>JASVER010000082.1:2300810-2532694 GCA_030449065.1 Oceanodroma leucorhoa | reverse complement strand
ACTTCAGGACATGGTTTAGTGGGCATGGGTGTTGGGTTGACGGTTGGACTTGATGATCTTAAAGGTCTTTTCCAACCTTAATGATTCTATGATTCTATTCTAGTCTATGGTTATTGCTGAGGTTTTGCATAGGGTGTGCAGCCTTTCTTGCAGCACTAGCATGCCATGTGTGTAAAGCTGTCGCCCCAGGAGGTAAGCTTCCAGATCACCATTGCCTTGAACTTGAAGATGGTCACACAGGAAGGTTTTCTGTGGTACTTCACTTCTGGCACTCGCTCGGGTAATGCCATGAATGTGTTTGTTCTATAAAGACACGGGCTTTGGTTTAGTTTTGTAATATTGCCACATTTCTGGGTTTCTCTCTGATATTTATTCTTTGTGTTCTGCTCTCCCCCGTCGTGTTTTGGGTTGATGCAAGCTTCTTAATGGAAGAGCAATTGCTTAGGGAAATACGATGCCTATCAACTGTCTGATCACAGCTATCAGTTCATGGAATTAAACTGGGACTGTRTCAGTGTAAAGGCTCCAGGAAGAAAATTTGCTTCATAAAATTCATCTTGCATATCATGACTCTCTTTGTCCGTAGCACTCAGAAGCTCACTGTTCTTTTCCCATAATCTACGGAATAATAACAGTTAGCACTTGCATCTGCAGATCAATATGCAGGCTTTAGCTCCCGACTGTAGTGAAAGTTGTGTTTATTGTATTAAACAGTAACCATTAGCTTTCATGCCTATAACTGATCGTTGTGTTCTGTATTTCTGTCAAATTTGACGACAATCACCTCCTGAAGCTTTAACAAAAGGCAGAAATTCCCCCGGTGCCTCTGACAATTACACATTAGTCTTTGCGGAGACAGAAGATTACTTGCTGATTCCTGTTTGCTGATTCCATTATGTATGCTCCAGTACATAATGGTTTGTTAATCCTTTAAAACAGCATAGCTAGAAATATTATTCTGAAATTATACTTTTTTGGGTCTTTAAAAAAAAAAAGAGCCATAAAAAGTGATGAATTCCATAGAGTCTCTTATAACCACTGGGGTTTTTAATGTGATCRCTATCAGGAAACTTATCATTATAGTAGCTGGACTGTGTGCTATGTGTGAACTGTTTCCTTTTGAAGATACTCATTTTCCTTCCGTCGATTTGATGCGATATGCTTGCAGTCTAGCCGGGCAAGAGTAATAGTGGTGATGAAGACAGCTTGGTGTTTTATTGTGCTCTAAAATAATTCCATTAAGATCTAGTCTCTTTCCTGAGATGAATTCCTGTTTTCTCTTGGCTGCGTTTGCGATCACTCAGCTGCAAGCTTCACCCGCAGCCCTGTCCCAACACGCTATTTTCGCCCTATAAAAGTCAAATTTTACTGACTCATTAGGTTACACCTCAGCCTTGCTTGCACAAAATGCAATGCAAATAATACTGTGCTCTGTGAAACGGGATTAGAACCTGGAAAACAGAATGCGATAAGAAGTTTGTCCTCGCCTTGSTTGGTACTTCGGTGCAAACCTCACCCTGCTAAGCTCGACCCTGCACCGCTGCGCGCAGCTCACCTGCCCGTGCTTTGGCGTTAGCTTAGCCAGCAAAACGCGTGCCTTATGGAAAAATGCCCGTAACGGTCGCTGAGAAGCCCTGCATCGCTTTCCCTCGCACCTATTTTACGTTCCTCGCGTACGTGCTTGGCTCGCGTGAGGCCGGCGGTGATGCCATCCCGCGAAAGGTCGCGGCTGGTTGCTGCCGCTGTGAGTTTGAAGGGGTAGAGCAGCAGGAGGTCCCCCTCTGATCCCCTCCCCGTTGTAGCGGGTATTGTCYGTACAAGCGGTAATAGATAGTCCTTTCCCTGCAGAGCTCGCAATCTAATAGATGAGACAGACTGTGAGAGCAGTATTATCCATCTTCCGCAGAGGGGGAAAAGAGGCGCAAGGAGATTAAGCTCGAGGTCGCGGAGGAAGTCTGTGGCAGGACCAGGAATTGAATTCGGCTCTCCCGGGTCTTCGTCCAGTGCCTTAATCACAAAACCCGCCCTTGCCTCTATGCTTTTCTATTATTTAATCAGCTGAAGAAAAAAATGCAAATTGATTTAATTAAAGGAGAGAGCAAATTTCTAATTTCAGCCTAGATTCATTCTATGGTTATGGAAATTTTGAAGAACGGAGAAATAACATCCATAATTTCTTTTCTCGACAGATGTGTTTTCATTTACACAGCTGTGCAAAAATTGTATTTATATATTTTGTGACGTATAATTTTAGCCTAGAAACATATCTGATGTTGGACTACCAAGAGGTGTCATTTTCTGGCTTGCAGAATAATCCTCTTTCTGGCAAAAAGTCGGTCATGTTTCTTCCTGCAGACATGGTTTCTTCCTTTAAAGTGTCTCTCAAAATTATTTTATACTTGATGAAGCAAATCCTCCAAAGGCTTCATTATTCTGATGGTAGCATCATCTGATTGAATATTTCAATCATAATGTCCTTGGAGAATTTAGCAGTTTCCACTCGGGATTTTGGAGGCGTTGATTCGTGTGTGTTCCCGAGGTTTTGAGGAACTGGTGTAGGAAATGCGAATAATTTCAGATGCACAGAGTTCCTTGGGGAGATAGATGTTATGCTGGCCATCGATTAGAATTCATTAACACCTCTTTCCAACGTGAAAACCACAAATGCGGCTTCTTTGGGCCCTGCTCAGCAAAGCATTTAAGCACGTGCTTATTTTTAAGCGCGCAAGTGTTGTCCGAGCATGGTCCTGCCACGCGTTATTAGTAAATCACGAAGGTTAATGCAATAAAGTGTCACTCGTCAGATCCAACTTCTAGGGACACCATCAAGAAAGCGCGTGCTTCCCGATGCCAGGAAAACATTTAATATTTGTGGTGCGTGCTGCCCATGAGCGCTCTGCACCGAACTCCTCCTCTTGTTTTGGYTTCGTTCCCCTTTGTATTGCCGCGTTATTCAGAAGCCGTGGGCCCCGGCGCTGCAGGCACTTGGGGACACGCTTCATTTCTATGCATGGCAGCGGCCTTGTCCGACTGAACGGGGCTGTGCGTGTGCTTTGTGGTCGGYGGTTTGCAAGTGTTGGTGAGATCAGGGCCCCTGTGAAGGGCAGAAGGGGGGGAAGGAAGCTTTTCTGCCTTCATCCTTGATGTTTCTTCCTCGTTCACTGAAAAAATATCTTTAGATAATTCTGAAAAAAATCTGTGTTTGTTTTGATAAACGAGTTCCTACAAGGATGCCAATTTTAGAGCTTTCTAGAGAACTATGACAGCCGTTGGTACCCCTGTTGCCTCCTTTCCCCCCCTTGCATTTGCTGGAGAACGTATGAAAGACTTTAGCATCCACCTTCGAAGAAGGAGCTCCTCAGGCTTACGTTGCCACCTCTGAATTGCCRTGTAGCTGAGGACTACTTGTTAAAGTTGTTCTGCTTATTTCAGGCTCACGTTAGGTTTTATGAACTTTAATGAACAGTAAGTAATAAATTTGCTGAAGAAATTGGGTTAGCCCGTGATTAACATTCAGAGTGATGCAGATGAGTGTACCAATGATGGGAACATGTGCTCACATCACGATGAAATGCAGATGAGAAGCCCTGGAGCAAGCCCAAGGATGTGGGCCAGCACAGTTTCATCTCTGTCAGCTTTAATCTGATCTAGAGTGTGAGTGCTACCGGCCTGCAGAAGGAATGTCAAACCCTGGGAAGACCTAAATACAACTTTTGTTTTCTATTAGAGGCTATTAAAACATTTTCTTTACAATCAAAGCTCCACAACGTAAAAGCGCAAGACACTGTATCTAAAAAACAATATTTCTAGCAGTAGGAAAGAGAGGGGAAAATGGTTGGAAGATACCTCTTGATTTGGTTTAGCTTTTATAACATGCTGCTTTACTGAGCGGTYGTTTTAGTCAATTGAAACCCAGCTGAGCCTCATCGTCTTATGACAGTGCCGTTGTACAGAACAGAGAAAAAAAATCCACCATCACCCCCCCCTTTTAAATGAAGTGCAAAGTAATGCTAGAAAGGGAAAGAATAAATCAATTTTAAGTGGTAATCTATGAAGTTGGACAGAAAATGATGAGAAATGAAGCAACTGGTCATAGGAAATTGACCTTGAAAATGGTGTTTATCTTGCGGCTGCAGTGGCAGGGCTGAGGGGGGCGGATTTAAAGCAGAGTTTCTTTGCTTTGCATCTCAGTTGGGTTTTGGGGGAGTTTCTTTTAAGACTGTGTGCTCYGACGGTTACACCGGTGGTGCTGCTCGACAGCGTCTGGCAGGCAGGATTTATTCCTTGGTGGCAGTCTCGTATTTTACTCTGTTGCTTGAAAAGCTGCATATGTCTGGGGGAGCGGTAATTGCCCGGGTCAGAAGAATAGTCATGACTCTGTAATAGACACATATGCTGTGGTGTTTTTACCTGACTTTAATTTCCATACAAATAAACACATTAAAGTAAGTAAAAGGACAAATGAGTAATACATGTCAGCTCTGCTATTTTAAGCTATAACACCTACTTACACCAGARGGATGGCTATTGCAGTATTATGTACATCTTTATTTACAGTAAAGATACAGAGGGGTGTGGGAGGTGGAATATATTGAATTTTCCCTGAAACTCCTCTAGCAGAAGACAACTGACAGTATTTCCATGATCTGTGTCTTCCGAGGGCGGAAGGTCAGGAGTCCTTCAGATTAACTAAATGCTTTTTGGTTCAATTGATGACGATCTTGTTCTGCCTTTTTTAGCATCAGCTGTGTYCATAGGTGAGCTATATGCAACTCAYTGTGGTGGGTCRTCTCCTGTTCTCAGGCACCTACTTACTGGGCGTCTCAGTTATTCCCAACTAAAACATGAACGTACAAGTAGCCATCTGCCAGGCCACGGGGGCTTTATGGTTTTGATGGTCAGCAAAATAACCTGATATTAACAYGTTAACACATTCACTTTACTGAAACATTAGAAATCTTTGTGTCAGTTCTAATCTGAACCATTAGCCAAGTGGGCTATCTGGTTTACTCAGTTGGTTAATATAATCAGTGACCTCCTTTGCCAGCACAGATTCTCTTTCTGTATAAGTCAGATTGCAGACACAGGCAGGAAGGTCGCTGGGGCTGCCCAGGTGTAAGTGAGACCAGGTCAAAGCCCTTAAGTGCCCTATATTTTGTATAGGGGCCTGTCATAGACCCTGACTTATACCTGAGCTTCTAAGAAACCTGAGGAATTGCTTGTATTAGCCAGTAAAAGWTGTGGTCCAGGCAATATCTGCAAGTAGCAGTTGCTTCTGCTTGTATGGCCAGCATCCACTCCATGTATGTAAGGGCTTATTTTCCTGGGTGGGACCGTGCGGGGTTTGGGAATGCTCCAGCTGAAGTTGCTTCCTTTAGCTGGGAGCATTTCCTGATCCATTCTGTCCTGCATGTGAATGCCGGGATAGGGTCTGGGACAAGCATYCGGAGCAGGGGAAGGGAAACAAAGGGAGAGAGGTGGGCAGGGGGACGCGGCGGTGCTCGCCAGCGAAGCTCCRGGAGGAGAGGGGAGCCCCGCTCGCTGCAGCTCTCCGTGGAAAACTCGTGTCGATCAAGCGCCGGTGACATTCGGGTTGGCTGTGTTGTTACAGCGCTTGTGCTCTGATGGAAAACTAACATATAATAAATCTAAGCAATGTTTTCAGACTGTGCAAAAAAAAATTAAGAATTTTGAAGCAAGCCTTCTCCAGATATTTAAAATTCAGTGAGCTTTTTTTGTCCTGGGTCTTGAGATGTTAATGACTTTGACTAATTGTCAACACCACCAATTACTATGACTGATACCTTATCATTTCCCACAATGAGCAATGCTAATTAAAATTGATTGTGCTGCTGTTCTGGCACAGCAGCAAGTTTCCTTTTCATTTTTTGTTTAAACATGAGCTTATTGTGCCGATTTGGTGAATCAAATAAGGAAAGCTCATTATTCTGATGTTTATTTTTGAGCAGGGATTTTAAGCCACATTGGAAGCCTGTTACAAGTGTCAAAGAAATCGAAGAGCTTGAATGAGTTGTATTTTGGAGTACAAAAACATACATCTAATAATAATATGTAACACTTTTATACCACAGTGCTTTTTACATGATCACATTTCCCTACAAACGTAACTACACCTATTATCTCTGTAAGGTGGGTAAACACTATTACTTCTGTTTCACAGATATTGAAGCTGAGACGCAGGAGCTTTGATTCTCTAATAGCAGTGCACTTCAATTAGATTACAGATCTCTGTCTCGCAGCAGCGTGAGCTTGGCTAAGTTATGATTTTCAAGACTGGCTTGCTTGAATTTTATACAAACTTGGCCTTTTATTTCTCACTTTTTTTTTTTAAAGTATGATTATTTATTTCTCCCAGAGGTAGGCTCTTCCTTGCTGCTGGCCTGCCCTGTGCTGGCTCCTGCCAGTACACGTTGATGMCGCAGACGCAGGGCACAGCCATGCAGCGGGGCTGGAGCTGTGCAGCCTCCTGTCCTCCTTTCTCGTGGTCTTTGCTTCATCACCTGAATCTCCTCGTGTCGGGAAGGGCTGTTCTTTACTGGGGAGAAGCTGCTTGCAGTGAGGAGAGATGGCTGGGTTACAGCGTGGGACGGTACCCTGAAACTCGTGTGTTATGTATCTCCTGCGCAGCGCTGCAGTTGTATTCTGAATTCAGATGTGGTTTTATGTSAACTTTTCCACGGGGAATGTTTATGGGATAGGTTATCAATGGAAGATGTACCTGGTTTCTGAACTATTCTGCTGGTATCCTCTTCTTAAGTGGCTGATTGCCGTTAATAGCACAAGTCTATGACCTTATCCTGTTGGAGATTGATTTAATCTGAACAATTGATTCCTTCCATGATCGATATGTAATGAGTTAATATGTAATGGCTATAAATGCATGGAATTGCCTGAGATATTCCTTACTTCCTCCTACTTAGTCCGTAAAATGAGTCAACTACTTCATGGTAGTTCTTAAAAAAAAGAAGTCTTTTAAGAATTCTACATGTTGCACTTTTTCATAAACGATCTCTCTTAGGTCTTGACAGAAAGGGAACCCATGTTTGCCTGCATGGTATCTTGTATGAGCAGTTATAGAGGAGTATGTGAATCAAAAAATCTTTTACATTTATTGGGGAAAAACTCTTAAATGTCTGGCWCTTGAAAGCAAGATAAAAATATTTATATTACAGAAACACCAACAGCAAAAATCGTGTTTGAAAAGTAAAATATTTCAGTCCTGAACACTATTTCTTGATTATTTACAGCTACATGAATTTCCCTTGAGCATTGATTTCTTCTGATCCTGATATGAGCTAGGAGCAACCTTATAAATCTGTAGAGCTCCTTATGCCGTAGTGCCACGGCTGACTGCAGTGCAAATCCTCCTCACTGCAAAAAAAGGGAGGTCCTGCCCCCCCCGGCTCTCTTGGTTTGGCTCTCCTGCTCCACCAGTAGTGTTTGTAGGGACCTAAATAAGTTAAAAATATGAAAAGTAATTTAAAAAATAAGAATAAATGTTTTCAGTGGTGACTGGTTGTTTGATGTGGGGTTTCTGCATGGTTATGTGAAAGCCAAGGTGGCACCAGGCAGTGGGGTCTTGGGTGTGGGGTCTCGGAGCRAGCCCACCTCCACCGCAGCAGCTCGGTTTGGTGCCTAATTGAGCTGATCCTGCAGGCAAGGCCTCATGCTGTCTCTCTAATGGTGCTCTCCTGAGCGTTTCACCTAGGTTAATTTGYTTGTGTTGGGAAAGTGCTGGGAAACGGTGCTGGAGAAGTGCAAAGTGTTCTGACTGGACGTAAGCACTCCYGTTTTTTTAGCAGTAAAAGAGCTGAAAAGAGCGGTAGTATGTGTTCAGCTGACACGCACGGATGGCACCATTATCAGAAGGTAACGTGTTGCCATTAGCGCTAGAAGCTGTGAAATAACATGCCAAGTGTGTCTTCTTGAAGCACAGTGGACCTAATTCTCCTCTCATCTGTACTGATGTCTCTCTGTGGACTACACTGAAGTTGCTCACGATTTACACTGTAGAAAATCAGAGAGGAATCATGGATGACTGACTCCCTCAGTGTAACAAGCTGTACGTGGAGGCAGAAGTTTTTACTTTCTTCTCTATTTCCAAAYGTCCCCTGGAGTTTTGTTGTGAAAAGTCAGTTATGAAAATTGAGAGGGGGGGGTGGGGGGGAATATGTCATTTGGGTTGTGATTTGCTGTTAATTAAACTTTAGTGTGACACATCCTTTATGTCAGGGGATTGCTGTTTCTCATCTCAGTGGCCTGGTAGAACGGAGGAGCATCTCCATTGAGATCAATGCTCATTATTATTTTCCTCATTATCATCATAATCCTCATCAGTATTTGTTCTACAACGCTGGCTGTGGAACACTGGCAGAGATGACCCTCGCCCGTTCCCGTTCAAAACCTTTTGTTTTTAACAGATAAAAGACACAAAGGCTGGGGCGGAGGAAGTGACAGTGAACTCATGACAGAGAATTAGATCCAACTMCTCGGAAGTCAAAATCAGCCTTTCTTTCCACTGCAAATGATGAGTTAATCAGTTTTCATTATTTTCATCATAGTACAAGCACTCGCACGCAGGTTGAAACCCATAGCGTGCAAGATTGGTGATGGCTGTTATCAGACAGGTTTTAGCTACATGAAGCTCACGTCTGTGCAAGAGGGGGACTCAACGGTAGATGGGAATGGAGTCTGCCCAAATAACAAGCAAGGCAGAGGGGGAGGGTGGTCAAACTTAGTAAATGTTCCCGTGAGAGRGAAGATCTGGAAGGTCCACAGCCTTGACCTGTTCATGTTTGATATCCTAAATGGGATTTTGAGAACTGTTCTTCTTTCTCCTCAGTTGCAAGAGTGTTATTGTGGGGAAAATGCTCATTCTACAGTCTCAGGCCTGAACCATGGCTTTAGGGTGGCACTGTAGGTGGCAGGGAGCCCAGTATGATTTTCTTGCCTAGCAGTAGCTCCTCCTTGAGGTGCAGGTGGGCTGAAGTCAGGATAGGGGAGCTCGGCCTCGGAGGAGAACCGACGGAAGCAAGGTTCAAYTCCTGCTCAGTGCTCCTTGAAATAACCTCCTCAGACCCTGTTACGCTCACCACGGGGATGTTGCTGGCATGAAATGCCGAGAAAGGGCAGATGCTGACAGAAGCATCTGGGAAACAAATTCAGAAAGATTGTCCCGATGTGGAATGACATTTGGGGACAAATCCGGGGCAGAAGACATCCCATTCCTGTCTGAATGATAATGAATGTAGGGCTGGAGGAAAGCTGGGCTCAGACCATAATTGCAGACGTACCCTGGCAAGTCAGCCTGTTTCTGGACCTGTTTTGTGCTACATGTGGGACAGCAAGAGAAGCATCTGCACTGACCTGTACCTGCGTGAGACCTCAAACGCAGCAAGCATTTGGTGATCTGACCACCTTGTTTTGCTGGGTGACCTCTTGTAAAATCTGCAAAAAGGACCACAGAAAAAGAGGTGTCCATTCAATTTAGGGACTTGGACCTTTCTGCTTGAAATGTTTAAAATCAGTTCTTTTGGATGCTCTGGAGCACAAGAGACTCTTGCCAACCTGACAGCTCATTTCTTCTGGTTTGAGATGTAGGAGGAGGGGTGTGATTTCTGTGACTCGTGTTCTGAGAACCAACTGATAATCCCACAACCATCCCCTTAGTGCTGGTAGTTTCTGCTGATGGAAAGTCATCTGGGGGTCAGGAAGCGGRTGGAGTTGTTAAGGCTCTCACATACAAATGATGGGATACAAACATGTTGAAGTTGTTGTAGGCTGTACCACAGGAGAAGCTGCAGCTCTCTCTTTGGGGAAAACCACAGCTCAGAATATAACTATTGAAAGCTTTGGGGTTCCCGGAACAGATCAAAACTAGTCAAGATCAGCCTTACTTCCAGCCTGATGAAAGAGGTGTTAATCTTGCTGCTCATAAAGAATTTAAGAATATAAATGTATGAGCTGAAGCCTGGAAGATGAGAAGAACACTTAAATAAATGATAGAGGCTGGATTGACAGAAAGGCTCTCACRTTGGGATCAACTTTTCTCTCTTCTGGACTAGCCAGTTCCCAGCCCCTGTAGAGCTTCCAGTTATGGAGAAGCACTGTTGTAACAGTGGTTATCAGGATCCCTGCCTATGGCCAATGTCCAGTGGTCCCTGTCATGCCATTCAGATACCTTCTGCAGGTCCTGCACAATGCACTTGACTGTCTGCGGGATCTGGTTTGACAGCAAGCTCTTCCAAGTAAACTCTTGGAGAGAAAGACATGCCTGCCACGGAATGGACAAGTGTGGTGGGTTGACCTTGGCTGGCTGCCAGATGCSCACCCAGCTGCTCCCAYTCCCCCTCCTCAACAGRGTGGGGGGAGAAGATGTGATGGAGAAGCTCATGCATTGAGGTAAAGACAGGGAGATTACTTACCAATTACTTTCAGGGGCAAAACAGACTCKACTCGGGGATAATTTTAATTTATTGCCACTTAAAAATAGAGTAGTATGGTGAGAAACAAAGACAAAAMCTAAAACATCTCCTCCCCGCCTCTTCCCAGGCTCAAGTCTGCTCCTTCATTCCCAACTCCTCTACCTCCTCCCGCCGCAGCAGTGCAAGGTGGGAGGGAATGGGGGATGGTGCTCAGTCCGTAACAGCCCCTCTCTGACACTCCTTCCCCCTCACACTTTTCCCCTGCCCCAGCATGGGCCCTTCCACCGGCTGCAGTCCTTCAGGATAAACCTGCTCCAGCGTGGGCTCTCCACGGGCCACGGTTCCTTCAGGAAATATCCTGCTGCTCCAGTGTGGGGTCTCCAGGGTCTTCAGTGACGGTATCTGCCCTGGTGTGGTCCTCTTTMTGGGCTTCAGGGAAGTACCTGCTCCACTGTGTTGCAGGAAATTTGCCCCCATGACGGGAGGCACCAGAGCTCCCCTGTCCAGGAGGAAGCAGCTTYGGCTTGTGGGGGGGTTTGCAGCTGGCAGTGGTGGGGGCCTGCGCTGGGTTAGTGGATCCATGACACAAAGCGGTGGTTTTGATGCGTTTTCCTGGTGATTTCATAACACCAGCTGGGTCTTGTGTCTGTTGCGTGGTAGTTGTGGTCTCCCCTTCTGGGATTCGTGTTAAGGTGCAAGCGTTTTGTCGGTAATCTTTTTTTGTTTAAATGCRTATATAAGGGATTAGCTATATTTCAGACTACCTAAGTGTAGATAGCATTGGTTTATAAAACAGAGGATAATGCTAATTTATTGCAGAAAACAAACTGAATACTTCTTTTTTTCTTTTCGGAAAAAGAAGGTGGTAGCATTCAAGCTACAGAATTAATGCATTAAAAAAAACAAAACCCACCAAATTTCTTCCCTCCCTTCCTCTCCAAGACAGCGGAAGGGTTGAGCATCTGCTCAGGTTCACCCTCTTGCTCRTTTGCGCGGTGTGAGTGAGCACTCTCTGCTCTCTGCCTCCAGCCCTGTGTGCTCGCAAATTTGCTACAGGAACCTGGTTTGGGGAGATGTTTTGGTTGCACCAAAGTGTTTTGCGGGCCAACCTCCGRCAGCGAACTCAAGTCATATTAAAATGTTTGCTGCATGTAAGAAGAGGGTTTGGGCTGTTAYGGACCTAGAGAGGGTGGCAAGCTGCTCCCTCTCCTGTGAGCATTATAACCCGGTGCATTTGCGTGGCACATGGGTTAATGGGCCACGGCTCAGACTTGCTGGAAATTGCCCGTGACCGTAGCGCTGCGGTGACGTTTGACCTTTCCTGGCTCTGAAACAGATCGGTGTCCCCTTTGGGTGAGAACTCTGTTGCTCTTTGCAGCAAGCTACAAGTCTACAGCTTTTTATGTACTTAAAATGGCTGCCGGGGAGAGGACGCACAAAACRCTTTCCTCTTGTGAAATCCCCTTTTACGGCGATAGGTATGCTTTAGCGTTATGGATGTTCCTAACACGTTTTGTTGAAAGGCGGCGAGATTGCCARTGTGCATCTGTATGTGCTGAGCAGSTGCTGGCACACAGAGCTGGGTGTTGGGCTGGCTGCGAGGTTCGTGTATGGTAATTTGCCCCTCCAGAGCACGGCACAGCTAATGAGCACAGTCCCTCCAGTCATAGGAAGCACACAGACGGTCGTCAGAACGGATCGGAAACAGCCTCTGCTGACCAGACTCACGAAAAAGCTGTATTTTGTGCATGGCAAATAGCAGGATGTTGCATATTTTTCATTATTAACTCTGAATCCATACAATTAGGGGTAAAAAAGAAAATAATATATTTTTATCCGTTAAGCCTRACGATAAAATAATACCCGAGGAAAATATTGATCCCTACCTTGACCTCTCTCTCTTATAAAATAGAAATTTTCATTGTTTCACCGTTTTGTCAGTGCATTGCAYGTACTGGAGTTGGCAGTACATCTTGTATGAACATCAGCTCCGCCGTCCTGTTCCCTTCCCTTCCTTCCACCAAGACTTACCTCTTTTTCTTTCCCTTCCTGGGGGTGATGAGGAGTGTGTCTGCTCGATGGATCGAAAGGACAAAATGCCTTCTTGTGACACCAGAAAGAAAATGATCCAGGGAGTTACAGACCACTAAGCCTTTCATTTGTACCTGGTAAACTGGTTCAAATGATAAGAAAAAAAAAAAGAAAACATTTGGGAGATGCTGATAAGATCAGGCTTATCCAGTAGAAAGRTACTGTAGGATGTGGCTGGAAGTGATAGGAAAAGCCTGGGCTTGGTGACCCAGCAGGTCACTTAGTCTTTCACTCTTAATCTCTTAGAAGTCTTTGAACTTGTCAATAAGAAACGAAGAGAGAGGAAGTGGCTTATCTCATTTATTTACGATACTGAAAGGTCTTTAGCAAGGCCTCTCATAGAAAGCAGTCAAAAAGAGAAGGTAGGTGGTTGAAAGGGAAAAGTGTAGTCGTGAATCAAAACCTGAAGCGAAGATTAGGTATAACCRGGTAATTTCCACCATTGCAGAGGGTTAAACCGGGGTTCCTTGTATGTTCCTAAGTCCTATATCAGGTCTTTGATCTGGGATRGAGAAGAGGTGGAAGGGTAGCCAGGTTTCTGGGTAGCAAAAAGCCACCGAGGTCAGTCAAGTCTGGGGAAGGCAGTGAGGAAGGTCAGAACAACCTAAACAAGCCAATAAATACGTGACACAACATCCAAAAAATGTTCAGTGTTAACGTATAGCTTTTGCCCGCCCTATGGTTTCTGTTTGAATTTGCTACGGTCAAACCACAAATACAACAGTCTTTAGTTCTGCAGTCCATGTCGGAGAAGATCTTGTTGGGGCTGCTGATGGGAGAAGAGATGACCTCTCCTTGATAACCTCCCCAGGAGGGTCCGCATTTCAGGAAAAACTGTACCAGTGACTTCAGGCTCYGATTAATGGTCCTTTTTCAGAAGTACAGAAGGGTTAGACAAACAAATACATAGCATCGTCTAAAAAACCAGCAATGGTACTCAGCATTAGAGTAGTCCCATTAGTGAAGGAACCCAAATGAAGAGGCTTCGCGTACTGGTATGAACAATTTCCCAAATTACTACTGGGATTAAAGTTAGATTTTCTCCCTCCCTTTAGACACTGCATCTTGTTTCTTTTAGAAACCCATGTCTGTCTCTTTGTCTTAAACTGAAATTTTGAATAAGAGTTAAAAGAATACCATTTGTTTGCTTTGCCTGCTGGTTGACTGTCGCAGCTGAGTGTGTTCCCTGCACCACTGACTTCAAAGACTGCCGCACCTCTGCATTGATGGAGCCTCCTTCCCCTTCCCCTCTCTCTGCCTTTCCCCGCTACCTTTTAAGCCAGAGGAGAGCCAGGAGATGTCCCTTTCAAAGCTGGGGACTGAAGTCCTGAATGTTGCTAATTAACAGTGAGAGYCTCTTAAGGAATTGAAATGTTGCGGTGTTATGATTTGGGAAACAAAAGCGGAATAAGAACTATAACACTTAACTATGGAATTCCACTTTATTTTTCTCTAATGCAGGCTAAGCTGCCTTACAGCGATCTTTTAAATGTAATGATTGAGACTATTATAGGAAATACTATACAAAGCAACATTTTTTTTGCAGCCCAAATAATAAGTAGGGCAAGGTTTTAAATGAGGCTAGAGTAATGAATGCTGTACAATAATTCTGATGATAAATTTCCCCGGAGGATACAGTGGAAGAACAGGCTGTATTTAATCATGCAAAGTTAAAGGAATGCAGACCAACAAATATTTATAGAAATGTACAGTTTTTCTAGTCTTTTCTGAGATATTATTGCCCCTTTTCACCTGAGAAACTTAGCAGAAATGCAGGTCTTTTGGTGTATAATAATTAGGAGGAGGAATTGATCACATAGGGTCAAGTGTTTCTTTGATGTAGTGCACAGAAATTCCTGCTTCCTTGCAGGCTGGAGGGCTCAAACAATAACACATTTGTTTTTCACAGCTATTTCATTCATCAGTGAGTCTGAAACGCTTGCTCTGAGCMGATCTACAGCATGCGATGACATATTCTGCAGCTGCTCTTCACCTAGGGTTGACCCAAGGAGATATGTCCCCACCACAGAGCAGAGCTCTGTGCGGAGATCCCAACTTTGCTCCCAAAAGCAATATAGTTGCCTTCACGCCGTGCTACGTGCAGAATGATGATAAGGCCTGTTGCATTGCATTGCAGAGACGTGGTCTGGACTTCCACGTACTGAGCAAGCTCAAAGCCTTTGCCCCACACTCCATCACCCGGTGTAGACCTGCCCTTCCCGTGCACATACCAAAACTGTCCTCATCAAAGGTCGTGCTTCTTGGCTGTGGTTTYGTCTCGCTTCTGGTCTTTGCTGTTTGTCTTGAGGAGGCAAGCGCGACTTTAAAAACGAAGAGAGAGTAAAAAAGCCACTGCTAACATCTGGCTTGGCGTGTTCCTGGTTGTTCTGCACAGATGCAGATGCTTGTGGTAGAATTAGGCAATCATTCCATAAAGCATAGGGTTGGGTTGTTTTGTGGTGTTTTGTTGGTTTTTGGTGTTTTGTTTTTTTTTTTTTTTTTAAATAACTGTTAAAAGTAGGGTATTTCAGTGGACTTTAGCTCAACCTATAACAATATTCACTCAGCAGAGGCAAAAACCTGAAGATTTCTGTTCTGCTGATCAATACTTGAAGCATATATTGATTTCCAATTTAGGTGTTAACTTTTTAGCTCTTAGAAATGCTCTTGATATCAATTTTCACCTTGCCTGATGTTCATGATACGCTGAACGTTACGACAGTGAGCAAGCTAGGGTGCAGTGTGCAAAGATTTACTTGCCCTGTGTAAGCATCCTGGTAGCATGAAATATCTATGTTTAAGGCAATGACCTGAGAAATGCTTTTATTCTGGCCTGGCACAGGCTTCYTCTAGTGTTTCTTAGTCTGTGTAGTCCATCCCTGAAATGATACAATAAACTAATTAATAGYGCTATTTATTACATTCATGTTGTTTTCTCGTAATAATTCACTGAAAATGAGCCTGAGGTCCACAGCTCAGGTTGCTGGATGGCTGGACTTTATTTAAGCAATAAGACACACATGATAAGCAGTGCATTCCTATGTGATTATGCCTCCAGCAGTGTTAGGAGGCACAAGGTCAAAAGGCTCAGTGACTTTAACTACCTGAGAAGTGCCACGTAATCCCCTGCAAATGGGCTGTCTACAATGTCTTATTGCTGTATCAGAGAGGGAATTATTTCTTTTTAAAGGCAGCGACATGAATTACCTCTGTAATTGGCACAGGCATGACATCACTGACTGCCAATCAGAAATCCTCTTTGTCTTGGATTTTAACACCTTAATTTCAAGTTCAGGCCATCTGAACAAACTGATTTTGTGAAAATGGTGTTTTATCCTCTTTGTGCTCTGAGTCCCCTTTGCTTTAGTGAGGAAAGCACCATTTGCGCTTTGTGTGTGTGTTGTGAATCGCTCTGCRGTAGCTTTTGTGTCATCATTAGGCACTAAACAGTGACTGCAAGGTCTTTGCAGAGCTGGTGACATGCAAGCCATGGCCTGGCTTGCAGTGCCTAGAACATTATTTAGACTCGGGAAGTCAGGCAATCAAGGAGGCACGGGGAGGGCAGACAGCAAGGTAAGCACTTCAGGATCCAGGCGGCGTGGCCAGGATTTCAAAATCAATGTGTAGCCATCAAATTCTTTCAGCCTAGCACTGTCTTTTCCTTTTTATTGGCAAACATAACCCAAAAATAATAAAATCATCCCGATTTACAGTTATTGTTGATAAAATAAGTACACATAGGTTACAGCTTTAGTAGCCTGAGCAGGTGAAGGGCGCCCACGAGAAGGATGGTATCTGTCTTGGTGATATTGAAGGACCATAGGCAGTTGCTGCCATTTTTGAAGGGGGGTATGAGAGACTCCAGAAAAGGAGATTTCCCCTTTTTTCTCCCCACTTTAAGCCCCAGCAGAAGAGAAGGTAAAGGCACAGCCCCTAGGAAGCTCTCTGCAGCCCCTTGGGCTCATTTCGCTGGCTTCCAGCCAGCAGTCGCTCCTTCGGCAGGGAAGAGAAAAGCCTGCACTAAATCCCGTGATCAGTCCCAGAGGATGTTTTTCCTTTGGGAAAAYGGGAAGAGATGCCAGAAGTCTCACGTCTGCCGGTGGGTGGGTTGAGAGCGTCTGCGCGTGGGAAGGTGGGAAACCCACTGCTCGAGGGGATGCTGTGAAAGTTGCTGTTCAGTTGCAGAGGGTTTTGGGGGCAAAGCAAGAGGAATCATCATCCCGTTAGAGGGCAAAAATTTAACAAATAGTTTTAAAGGCTTAAAATAAATCTATCTTCATAACCTGACTGCAGTGCTTTTTTCCTCAGATATGTTATAGAGGTAATGATACCTCTACAGTGAACTCAATTAACCTTCTGCAGCCTTCCTTGTGACAGGGAATCCTAAATCTTCTTTTTTATGAGTGTATGTGCAGGATTTGAAGCTACTCTGAATTTAGCATTAATAAATGCCATTTCCTAATTGGTGCCCATTTGTTTGTTTTTTTTTTTCCAGTGAGGAGGACATGGTGGCTGTGAGTGGGATCTAGTGTTCATGGTTGAAAAGAGCCTTCCATTCAGGAGTGAGGTAACTTTATAGTATTAGTAGTATGATTATTAGTGCAAATCTGTTGCTTGTGCGTGGGTGCATTTTGAGGTTTCCATTGTTCGGTGATGTTATAAGATGATCTTAAGGAATTTAGCTTTGTTTCTCTGCGTTGTTTTGTATAAATAGACATTCATTGCCAATAAGAACTATGTGACTTTCCTCTGTCTAAGAGCCGGTGCATTTTGCGTGTCCTTTGGAAGTGCTAAGGGAAAACTGATAGGAAGAAAATCCTGTGTAYTTAGGCTTCCATAGCTCAGTTTCCCTACAAATCTTCCTTCTGCTCTGTGATRCATCCTAGTAGGTGCGCATCGCACCAGGAGACTCAGTGGTGTTCGCTCCTGCCTCGCTTCCGAGATCTTTGCATGAACACATGCTGTACGGAGCAGAATGCTTCGTCTGGGAGGGAGGATGTCAGCGATAAATGAGAAAACAAGAGAAATGGATGATCCCCCATAATGCATGCCCTATAATATAATCATTGTTGTTTGATAAAAGAGACACTTCTGGCAACTCTCAGTGCCCTGCTAGGTATGTCTGGATTTATTATTCAAAAAGGCACAATCAAATCTCTTCATTCAGTTGACAAATGGGAGCTATTCAATTCGGTATCTGYCTCTTATTTATAGCATATAGTGGGGTGATTTATATGCTAGCTGCAGATCTTCCAAAACAGTTTTAATTAGCAGCATTGGCTATTAGAATGAGAGTTCTGTAGCTTCTCTGTCATACGCATCCCCTTAAAACTGAATAGAAATCTTACTCTTTGCCAGGCAACACTTAATGCCAGCAAGAAAACGTACCTGTGCTTTAGTACCTGAGAGGATGCATTCACATTTGTGGCTCTGAGGGGGCAGGCAGGGGAGGTCGAGGAAGGTAATGYCATTTATTGCCGTGCCTTGGGGAAACGGGACAATTCTTGGGGCATTAGCACTAACATCACACGGGAGTTTGCGGATGTCATAAGTGACTTCAGACAAAGTAAGTGCCACAGACGCCAAGGCCAGCTGCTCAGGCTGCCGGCACGGGCGTTCCTGGATGCTGCTCTGGATTTCTGTGCTTGGACGAGGATGGATCCGAGAAGGCAGGAGCCTTCATCTCGACGTGTCCTGTGGTTGGAGCGTYCACAACATTATTTTTCCTGTATGCATTGTCTGATGATATAAGTAAGCATTTCCCCAGCTGTTCCCTTATCCGYGGAGCTGCTCTGGCTTGTGGTCTAATTGGTACCCCTGAGGTACAGACCAGAGGAAGGCACGTCGCGCAGGTGAGTTCAGTAAAGGCACTAGTTTGAGTCTCTATTATTTTCACGCATCTGGTAGGAATGTAATCCCTTTGGGATCTCTGCCTATCTGTCAAACCTGAGATCAGCCAACAGGTTCAAAAGTTATTTGGGGAAGYAGTGACTGACAGAACAATTGCACATCTCTTGTTTTCTTTCCTGAGAAACCAGGCTAAAAAAGCGCAGGAAACATGAAGAGTGTTTTTTGTGCTTTATGCGGTGTGTGTAGCATGCAGAATGGTCTGTTGTTACGCTTCCACTGATCTTTTTTTGACATGAGCAATGCAGTCATTCTGTCTTCGCATCAAMTAAGCCTTTGTACTACTTGTCACCAGCGCGCAGTGTCTCTGTATRCGTGTAAACTCGATGTTTGCTCCATCCCCTCGTCGAAACTCTTCTGCTGCTGCCTGCAGGTGGGCGGCTCTGCTAAATCTCTGGGTGTCTTCCAGCAGCGCGCTGTCAGTGACATTTACTCTGGAGAGCAAGAAAGCCTTAGAAAACCTTAAGTTTGAGGTTGACGGTAATACAAAAAGAGAGGACSTGAGCACTGGTCGCAGATGCTTAGTGTCTCTGCGTGTCCATCCCTCGGAGGAGGTCACGGAAGCAAGCCGCAGCCGAGGGAGAGGAGGCTGAACAAAGTTCATCACTGCCCCGCCAACGCTGTACGTGTGCGGTGCTTAGGAGGCTGATGGGAAAACGAGGGAATAGGAGATGAGGACATAAAAAATCCTGCTACAAACAAGCCTGAGATGAATGTGGTCAGAAGGAAGGGCAGATAGGGCGGGGAACAGCAGGGAATGGAAATGGTTCCTGCAGTTGGGAGATGGTGGGCTCTGCAGCCAGGACAGCAACACTGCCACGGGTAATTCACAAATTAGTGCCTACACTGTGAAAAAGTCCCAGTCCTCTGGCTGTACACGAGTTAGATCTTTTTTAATTTTTTTTTTCCATCTATAAAAGTTCTGTTTAGGTATTTTTATTTCCTTTTCTGAGCATATTGATGAAGCACATTGTTTAAGGAAGCTTTCAAATTATTAACATATTTGGGCTTGTCTTTGAGCCAAATGAATAGGATTTGGTAAGCTGTCTTTGGATATTACACTAAGTGCTTTTCTACTGCAATTCTAATAGAGTGTAGGGCTGAATTTGATAGTGTTACCTATTAGTGATTAGAAAGTGAAGGGCTTTCAGTTTCTCTGTACTGCAGAATTGGCTTTGATGATAGATCAGGCATTATGCATTTCATCATTTTAAAATTTGGCCTTAAAGTAATGAGATTTCCTCTTAAAAGTCCTCTTTTCCTCAACATTTTGAAAACATTTTGAAGGCATGAATTGGGGAGGAAAAGAAAGAGGAGAGAGAACAGTTTTGTTCGTAAACACTTAAATATTAAATTGTACATTAGTCAGTGGTACAGACTGAGCTCTGCCGGAGAAAGGTACTTTTAAATTACCAAAATATTAACATTGTAATTATTGAGCATGGATAATAGTTATGAATTATGGATCAGTCAGGTTAGCAAAATCACAGCTGCYGAACAGAGAAAGGTATGATGGGAACGTGAGGGAAGATGATTGAGGATTCCCTCTTAATATTTTCGTATGCTTCTCTTGGCAAAGGAGGCTGCTGCTCCTTCTGCTGGTCCCCGAGAGCTGCGAAAGCCCACCGAGGGCCGGAGCATCCCTGCCTGAGGAGCACCCGCTCTGCGGGAGGACGGTCTCTGTGCCACCGGGGCTTTTCGATGTGCCAGCCCAGCTGGACGGCCCTAGGTGCTGAGCTTTATTTGACACTGTCACCGTTTGTCACCACTGAAAAGTCCTGGCGTGCTCCGAGGCACAGCACCTGCAACGGGAATCGCTGCCACTTTTAAACCTTGTCTTCTCCGGGGGGGCTGTGGAGGGTGGCAGCGATGGTGGAGTGGTTAAGGGCCATGGCTCTAACTTTGCTGATGACCCACTATCTCATCTTGAGAAAATAACTTCTCATCACCGCCTCTCAGTTCCCCTGTCTGTAAAATGAAGGTAATATCGTATCATACCTCTGCAAAGTGTTTTGACATCTATGAAGGAAAAGTGCAACCTCAAAGCACGCAGAGAGTATCCTGCTACCAAGTGACTCCAACAGGAGCTCCGGGCAGTGCTCGCTGTTAGGATATATATATATATTWTTTTTTTTTTCCCCTSTGTGATTGGTGAGGCCTCGGGTTTGCTGTGGCAAGAGGTCCTGCCCTGTCCCTCTTCATTTTATAAGAGCAGGTTGCTGGTGATGTTAACATACAGCTGCTCTTCCATCGGTTATTCAGTTTGTATCTGGCCAGCTTCTTGCCTTTCCTTCAGCCACATCTGTTTTCTCCAAACAAAACCGGTTTTGCTTTTACTTCATATTTTAGAGGAAAGCTGTAATGTGTTTGAATTGTTTGTAATAAACTGTTGAGATTCAGTGACCTTTGTTAATCAGGAAGGGTTTTTTTGGAGGTCTACAGGAAGAATTAATCATATGTACACTGTTTGCTTTAAAAAGTCTCTGACTGAATTTGGGATTTCCCAGGTATCCATCAAAAGGTCAGAGGCTGGAGGCAGAAGCTGTGAGCAGCTGGGGAGAGGGGAGCTGGAGAGCACTGCGGGAGGACAAACCACCTCAGAGCAGTTTCAGAAGTAGGGAGAAACCTGTGGTAACACATGACATCGGGGAGAGCCCAATGTGTTTGAGAGGCTGGCCTCAAGCCAGAAATTTGGAGCGTTTATGGAAACAATGTACAGACTAGCAGCATGCCATTGTACTGTGCTTGCAATATTCTGTTGTTTCAAAAGCAAGTTAGTGCTTTCAACAAAATGTTCCTTGGCCTTACAAGGGTTTTAAGCCATACATGGCTCAAAGGAACCATGAGAGTTTTGAAGACGCTGCTGGTGTCTCAGCTGGTGGTGTAGTCCCTTCTCCCAGGCACACAGGGTACAGGAGTCTCTCRAGGAGAAGGTTTGCCTCATGGACCCTGCCACTGTCAGCTGTCGGTGAGAGCAGTGTGTCCCTCCAAGTGTCCACCTAAACCTTGCCAGTGTTGCAGTGCTGTAGTGAGGACCATCCAGACTCCAGTCCCCTCCTGCTGCTGAGAACAAGTCCCAGGGCTGTGCCGAGGAAGGACGTCCCGAGTCTCTGCGGGAAGCAGGAAAGGCACTGCTGCCTGCACGTGTTGCTTGATTGACTGGGGGAGAGGAGGTTAGATGCAGTTCATCCTGCGTCAAAAGTTACCACCAGCATCCTGAAGCAGCAATGGCTGTAGAAGCAGAGGAATGGTAGGGACTTTCTAGGTTATCCAGTTGTATGTCCTATACCTTCGTGTCACACTTTGGAAGTGGATTCCCCAGAGATTCCCTTTCCCAGAAGCTCCCTGGGACGAAGCAGAGCTGTCAGTCATGTTGGGTAGTTCATGGTCAGGGTGGTGGAAGGTGGTTCTGAAGCTGTCAGTGCAGACTTGGTGGAGAGAGACAGAAGGCTTTCCTCTGCAGGTCTGCTTTGTGTCGTTGCTAAATATGTTTGATGAAGTTTAGCTTGGGGGATTTCATGGTATAGCAAACCCCYGTGGGGTTCTTCTCTCCTACCGGCCTCTATAGCAACGATTATGGGGACCATATAGCTCTGAGTTAAACCCGTGGAGGAAAAAAAGTTCATGGAGAAAAGGGCAATTATCAAAAGAGAGGGACAGTCAATGTCATCARTATCCTAAAGGCTGCGATGTCTTGCTGTAAAGGGTCCTTACTAAGGAAGGTCTTTCTCTGAATTTTACAGAACTCTGCACRTTTAAGCCAAGCCCCTCAGTGTTGTTTTAATGTGTTTTGCTATATTCAGTGGTGGTTTTTACCTGTGAGCCCTTGGCATGCTGTTTCTCAATGAAGATAAWGTTGGGAGATGTCTTACAAATTAGTTGCAGTGCAGTGAAGTCTTTCATTTCCTACTGTGCAGCTCTGTTGTTCACCCCACTTAGCTTCTTCAGATGATGCAGTGGAGCCTGTTCTTAAACTTGTTTTCAAATTTTTACCAAGTTTTGGAGAATAATTGCATTACRTATTACAGGGAAGCACATTTGGAGTTTCATACACAGAAGCACATCGCATGACAGACGGGAGAGTTTGCCTCACTTCTTCTGTGCCCGTAGTGGGGGAGGACATCTTGAGCACCGTTAACCCTTCCTTCCTTGCAAGCAAGCAGAGGGAGGGAGATGGTACCTCACCCRCCATCCGTTTGCAGCGTGTGCTCTTCACTAGGGATGTATTTAGGGCCTGATTTCTGCCAGCGTTCAGAGGAACCTCGCTCCAAGGGGGCTCAGAGCCCAGGGGCTTTGCGAGCCTGCTCCTGCAGCAAAGCATGGGCATTGCTCTTTCTCCCCATGATTAAAGAACAGAGCTTTCTCTTTAAAGAGTTAATTTCTCAAAAACATTAATGGAAAAGTTATGGRCTAGAAACGTTTCCGTCTGATCCAGAACACACAGGAAGTCTGGATATGAATGATTTAAAGACTGTGGGAAAGCATAAAGATGTTGAGGTGAATTTACTACTTTGTTCAGTGCCACAGATTGTGTGAGGGCTCTTCAGCATGAATTAAAGAAAGGTTCCAGTCATGAGATATTACMGTTTAATTCAGACATTAGTACAGTCAGGGAGAAGACAGTAATGTATTTGCACAACCAAATAGAATTTCCCATACTGGATCACACCTTTGATGTATCTGGTCCTGTTTCTGTATGGACAGTGCTATATGTGTCAGGAAAAATAATGTGATATGGGGTAATAGGCAGCTGTGGAAGTCTACTAATAGTTGGCTCATATCCCAACCCTAGCCGTGAGAGTTAATTGTTAAAAAGCCCTGTTGGATGTAAGTGAGGATGTTCTCCTGACCTTCAGCCACCTCAGTGCATTAATGAATCACCTACGTCTGCACCTTGTTCATATCGAAGAGCAGCGAGTTCTGCGGGGCAATGTTGTGTTTAAAAACGTATGCAGTGTTTTTTAAGAGCRGTTTTAAATGTGATGTTTGTCAGAGTCATCCGTTGCCYCATTCTTGTACTGAGAAGATGGTAYACTAGAGAGCCTGCTTTATCTTCATTAAACCACTTGCCACTCAAGTATACCACCCCCCATCACTTTTTATTCATCCCTTCTCTAAATTGAAGAAGCTACCAGTTTTCCTTACCTGTGAAAATATTTGCAGCTGGTATCTAAGCTTTTAAACATTTTTTTTTTTTTTCTTTTTGAGGTCAGGTGTGCCAGTGTTTCAGTCGAGGTTGGATACACTTCCTGGCTTGATATTTTAAGYGTCATTTCTTGTTCTAGTCTCTCTAGATCTTCGCTTTGACTTTCTGACCTCTTCTGTTTACAGACCTCTGACTTTCCTGGAGCTTTTATTTCTCCCAGAAAATGTGGAGGGAATAGAGGTGGCCGAGGAAGAGCACTGTGCCTGCGCGACTTCTGTGCTTGACGATTTGTTTTAGCCTTCTGGAGGCTTTCTTCCCCCCCTGAATTTTTTTTCCAGTTTCATAATTTCCAGCAATGGCTCTGAAGTAATCCCAGCGCTCTGTCTCTTTCCATTTTTCGGCTGAGAAAGCTTTGCACTGTGTGTTACGGAGGCCATCAAACCGGAGTCTGTTGCACATCAGCGGTCTGCCGGGTGTTTGCTGCTCTCTTCAGRAACAGCATTCCCGGAGCCATGCCGTGAGGAGCTCAGTGAACAGATGGGCCAGGAAAGTACCTTGCTCTCGGTGGGTCTGGAGAATGAACTCATTATACAGCCAGTGGTCTGTCACACGAGCCTCATTTACCAGTGGCTGGTGTAAAAAACAAACCCTGGAAAGTGATGCCTTGCAGAGTGCGAGTGCKGCGGTGCCAGGCACGTCGGTGTCATTCAGCGAGCAAGCTTGTTGGGTATGAGGAATAGGGAGGAAGCCTGGAGAGGCAGAGAGTTTACAAACAGGCATCAAAAAGCTTCATAAAAAAATGACAGAAATTCCAGCTTTTGGGAATCAAAAAATGTCACGTGGAGAGGAGCCACTTTTCAAGGCTGGCTCYGCGATTTGGACCTTTGGAGGAAGGTCCCCTTTCCTTAGGTGGTGGGTCCTGCTAAGTATTTCCTAAAAAAGCCATAAGGTATTAACAAAACACATTAAAAAAGCACTATGTTCAAACAAACAAAAAGGACCAAAAGTCCCCAGGTAACCGGCCAGCTTCCCATCTTTCTCCTCTTCAYGTGCCAACTGGGAAACATCTCTGAGCTCCATGCGGCTCAGCCTCCTGCGTTGACAGCYGGGGAGCATCCACGGGGCTGCTGAGCTCAAACCGCCCGAGAAATGGAACGTCTTCCTCCTTGTTTCTTGCTCGCTCATCAGCAGGGAGCACACTTTGCTAAAAGCATGGTGCAAATTTGAAAAGCCAGGAGAGACGAGACTCTGGGATTTAGCCAAAGGAATTGTTTGAAAGTTTTGGGGTTTGGCTTGGTCGTTGCGGTGATGGGTTGAAGATTGCAGGAGGCCTCAGTAGCTGCTGCTTCAGTTRCTACTAAAGATAGGGAAATTTTTGGCACCGGTTTACTCAGAGGAATATAAAAAATGTCAATCGGCAGCAGTCTTGGAAAGGGAAAGTGCAGGGTGGGAATGCTTTTGTTTATTTATAGTAAAATCTATTAGGAATATGGGGGAAATTGTTGTGTCTGAGTTGCTCTGTGGGTTTGTAACTGAATGATTGATAGCACGTTAATAGTTTTAAGCTCACTGCTTCAATAATATCATTGGGAAATCTGACTGAAAAATATTTGGCTGCCTGTATAATCCCAAGTTTTATGCAGGCAAAGCACATAGTATCCGCCGCTATCACGTGGAGTTGGGGTCCTGCGCCCGCGTGGGAGAGTCTCATCACGTGAACACATATCTGATAGGCACCGGTAAGATTTCCTGTGCAGGGAGAAGTGGGAAGATACTTTAGCTTCAAATTAAGCAGAATGTTGTGATTTTAAAATTTATAAAGATGCCAAAAACATGTCCCCACAGGCTACTGCTGGGCTTTTTTTTTTTTTTTTTTAAAAAAAAAAAGCAAACAACTAGTACCTGACACAGCTGGCACCGTGGCGGTACGTAACCTTTACCATAGGTGAAGAGGCTGGAGGCAGACAGATGTTCCAGCACTGTTGGCTGCGGATTCTGCATTCTGTGCCCGCACGTCGTGCCCAGATGGTCCTTTGTAGTTGCGCGGCAGCCTCTACCTCCTAACGCCCCGTCCCACCTGTTGACACTTACAGTATGTCTCAGAAGAATAGCCGAGTTGCTGGGGAGAGGAAGACAAAAAGATACAGCAGCACTTCTGGCTGTGAAACAAGGCAAGCTGTGTTGTAGCACATAGCAAGGAAGCCAACAATTACGGATCTCTCCAAAGCAGGAGGCTTTATATAAATGATACATTCTGGTAATTCACCAGATTGTGGCATGTATGGAAATACAGAGGATTTTTTTTTTTTTTTTAATGAAAAGGAGCTTCTGTCCTGAGAAAAATTAGTTGATGCTGAATTGGGTTTAGTTCTCCTCCTGCATGCTCAGCTTTATAGAGAGAATAAAATAGGGCAGAGAAGAACAAATTGACTCTGGAAACCACCTCTTACAAGCCTGGCTTCAATCCTGCCAACCCTTCCTATAGAAATGAGCCCCCCACCCACACACAGAGGAGTTGAAGTGGACAAGCCCCTTTGCAGAGGCAGCTACGGAGTTCTGTTAGAGCAGTTTCACGGCGGGTTTCAGCAGACAGCACCCGTGCTGCCTCCCAAGGGGCCGTCCCTGGCTGGCTGGGACGGGACRTTTCTCCCCTGCGCCCCATCTCTCRCCCTTGTCCTGGCAGCGGGAGCCAGGAACAGGACTGCTGCCCGATCCCTGCCAGCATCGGCACAGGTCGGGTTGGCTTCAGCCCTTCGTCTGAGAGCTGGAAATAAACCCAGAATAAGCTYAGACCTCAGTGTCATTCTCCTTACCCCACTCTGCAGGTGAAAGAAGYRTCTTCAGAAGTAAGACGTAATACTRTAGGGACATCACTTAGCACCGAGGGCTTCACCCCTTTCCTTAGCGGTCTGCAGGGAAGCTGGAGGCTGGACAGCGRGCTGGCGCAAGTTGGCCCGGCGTTACACTGAGTCTCAGCAGTAGGAAAATAAAGTGTAATCGTTACCGTTTTCTAATAAATTATAACTTGCAGTTATAAAACTGAGCACTGACTCAAGCTGACATTTGAGTTGGTGTGGTTTGTACGGGTTCAGAGCAGGAGAGCTGTGCAGCGGGGGTTTGTTAGCCGATGCACCATGCAGACCTTCGCAGCTGTTTAAGGGATAGTACTGWATCATGCAAAATATTTTGCAGGCAGGCACTTTGCAAACCCCAGAAAGTCTTTTACAGATTCTTCTGCAGAGGAAGTTGCCATTCAGTAGCATGGTTTATTTATTTTGGTTGGTTTATTTGGGTTATTAAACATGTTTTATTTATAGAGTGTGCYTTCTAGAGAACCATCTGCATATATGTTCTTAAATAAAACACAGGGGACTCTGCGTTTGCAGACGCTGGGTTGCCATTTGTGTGTTGGGCCATGTTGGGTACCAACGGCCAGCTCTGTGGGATTTGTAGGAGCGGGTGGAGCTGTGCCTGGAAATACCCAGCGCTCACCTGAAGAGAAGAGCCAATGTCTCCRAGCTTGCAAAGAGAACGTGCGTGTGGCTCACCCTGTGCTCCATCCGTGGCTGCAGATCTCTGCTGATCCCTTGTTCCGCCGCGCAGCTCCTCACCTGCTGGAGTCCTGTCACAGCTTGATTGTAGCGGCTAATCCAGAATGACTTCGCCCTAGCCGTAATCCTTTTAAAGCATAAGCATGGAAGGATCTTGCTAGTAACCTTGTGTCATAAAAAAGTGTGAATTTGTGCGTGGATGAATTTTTGCACCATCTGTTCCCTTTCCTGCAGCACAGAGTGAGATTTTTGTCTCCTTTGCTCGGTTCCAAACAGGTATGTGTGATACTAATGTCCGCTACGATATAGTACCAATTGCACAGATTTTTTCCACTAGTACATAYCAATACATGGGCATTGGTGTAACAGTGCAATGCAGGTAGAAATTTATTATGCTAATAAACACCCTCCTGCCTTTACGTCCTCTTGTCATCCTCTTAAGTAAATTGAAATTCCTAAGATGTATTCAATTTACGATTTGGTTTTTTTCCTACTGAGAAACCCAAGTAGAAGGAATTATGTTCATAATGATGTGACCAGCTGTATAGAAATACAATTTCTGTATTTCTGGGTAGGTTTTGTCCTAGCAATCTACAGGGTGGCCAGTGGGCAAGGAAACCCTGTGCTTATAAGAGCAATTTCACATGATAATTAACGCCCTGAAAGCTGGAATGAAATATTGCTCATCTCTGCCACTCCCAGTGCTTTGACACTGAGCCGTCGCAAAGAAAGAGAAGTGTAGTTTAGGTTATACTTTGTTTATAATGGGGTTTGAGAAAATGAAGATTATCATCTAGAACAAATGTCTCCAGTTAGTGTCGTAGAATGGATCTAAAACTCTTCTGCTCTCCATCTAAACCCTTGGCCGTGTAGGACTGCTCGTCTTTGCCCACCAGCTAATTTCTCCAGAGCAGATCGTCTGCAGAAACCTTCCAGCAAAGTTTTAGGTGTGGTTCAGGGCATCAGAAGCCATCTGCAGTTCGGCTGCTTCTGCAAGGCGCTTCTGGGGCGAAGGGTTTCATCTGTTCAGCAATCCTGTGATATTCTGGGGAAGAAAGGCTTACAGCTGGACTGCGGTCCTTGCAAAAATGGGGCAAAATGCTGACTTGGTCACCCGCAGGGCGAGGCAGTGATGTGCCTTCAAGGATGCTCGGCTCTTTGGAAAAGCCACCCTTTCTGGGTAGTTCTGGTGTGCCGTGCTGCGGCCGGGCAGGTTGCTGTTCTCGGCTAAACTGAGGAAGCCTTAAGGACTCAGGAGTTACGTGGGCTAATGCATCGACACCTTGCAAGCTGTGTTTTAAAATTTTTTGTCTTCCAATTGCGTTACTTTCTCAGTCATTGCAGCTCCCAGTGTGCTGTTTTATGCAGCCATTTATCAAATCAGGATGCAAATGAGGTCCTAAAGTATATGTGTAACATGGGAAAAAATTTACATGTRTAGATGGAAACCCTTCAAATGACAAAATTTTGTAGCTGAGGCTATCATAATTTATTAAGATGAGCTGTAGATTTTGTATGGCAGTATAATTCAGAGTTTTCACATCTTGGCATTTCAAATAATTTTAATTAAGCAATAGATTTACAATTTGTTCCACAAGTAATACAGTCTGCTCAGATTACGCACATTTTCTGTAGTTTTGATATTACTACTGTATTCGTTTAGCTCAGCAAATTTATAAAACTAATTAAAACAGAAGTACTTTTTTGATTCAAATTGTAAATGAAAAGCAACGATCTAATGGAAAATGATTCTTGCAGAGAAAATAAGACCAGTTGCAACTCTATAGGTATTTTATAACTTAGTTTTTTAAATTAAAAGCAATTATTTTTATAGCAGATTCTTGGCTATAAACCATCTTACTTGTTTTCATGTTTTGAGATGCCAAGAGAGTGAGAGATTAGGATCTGATTCAGCACCATACTCAAACCTGTCTAACGTTAACCATGTAATTAGTCCTCACGGAAGTCACTGGATTTCTCGTYTGCTGAAGCACTTTGCTGAACTGAGATGGTGTTTTAGAGCCAGCACTGACCCCCAGATCACCACTTCAGGTGCCAGTGCATGTCGTGCTGCTCCCCAGTTCTTGTCAAGTCTCGTGTCACCGAGCGAGTGAGAAGAAGCTGCAGTTCCYGGGCCATCGGCATCCCGAGGCAGCATCTTCACACCAGGTTTTTTCCTCGTCTTTGGAGTCCTCCTGTCCCCAGGTTAGTGCTGACAGCTGAGCTTTGTTACAATACGGAGAGTAAGGAACACGTAGCGTTGTTTGAACTCATTGGGTGACATGCCGTTGCAGGTTTAAACACCAATTACCATGTTTCAAGTGACAAATCTGGAGGGGAAAAAAAGATGATCATTTAATAAATTTATTATGAAGGCAAATGACTCATACATAAATCAAACTGCTTCATTAAGGGAGAAACTCAGTCAGCTGAATACAGAGGTGACAGAGGTTAACTCCACAGTCGTGACACCAACTCTCGTGTCATTTCTCCTGAGCTCTCGTGACGAGTCACTATTGCAGCGGTGCCTGGCGTTGCCGTCCCCAAGTCCTCTGGCAGCAATGGCATTTCTCGCGTCACCTTTCGCAACTTCAAAAGCAGCCTGAATTCGTAATCCTGCTTTTGACAGAGGTGGAATTCAAGACTTTTGTTCTTTTTTCCTGTGCGTGTCTCGTGCAAGCTGCAGCGTTCCCAGCRCCTCCGTGCTGGTCCCGCTCTCTCCCAGATCTCTTGCATTAGGGACGTATCTACCTTAGCTGATGTCCTTGCAGGGCTGCGAGCCTGCGCCTTTACCCGAACTGCTATCCCATGCCACTCCCGTGTTTTCTCCTACTGCTCCAAGACGGATCTTTGCCCACCGTACTCACGTGGCAGCCGTGGCTGCTGCGGGGCAGCCCACGGGAACGGTGGTTTGCAGGACCCGTCCCCCACGTCTGGGCACCCGTGGGCCACCCCACGCAGGCTGGGATGTTCAGCTGACGCTGTGGGGCTCTTTCCAAGGAGAGCGATGTGTGATTTGGCCTGTTTCACAAGCCGATGTGTAACTTCTCTGTGTCATAGTTAATACACAGAAAGAGGTTGCGGGGTGCTCTCGGGGATGGGTGAGCCATCTCAATTATTGTCACCTTGTTTGCAAATGTCACGTTATTCTTTTATGCTCTGTGCTTTGGGAGTTGGTGAACAACCATGGCGATGACGGGGCACATCGCCTGCAGTGAGCACAGAGAAAAGCACAGGAAGGTTTTGGCCACACAAAGACAAAATGGGATAATTTTTCGGTGCCTTTGGAGCTTTTAGAATTGATGAAGATGTGGCAAAGATTTTAAATAACCCTGATAAAGAATTTACGGATCCTTCTGACCCCATACGGTTCTGTTCTCTGCGATGCTCTGCTCACATGTGCAGGCTGACTCTCTCTTAATTTACTTATACCTTGAGCAGAAACAGGGCAGGCAGAGAAAGGCAGCACGAACACCAACCCGCCATATGTTGTTTCTAATGATTGAGAAGAGTGGGTGTGTGCGTCGGTCTCCCAACATATTCCTTAGGCCAGGGGCCTGTGGCACTACAGCTGTTGTGCTTTTATTTCCCCCTGTATTCTCCCCTCCGCCGCCGAAATCTGCAGCGGGGAAGTTGAGGATGCTGTTGCTGTGATACGCCTTTGGAAGACGGCTCTTCTGCGAGGATGCAATTGCCGCCACGTATTCCCCCCCCCGGAGTTACACAGCCCGGTACCGGTGCCAAGTGGCAGGGAACACGGTTACGGTTTGGGAATTTTAGTTTTTTCCAAGCCTCTGGCATCAAATACTTTTGATCTCATTTGTGTGGCAGACTCCATTGCATTTTCCAGATTTGGGGTTGGTCCCAGTGCCCTGCTGCTTTTGCACATCTGTGTATTGCAAGGTAGTGCCTGAAATCAGCAATCAGAAGAGACAGTAGAACCGTGTCATCGCGCTATTAGTTCACATTTTTATATAACAGGAATTCAGAATATAGCTCTTTTAATGTTTCATTCAAACAGACAATGTATTTTATTTGATGCCCGAGAGACACATGCTAGCATTTATAGTGACAATAGAAATCTACTTGTATTCCAAACTCTTCAGGAGAAACTTTGATAGCTTTATTCAAAATAATGGCATTCAGAATTGCTGAATCGCGTTCCCAGAGCGTCTATCCCGGAGGAAAGTCAGCAGCACCATTCTGGTCATAGTTGCAATAATTAAATAACGTCTAAGTGAGGCATATGCGTCTTCTGGTCCGTACCGCAGGGAGGGGGTAACCCATGATGACGGAGAGGGGGAAATGCATCAGGATGGTCCCGGCTCCACTGTGGTCCCTCTTCTCTTCTCCCCCGTTTTTAGGGAGAGAAGTTTTCACCCACTACGAGTCACTGAATTTTGTGAGTTAGGCTGGCAGGGGTGCTTAATAGCAAGCAATAAGGATAGTTACACATTAAATAGACATTATTAATCAGACAGAGAGTGTTTATTTGTTACATTTTTGGATACAGCGGCAAATTATCCAGCAGTAGTGAAGCCTCCGGCGTAGGTGACCTTGTGGTGAATCTTGGCCATTTCATTTTGCTAAGGGTTAAAGGGAGGCTCGTTTCACTTTTATAGAAGAACTCTGAGGTCTCTGTATGAGCTCTGCAAGAAGTAGCAAGATTCTGCTATTACATTAAATATAAGACCTGCTATGCGTTAAAATAAAGTGGAAGTCTGTGTTAAACTGGCACAAGGCAGAAATTACCCTCATATTCTGAAAGAGGCACTGATACCATGCAGAAAATAGTCTATTTGGAGATCGTTCTGCTGATATTTTTCTCTGCTGTATCTTTTTGGGGAGGAAAACGAGCTCTCGGTGGCTGAGGAGTTCATTTTCTCCCACTGCTGCTTTTTTCATTGAAGTCATCATAATCCTCTATTTGTGACATCAGAGTTACTGGCTAGCGAGATAATTATGATTTCACAAACTGAAGATTATGACCTTCAAATGAGGAAGGCACAGCGGGGAGGACAGATTCCTAAGCAACAGCCATCGGATATTTGTGAAATATTTGTGAAAATGTCCTTGCAGTTTAAAAAAAAAATGAGGGAGAGAGGGCAGGAGGGAAACATCCAAAAAATATTACCAGCAGAATGAGTTGCCAGCCAGCGTTTTTTTTCCCCGAGTTTTCCATTTGGTGCCCATGATTCTCTAACCTGTCTCATTTAGCCTTAATGAACACGAGACTTTTTTTTAGCATGCCATATGTGCTGTGGTCCTTAGGAAAAAAAATGCATCCAAATAACTTATTTTTTATGTTCTGACTCTACCCAATCATAATTTACATTTTGCACAGTTTGATGCCCATCTGCAACGTCTTTACTATCAGAAAAGGTAATAAGAAAGGGAGGAAAAAAACACAGGAACATGTTGAACGACTGACACAAGAAAACCTGGTTGGAAGAAAATCATTTTGGTCCCTGTGTGAATAAACAACTCGGAAAACGGGTTGAAATCCTGTCTCCAGCGGTGGGGCCAGCTCCTGTATCGGCAATGCCTGGAGGAGAGCAGCCCCGGCAGTCGTCCGTCTGTCTTTGGGGAGCCTCTTGCTCTGTGAGGGGGTGGGCGAGTGGTCCCCCCGTGGCTGGGGAGGCTGAGGAGCAGCCACGCGTCTTGAAAATGAGCCCTGCCTCTTGGCATGGAGTTCAGAAACRAGTTCGCTGTACAGAGGAGTTGTGCCTCAACCGGATCCCGATTTGCAGTTACAGGACCAGCTATTTAACGACCACAAACTCTCCCCTGTCCAAAGCTCCTTGCAAACATTTCATCCTGGARAAGGTGAAGCGCTGTGAAAGGAGGACGTCTGTTCCTCTTCAGTCTTCCCTGTCCTTAAAAACACCGGAATCAYGTATTTTTACTTTGGAGCTTGGCAGGAGGAGGAGGAAAGGAAAGAAACACCAAAGGGAGGTCCCRGACCGACAGCTCCAGGGGCACATTTCCACCGCGTGATTTTCTACGTGATGGGGTCTAAGGCAGTTCCCAGGACGGCGCTGATGGACTGCGAGCTTCTCTGCGTCCTCACGTTCTGCCGAGCGCTACGTGCGGCCTCGTTCTCAACGCCTGCAACAAATGATGACAATTAATTACATTTAGAAACCAATCAACGTTTTCCAAACAAAGCTCCAACCGTAACAATCCGAGTTAGTCACATCAAGCCATTGGACAGCCCTGGTACGGCCACRCCAGACGGAGGTCCGGCATCTCTGCAGGCCCACCTCGGCTCCCCTGTGACCCCGCGCAGGGCAGGGTGTCGGACACAGGAGCAGGGGCTCTGGTCGTGTCACAGTTCCCATTTTTCTTCCCAATCACCTCGAAGGTCTATTTTTTCCTTTAGTAGCCTGAGTCAGAAAATGCCACGTATCCCTTGCCTGGAATGGTATGGGTTCAGAAATGTCTCATTTTGATAACATGAGCTGACGAGAACYATTACAGCCCGATGAGACCTACAGTTACTTCATCCCGGATTTTACAAACTCAGAATTTAAAAATTGGTTGCAGTAGTCAGAGTGGTGCTTTTAGCATTTTCCAGCCTTTGTGGAAAGCTAGCCATGGTCTTACGACTTACAGACTCCTTAAATTTAGGTGATTTAAATGACCAAAAAAGCAGCATTTCCTACTTATCTGACACTTAGAAGAGAAATTCCTGGCATTAATATTAACTCCCGGTGCTCCGTTTGGATGCCAGGAGTGGTGGGAGGCAGAGGACTGTACTGAAGGGGCACCTGAGGGACCGTGCGGTCRGTGACGTGGCTCTTTTGTCAAGGTGAAGAGGAAAGGTTTCTTGACTTTGGGTGTAAAACCCAGGATTTCTCATAGGTCAAGACCTCCTCCATGCAGCCAAAATCATGCTTGACTCTGTTTTTGCTCCCCCCACTGTAAAATAGGGATGCGGTATTTGTGCGTAGCTCTGAGGCTTGGGGGTTACTCAGAGTGGCGAGGATGTACTGGGGGTATTTGAGAGCGATCACAGCTAACGTAACTTTAAGCTTGGCCATCTGAATGCTGGAGCCTGAAATACCCCAGCTGTTGTCGTGAGGGCTGCTTTGAGAAGTAGAGAAAGCAAGCTGTTTCCAGGAGCTAGAGGTGGCCAATTTACAGTCAGAAATACAAATCCAATCCAAATCCTCCCGTCCCACTTGAATCTGCAGCAAACTGCCTGCGATCAAGATACAGACTAATAACTATTTGTATAAAATATTTAGTGACTARTTTCTCATTACAGGTGCTTTGGGGAACGCTGTAAGCTGCTGCAGACAACTGAAAWTTTTTTTTTTAAAAAAAGGGAAATTACTGAATCCGTTATTCACCGCACATGATTTGACTGGCTTTAGGAACGTCAGGGCTAAACCACAAGACAGGACCCTGMAGAGGACCTGGGGTGTCTTTACCCACTAGTAGAGAATAAAGTAGCAGCAGCACCATGCCAGGTAACACAGGAACGAGTACACATATTGCAAAACAGAATTAATTTAAAGCTATAGCTTGAAAACATTGCAGATAGAGCGAGAGCCAAGTGCAGAACTGAACCATTGACCTCCCTCCTATGGTTGGCGCTACTCAGAGCAATAGAGTATAATTTTTTTTCTAGTTCTTAAACAAAAAACCCAGTTTACTTCTTCAATTTCACTTTTGCTAAATGTGCACCCGTGGCAATGAACTGAAAAAAACAGCAGAATAAATAAGTACAGACAAATACATGGAGGAGTTCAATTATCATTTTCCCCTATTGAAACTGCCTTTTAACAACTACATCTTCTGACTGACAGCTTATTAATACTAATTACATTAGATATATGCAACATAACTAATGCACTAGTACTTTCAATTATCTTCCCTTGTCTTCATTCCTTTCCCTGCTCTCCCATCCTCCCTTTTCATGCCCCGTAAACGCTACCTTGGGCTGCAGCTCGGAGCAAATGGATCTGTCCGTCCGTGAGCCAAAGCCTTTTATTTCTTACATGGGTAAGAAATGCTGCAAACTCGGGCACGTGTTTGCGAGGCTGCGTGGGTGCTCGCCGAGGCACGGTGAGAGGGGACCTTCCAGCCCCGGTGGTGGTTGGAAATGCTTTGGATGTCAGGGGGAATTTCCCATGGAGGTCCTATGAATTTCCTGTGCAGGTCCCACACTGTCTCAGGGTGTCACGGTCKCCAGCCCTGATTTGTACATTAATTTTCACAGCTTTTCCAGAGCGCAGTGCAAACCTGGTGCTAATCCTGGTGAATCTGCGGTAGGTGTTTTGGTGATCTGAGATTGCAGAAGCGCTGATTGACCCTCTCTTAATTATGAGTTCTGCAGAAGGACTCTGTGCACTGGCCTTTTTCTTTTACAAAGTCACAGTCACTCCCCTGGGTCCTTGTTTAGACCAAAGCCCCCTGTAGTGTCTCGACTTTGTTTTTGTCTGTTTTTTCCCCCCCGTATCTAATGAACTGTCAATCGCTTATGCAAATCAGGGTAGAAGAGACATTTAAAGGTTATTTATAATGCCTGAAAACATTATGAAATCAATCATTCTAGCTTTTACAGCTCCCCCTATTCAAGTGTCATTTAGATCTCTAACTTTTTACATTCTATTGCTATAGTAGTTCATGTAAGAAGACAAATATGTTTTGATTTTTTTTATATAAGCTTGCTGATTGCTAAAACATCTATGATAGTTGACATGGAAAGCAGGGAGGTTTTGATTAGGCTTTTCTGATATGTAAATGTTTGTAAATGAATTTTATATATATATCTTAATTTTTTTTAAGTTCTATTTAAAAAGTAGGCAATAGTATCCCATAGCAATTACAAAGAGACTGAGATGAATGTTCCTGTGAGTAACAGGTATTTAAAGGAACTCTAAGAGTAAACATTGACTACTCTATGCAGACAGTTAGTGGAGAGAGCCTTTAGTATTCACCAAGTATTTACACTGGCTCTTACCCAGTGAGTATGCCTTGGCTATAATATTCTGTAGTTGCTAAAAGTTAGACTGGAGCCATGGTCAGACACAAAATGAAATGGTTGTCCAGTAAAAAATTCGATAAAATCGGACTACTACCATGAACTTGCAAGTGATTTCCTGTACCAGGTCCTTACACAGCAACGTTAGGGCTTGCTCCTTGCACCATTGATGACAAGTGGAGAGTATGTCTCTCTACTGCAGGTTTGGTGTCTGCTGTCTTTGAGATGTCCTGAAYGGTGCTGGAAGGCAACGTAGGGTGAATAAGATCACCGCATCCCTTGGGRTTTATTTTAATAGTGTTTTTCTATGGAGTACATTAGTAATTTTTTACCTGGTGCCCATAAGAAAGAACCGCCGGGGTTATGGGGAGCTTGAGATGATGCGGGTGGTGGAAACCACCMGTGTGTGGTCCCACTGCAGCACCACGGGGCTTTGAGCAGCCCCACGTAGGCAGCTACGGTGGGTGTTGCTCCGGCACTTCGCGTTTGCAGGAATTTTCAGTAAGAAAAAAATCCATCTGATGACAAATCTAACATCTGTCCTCTGCAGAAAAGACAAATAATTTGTGCTCGCTGGTTTAAATCAAGCATTTGGATCCTTAGGCACRGAGACAACCGGCAGCGTTTTCCTGGTACATCTCTCTTGAGCTTTCAAACYGAGCTGAATTTATAGGCACAGCCATGCGTTTTCCAGGAGGTGAGATACTGGTTAAACTCGACAGTTGCGCCCCAAAGAAGAAAGGTTAAAATCGATATTTTGAACTGGATGCTAATTAAAGCTGAATCTTTCCCAGTCTCAGTGTTTTGAGCTCATTAAGCTTTTCCAGTGGTTTCCAGAGTGTGAACGCCAGCCTGAAAAGAGGAATATAGTTCAGCGTTGGGGTCCTTGTTAGCTCTCCTTTCARTTTCAGCCTCAAAAAGCCGACCTGATGTTTTCAAATAGCAAGTTTGCACTTGTGGAGCATCTGCCATCTTCTGCAAATCACACAGCTTTGGATCAAAGGACAAATGAAAAGCCGGGATGGAGGAGTTGAAGCCAAACCTCCCCCGAAATGGGGAGGTGTGGCAGGAGGTTCTCGTTGCTGGTCCATCTGCAGCCTTGGATCTCGCGTTTGTATTGTGCCCTGCTGGCATTTCTGTTCAGTTTGGTGGAGTTCAAGGCTTTGTTAATTCACCTGTTTTCTTTCATCTTTCCAAGTAAATTAACAGCTATTTTAGCAGTATCGTGGTAAATCTGTAACATTTATTTTGAAAAGGAAAAAAAGCTCAAAAGATTACCTGGGTGTCCAGCTGTGATAATATTACCTGCCTTGTAAAATGCCGTAGGTGACTTTGAAGATGTAAAGCAAATTAAGGATTACATTAACTTCCTTCTGATTTGCTAAAATTATTAATTCAGTATCACCAACTATCAAMTAGTGTAGGGTTATTATTTTTTTAAGTGTAAATGCATAGCTGTTTTGACATGCGTGGCAAAGTACTGCCTTCAAGTCAATAAAACCAGTTTTGATTATATCTGTAGTAGAGGTTGGTATGTCTTTTTTGTTTTTTACTGGTGTTTTCTTTGTAATASAAGACTATAGTAGCCTGCATTCACATTCAGCCTAAATAGTCAGAAGAATGAGTATTGCACAGCAACGTGATTTTGTAATATAATAGTTTTACGTCGAAGATTCCCAAATTTTTTCCAATCTCTTTGCCTCACTGCGTGTCAGATTTGCGTTACATGTTACTCGGCACAACAAAGCCCCTGTTCACAYCCAAAGCAAGTCAGTGGCGGAACTGGAAACATGGTCCCTCTTTCCAAAACTTTCTAGTCTAAAACATCACTAGCAATTTYGGAAATCTAATTCTCCCTTTTTCCAAATAGATAATTGTAGTGGTTTATCTGTTCTATATAGCATCTAATGTCAGCGTTGGAAGGTGCCCTGGCTGGCTTCTCTGCATGCAGGCGTTCTTTGGGAGGGACTTGCTGATTCAGTCTGTACTATTTKAAGGGATGCCATTGCCGGGCAAGCGCTTGAGTGGTTTCAGTAGTTTTGTTTCCGACTCTTCCCAGAAGTCTGCGTTCCCAGGRGCTGTGGGAAGAATTGCAGGGCTTGTTATCAGACGACGTTGCAATTGCAATGATTTAGAAGATGGCTGACTCGGAGCTCAGGTTCACAAAGCTGGAGTGGATGACGCAAAACTGTATTTAAATCTTTTTCAGCTCTCCTGTGTTCAGGCTGGAACGTTTCATTTCTCTGGTGGAGAGGTGGGCTTATTGTTTATTCATTGTTCCTTAATCTCGCRCTAGAGCAGGGAGTAGAAAGAAAAGTTGGGAGTGGCCTGGAGCAACTATTCACCACCACAATGTAATGTCAGTTTTGGGGATGGTGAGTCTCACCAGTTAGGGAGATACACCGGATACCTGAGCTCCCATACTAATAGTGAGGCAGAAAAAGGAATGAACCATTCTCCCAACAGATTAAAGAAATATAATTATCTGCTGGCGCAGAATCCCAAAGTGTCTTAAACCCAGGATTAATACAGAAACATATTTTCCAGCTCAGGTTTCCAGGGCAAGATGTAAGACACTGTAGTCAGTGCTGTRGTTACCTGTCTGCCCATCCTGTTCTGCCTGTGCTCTGCTAGTGATGCTTGAGATCATTGTTTAAATTTCATTGCCTCTTCCATTAATCAGGAACAATTTGAAATCGTAAGAGCACTGTAGCATTTCTGTTGATCAATAACTATCCGAGCTATTAATTTTCTACTAATACATTGTTCTTCAGTGTGCAGAGGGTGAAAACTTGTCGATCACCTGTACTGATCCTACCCAGAGCCCACGAGCGTCAGTGGAGAGATTTCCCTGGACTCCAGCGAGTGCCTAGGGATGCCCTGAGATGCCCCGATGGAGGTGCTGAGCATTGTCAGAAAAGCAGGAGCTCTAAAGCCCCTCACATCGCTGCTGCTTTATTACTTCAAGGTTTTAAAAGCAGTCCTAACCCCCATTAATATTGGCGGGCTTGGGTTGGTTAAGTCTTAGGCTTTTTTGAAGATACCTTCTGCCTTTATTTTCCTTGAAAGGCGTTTGTTGGTAAATTTGATGCAAAACTCCCTTTTTAACAAGGAAAGGAAATAACTGTGACACTAAAATACTTTAAATTGGGTTATGAGGTGTATAGTAAGTTTGGACAGACACTGCTGACCCTTGTTGGGACCAGCAATATACCTTCTTCCTCTGCCACCGATTATCATTTCTATAGCAGGAGCCAGGAGGAATTGTCCACATTTTCATGCTCCTTGCAGTTCAGTGTGAGGTGTTGGTACGTACCCACCTTTAACATCGGCAACTGCCCCGGGGAGGTCTGGCAGAAGACCTCTGCTAGAGTCCTTACCAAATGTCCTGCAGCAGGATGTCAGCTGGAAAATTCAATAGCTATAAAATTTTACAGTAGCAGAGCTCTGATAATGAGTTTAACAAATAATTAGCTGCAGTACCGCTTTGTTTTGTAGAAGTACAGTAGTTGATGAACTTGCTATGCCACAATTAGGAGCTCATTAGCAAATGAAATTCAAGGGTAACAAATACCTTAAGGGGATGTTTTTAGTARTATTTCATGAAATCCTAAAATCAGAGAAGAAGGGTAAGGAAATGTAAATTTTCTTTCCAGACATGCTGCRCACCTCCTGCGGGACTGGAAGTCAGGACTGAAGCTCACCCTATTTGCTAGGGTTTGCATTCACTCACAGTTTTTAGGCCTTTCCATGTCATTAGAAATGGCACTGCATCCCCAGTTTATTTTGCCCAGCTAGTAAAATCCATATTGTTTTTCTACTCTATTGTTTAGTTTGATGGTTTTAGAAAAAAGAATGCATTCCTTTTGCTATTGCAAGAGGACTGTGTCTCAGGAAAGAGTTTTTTCTTTGGTTTTGATCATCTTTATTTTTCAGTCTCATTGAGGAAGTAGTAATCCTAACAAAGCTAGCAAAARGTGTTTCCCGGACTGCTCACAGAAAAACAGGAGATACCTTCCATGAAGCGATGTATTCCATCAAAAAGTGTTTCTAGGAAATTTTTGCTATTGTTTATATGCTTATTTGAAGATGTCATCTTCTGTGGTTAACTCCACCTTGTCTCCAGAAATCCATCCCTTATTCTCTCCGTAACGGTTAAAGCAATAGGACAAAGAGAGCTGGTTTTACCCTTGTCCTGAGAAAAACCTTTTAGAAAATGATAATGGGCTTCTAACAAATGAGAAAGCTGGTTATCATTGGGGAGAATTAATCTTTGACTTGATTGAAAATACCAATGCCAAATTACAAGCTACGATATCCATCTGCTTGCTGTTACCCAGCAATATAGATTTATTGCGGCATTTCAGAGAAGGAGTAAGAAAACATATGAACAACTGTTTTGGTTCATTAGCCCTTTATTGGTAAAGCATGGTGCTCAGTGATGTTAGAGGTGTACAAAAAGACGATCCTTCGGCTGAAATCGGTACAATCGTTGCATTTACAAGGCTGTGCAGAGCATCCCCAAGGACAAGCWTACAAATCAGCTGCTGCTTTATGTTACTTGACCGCGAGATCGTTCTTTCGGTTGATGCTGGAGTGATTCAGCCAGTAGCTCCAGGAGATGGGAGAAGATGTTGGGGTACATCCAGAGCCCTCTGGATAGCAGCTGCTTAGGACACCAGACTCACTCAGCCCAGTATCAGGCGGATAGAACAACCTCGTCTTTGCCACCACGGCTCGAGAAAGCTGCCGGCGGGGCCAGCGTGGGTGCAGGGCAGCCGGGGTCTCCTGCTCTACCAGAGCCAACCTGTCAGACCCAGGTGGAAGCACCACCAGGACAGTGCCTCCCCGAATATTTCTAGTTTAGTCTCTTATCTCTGGTTGTCATCATCATAAGCCCTTCATTTGTGGCAGGCTTCTATGAAGGAAAATCCATCTGTGTTGTCACTTTCTTTTCTCGCAAGTATTTATTTTTAGTCCACTCTAGGGGGCTRTTCCATGGGTACAACCACATAGGCTGTTGATTTATTTGCAATTAAGAATCTCAGAGTCGGGATGTTAAAGCCTTCTAMGCCAACTCTCTTTTCATATGGGAGAACCTTTGGAAATGCACTTTAGGTTTATGACACTGGCTTGGCTTAATTTAATTTACCRTTCACTTAACTGATTATTCAAAATACCAGATGTGATAGACAATAGATTCAGCTGAAATATTACCTCACAGGCACATTCAACATGTAGAATACGCTCTCCATATGTGAAGGTACTGAATGTCCCCCATCGACATCCAAGAGCAATCAGTTTGGTTTTGAAAGGATAGTGAGGCTGAGTAGGAGACAAGGTCCCTCATTTCTTCTGTAACCTTTGTGGTAGCTGATGTGAGAGTCTAACCAAAGCTCTGTTGCGTGAGGTAAAATGTGAACGTCTAAAAAGGCCAGCGGCAAAGGATTTGACATGTGTAAACCATTTGTTACTAAGTATTTACTGAYGTTAGGCTAAGTAGTTCTGCTAGTAACTTTAAGTACAGTAAAGGCAGACAATAAAATGGTGACACAAATGTGGAACATGCCAGGTTTTTGAGAGTGCGTGTCTTCTGATGGCTGGGACGGTCTTTCTGAAGTGAGGGGTCAGACAGAATAGCGTTGGTAAAAGCGTGTGTGGGTCACAGATACTTGCTGACTTTATGGTCATTGGTGCAGTAAAACCTTGAGCTGGGGTGAGATACAGGTGCTTCGAGAGCTACTCCTTAGCGGTGGCATTGGCCATCAGGTAGGAACAGAAGAGTTGCGGCAGTCTGCTGAGGGCCCCCTCCTTTTCTCTCACCACGGCGTTTATCCTTTGGAGCRGGATGTTTGGTCAAAACAAGAGCAATGGAGACGCGATTAATTCCAGGAGTACCTCTAGTTCAGCAGGAAGGAGACCTTGCTGCGTTTGGAGAAGCAAGTGTCAGATGCCCATYGTCAATGCTTTTGAAGTTTATGGTCTGAGGTTCCTTCATGTTGGGGACCTATCTGGGGTACTCATCTAGACCTTTACTATTACAGAAAGATTAAAAATTAAACTTTCAGTAATGCAAGAACCTGAACTTCGAACTCCCATGTGCCAGTGGAACGTTAATCTGATCTCAGCAGTACCCGATAAAGTCAATCTGTCTTCTTTGCCTAGTTAATGTTTAATCGTTTCTATGGAGTAGAAGAGCTGTGGTAGATGAGACTACGAGAAGGCTGCCTTACCACAGCCCCTAGGTCCTAGTATGGAATGGGGGACAATATGAACTAAACTTCTATCATTATTTATATTCTGTATTATACCCCTGTGTTTATTTATCCAAGACTTGGTGTGTAGGCGTGTTCTCTGAACTGGCATTCAAAAAAATCTGCTTGTGTGTACATGTTCACAGTATACTGTCAAGCTGTTAATGGGAACAGTATTTCCTAGGTCTACAGCAAATGTCTTCAGCAGTGCTAACTGGGAAAAAGGAGTAATGTGATCAAAATAAAACCACTTTAACTTCAATTTTGGGGTAATTCAGTAGTCTATCCTGGGGTACTTCTGTCAAACTTTATAGACATATTTAAAATTAACTTTTACAGCATTATTTTAAAGATAATATTTTGATTTCAGTATTGGTGATYTTTGCAATATTTCTGTCGTTCTGCGCCACCACTTACAAAGCATGCAAGGATGTAAAGATTAATACCCCGTGTCAGCACAGCACTTAACGTGCTGAATTTTATCATCACTGTAAAGGGAGGGAACTCGGAGATTTTAAAGCACGTCTCCATTACATGGACAGCCCCAAATTACAGCACTGAGATAACAGCAAGCCCAGGCTCAGACTCTTGTTGAACGAGGGCCACCTTAGCCAAAACCACCCTAGACCTTCCTGCGCTTGCTCTGCCACCGTCTCACTGCTAGCAGGGAACAGGGCAACTCTGTTAGTGCCACTGATGGTTTTTTGTGGGTCCAGGCAGCCCCGATGAAGAGACCAGCCAAGGTCGGAAAGACCTAAAGGTTTGGGTGGCTGCCAGGGAAGTGTGTTAATGATGGCCACAGGACCTCAGCGGAGAAAAGAGGGACTTGGAGGGTCCCCAGGTGGCTGCAGAAGGGGAAGTGTCTTCCCTGTTCCCTGAAACAGGGACTTTTCAGAAGCACTTGTGTGTCTAACTTGCGCTGAAGTCCGAGCTGTCAGACAACTAAAGGGCTTTCAAAACCTAACCCCGATTAATTACCTGTTTGTAGAAAAAAGCTGGATCAGCAAGAAAATGTAGAAAAGATGACGCAAGATGCTGCAGACGCAATGTAGAGAACTGAAGCGTGCGCTTTTGTCACTAGATTACCCCAACATGTGCATAACTCATTTAGGCAACTGTAACCTGGAATAGCGTTGAATTTTTTCCCGAGGTAGGGTGCATAGAACAATTTTGTTTGCCTGGTCTCAGATCCGACCCCACCGTGCCTGTTTGTCCAGTGCCCTTTAGGGAAGGTAATTCTGTCTGGCAATGTTGGAGGTGACAGCTCTGTGCAAATAATTAGCAGAAATGCAAATCAACATAAGTACGTTTTTTAATACTTCAGGGCCTGGAGCTGTGCTAAACTTAGCAACTATGAATAAACAGCATCARCGTTCCCCTCCTTGAAAGGACAAAGAGCCTCCTCATATTTGGGATGTCTCTGGTACATTTGCTATCTCAGTGTAGCCAACCTGTGAGCAGGCCCTCAAAAATTACTGAGATTCATAAATGTTGAATGTTTTCATTTCTGAGCCTTGAAGGTGTACTTAGCTAACATCTTTAAGCTTTTCTTTGCAACTGAAAGGCTGGGAAATTACTCCTGGTTAATGAAAGTGGGATTCTCATGTAATCACCTTATTTCAGGAGCAAGGCTTTTAAACTCTGAGAGGCTCATGATAAAATAGTAGGAACTGGCAACATTGAAATATGATCTTCTATCATTAAACCATTTGCTCTTAATTAGTTTTTATTTGCAATATTGACAGCTAATCTCCTCTATTATACGTGTGCGACTTCCAGTGATTGCCATAGCAGGGTATGTATGTGGCTGAGGACATAATTTGACCCTCCCCATGTAAGATTTCCAAACCACCCAGGATTTTTTTTGGTAAAATTGACTTGTCTCTGTGTAAGACGTGTGGGCAAAAGTCAGTAATTCCAGACTTGACCTTGACTTCCCCTGGTTTAGAGATAATGAGAGACTTACGGGACCAGTGACTAGATGCAGCCCAGTGGCCTGGCTAAAAAAGTGGTGGATGCTGGAATAATTGTATCTGTCTTTCAACATCATCCAATTTTWTAAATAAATAAATAAATAAATACCTTTTAGTTTCAACAAGGTGACATTTGATGATGTTCACTAATTTAAGGGCGACTGATTTATGCATGTTTAATCTTCACTAATGATGACTCCAGGGCAAGAAATGAAAATAAGTGCAGTTAATAATATGTGTATATATTATTAACACCTTTACAGATGGAGATGGTTCTCTTCCTGGTAGACAAATGYGCAAGCGATTTGTGGAAGATCCAAATGACTCAGGGCTGTCAGAACCTCTCTCTAACTTACCAAAATGTAGAGACCAGGAATATTTGGACAATAAAAATTTTCAGCTGRTCAACTGTCATTCAAAACTTGTGTGAAAACTCTAAGTAAATACAATAAGCAGCCCGATCCCGTATGTTTTGGGGTGCTGTATAAAAATGACATTGTGCGTATTGCTGTTATGATAATAACCCGGCTGGCTTCTCCTCCTGCCATGCAAATATTAAGAAGGATGCAATCCTTGAATTCAGTCTGTGTGCTGACAGACAAAACTTATTGCGAATATTAATGTGCTTGGTCTAATCATCCTGCTATTTTTTGTGTAATTTACTTGGTCRGGGAGTTGGAATTCCCTCCTAGCTGTTACAGATTCAAGCATTTATGCAAAATCCCCCAGTCTTGAGATTTACAGTGGATTATCTACAAATATTTGAATACATTAGTGCAGTCCTTTAAATACGTTGCCTTTATTTACATACAGAACAAATAACAAGCAACTTGAATGACAGCACTGTAATTCCATCAAGGAGCTCGTGTCCTGAGAAACCACAGAAATAAAGCGGTAAGAGGCCCGTGTGTTTGGTGGAGCTCCGCCCTGGAATTACAGCTCCGTAACCCAGATTTAATTCATTTTTCATATTTAAAAAAAATAATSCACAATTTCATAAATTGCGGAGCTGATGTCGTGTTTGGAAGAGGAAGGAGCCAGAGAAGGGTGGGGGTGGCACTCTCTCCTCTCACCCACTCCTRCCACAATCCAGGAAAATATCGGTTATTTCCTTGGTATCACCGTGTCCATCAGTGTAACACCGGATCAGAGAGTAAACACTGGATTCGTGGTATYGATGGGGCGAGGGAAGGTTTACTGTGACGGATGGTGCAGGTTTGAAGAGCTCCTTTCAATCTGCCCCACCTGGGCTAAGGACGGATTATCCTGCGTCTGTGGCTATCGTACGAGTTTACGCTATTTGCATTGATTTATGAGGCTGCTGCACTCGCGCTCAATTGCAGATTATCGCAGTACATCGGCGGGTGGATTGATGCGAGAAAGCCAGCCTGGGCTTGGTTTCTGTTCCAAATTTTCCTCCTGGAAGGAAGGGAGAATAAAATCAAACCCAAAGACTTGCAGACTTACCTTTGCAGTAAGAGAAGGGTTCCTGCCGATCCCAGAGGTAAAGCCCTAACAGTTTCCATAGAATAGTCAATTATCTGTTTCATTGCACAAGCCAATATCTTTTCTCAAAAAGATGTATTAGAGTGTTTAGCCATTCAAGTGATCCATCTGGCTGAGCATTCTGAGATGCTCTTTAACKTGATTTATCAGGCCCAGAAGCGGTGTCCTTGATAGCTTCTGGGACTGTATGGGGACTGTCCATGCATCTGCTTCGTAGTCACAGGGGCTCGTGACCTTCAGTTCCTAGCAGAGATAGGGCCTGTGCCGCCGCGCTTCTCAATCAGGACAGCCTTATTTCACATTAGCGTGCGGCTGCAGTGTAATGGTGGGATTTAAAAATTGCCGTTGCGGATGAGGGCCGAGGGGCCACCAGATGCTTCCAAGGAAAACGCAAGAAAGCCCCCAGGCAGCAGATCCCTGATAAGACACCGTCTTTTTCTCCAGCAGAATCTGCACCTAAATCCTAATGGAGTCTGGCTAAACCCCCGCGGCATGAGATTGTATATCCCCTTTAAATCTCCTCTATTTATAAAATACACGTTACAGCTCCAGTATTCACGTTATCCCCACTTCCGTCGGGTGTCACCTCCAACACAGTTAAAATGTGKCTCGGTGCAGTTACTGGGTAGGTCCCTTTTCTGGTGTTCCCGTCTCCTTGCGGCGGGGGCTGCGCCGACCTGCGGCTGCGGAGGGTTGGGCACGGCTGCGGGGCGCCCGCGGGAGGAGGCGGCTAAGCTCCCCCGAAAAACAGGGCATCGGGATCGCGGCGTATCTGGGTCAGGCATCGTCGGCGATTGCTGCCGAGCACGCGGTGAGATGCGGTCCCAGAGCCTTGGACTGCAAAGGGGGGAGGAAAACACACCCCAAGAGGTGCTGGCTTTGTATTTAGGACCAGRGGGATGCTCAGCGTTGAAGGTGGGACCCAGCTAACTGCTAACTACAGGGCACTGGGAACTGCTGTAACATAGGAGCAGCTAGAAGGAGGCTATATGTAATGTTTACATCCTCAAAGTGCATGTCAAGTCAAAAACATTTACTGTAACACAAGTAAATTAAATCAATGGTGTAATATTTTAATTACTAAAAACTTCAGGCGAAATCCTACGTATTTTCTTCTGGGCTATCGTCCAGCTTTACAGCATAAATTCTTTAAAGGTAAATTATTAGATTAAATTAAGCTTTGGTTCCCACTTGCTGCTTTTTAAAACTGAAAATTGCCACTTGGCAATGATTTATTCTTCTCCCCCTCCCCCCTTTTTTTTAAAGTAAGGATTGCAACAAAGTTTAAGTAGGAATGCATTGTGGAGCAAATGGAGTTGTATATTTAGTRTAATCCAAAACAGATTGTCTACTCAAACACTGTTCATTAAATGAACTGTCTGCAAGTGTGATTTACAGTGCAACGTGGTCATGTGAATGTCTGTGTGTATTTAATAACTGCACAGTAATAGCTTATTGGCAGGAGTGGTAATTCGATTTTGGAGTTTTATCTTATTTTTGAATTTCTGGACCATGAAATCCTGCTGTCTGACACACTTTTCCATTGCTCAATCTCCTGAGATTTGTGTAAAGAACAACAACTTTCGTTCTTACTGAAGATCCAGTGCCCTGCTATGTATTYTTTTATTGCTAAGTGCAATCCAGTGCAGCTATTCACATACACCCATGTCAAATTTATGGGCTTAGTACTACAATACAAACTGGAGTAATAGACCAAAATATTGACATTTAATGAGCTAAGACCTCCAGTCTTGGAGAAGGTAAAATCATAGAATCATAGAATCGTTTAGGTTGGAAAAGACCTGTAAGATCATGTCGTGGTTTAACCCCAGCCGGCAACTGAGCCCCACACAGCCGCTCGCTCACTCCCCCCCGGTGGGATGGGGGAGAGAATCGGAAGGGTGAAAGTGAGAAAACTSGTGGGTTGMGATAAAGACAGTTTAATAGGKAAAGCCAAAGCCGCRCACRCAAGCAAAGCAAAACAAGGAATTCCTTCACTCCTTCCCATGGGCAGGCAGGTGTTCAGCCATCCCCAGGACAGCAGGGCTCCRKCACGCGTARCGGTKACTTGGGAAGACAAACGCCATCGCTCCGAATGTCCCCCCCKTCCTTCTTCTTCCTCAGCTTTATATGCTGAGCGTGACGCCGTATGGCATGGAATACCCCTTTGGCCAGTTGGGTCAGCTGTCCCGGCTGTGTCCCCTCCCAGCTCCTTGTGCACCTGGCAGAGGCTGGGAAGCTGAAAAGTCCTCGACTACTGTAAATACTACTTAGCAACAACTAAAACATCGGTGTGTTACCAGCATTCTTCTCATACTAAATCCAAAACACAGCACTATACCAGCTACTAGGAAGAAAATGAATTCTATCCCAGCYGAAACCAGGACAGATCATCAAGTCCAACCGTTAACCCAGCACTGCCAAGTCCACCACTAAACCATGTCCCTAAGCACCACATCTGCACGTCTTTTAAATACCTCCAGGGACAGTGACTCCGCCACTTCCCTGGGCAGCCTGTTCTAATGCTTGACAACCCTTTCAGTGRAGAAATTATAATAATCAATAATTCTTATTCCACCCAGAGACTTGTAAGTGTGCTCTCCTCCTTATGACTGGCAATTTTGGCAGGTTAGCACCCGAATCAACCCACATCATGCTGCACTTGTATTTTCTGAAGGCCTTGAGAAATAGTTTTAGAACCAAGTGTTGACATTTTTCCTTTGGAGCWATGTCCGATGTCTGTACAGCGCAGCTGCGTTTCCCAGAGAGGTTACTGGCCTGGGGGGCTCTCCCATGCCTATGGAGAGCTGCCTGGAGGCCATTCCGCAGAGTAGGATGAGGACACAACACTTGGGATGGAAAGGAGGACACAAGGCTTGCGGTGGCAGGATTCATTAAGGAGAAGGGGATCTTTCCCGTGGCCCACACTTGCGTGTGTGTGGCTGACGTGGTTASGGGGTAGGGAGGCTACMTGCAGTCAGCCARTATTGTCTGATAGGGAATTATTMATTTGCCTTTWTTTTTTTTTATMATCTGCCTTTGCCATAGCTGTGGAGAATGATGTCRCACAGGAAGTTCGGCTCCCACCTTCCCACCCTTTCTTTCCTTTCTCGTAAGAAATGCACTGCACGATTGAACAAAATATTTTGAGTACCCCTAATCAAATATAATTCCACCTTCTGAATCAGTCAGCAGTGTAAAGGCTTCATAAAGGGCTCCAGGGGCCCAAATAATAGCAAACCCACCCTCTTCCGTGACAACACAGCATCAGCTGTCATCTCCTCACGTCGGTAACGCAGGTTCTTTAATTCACTTGTCATTATTTTAGTGTCTTTCTGCCTAGTGGAACACTATTGTCCCCATAAATACAGGTCTGAATCAGCTAATTATTCATCCAGGATTAGAACTGAAATTCTTGCTTTAAGACTAGCTCTACCCCTGAAATCATACTATTTARGATTTTATTTTAAGTCATATACAAGTTGTTTCCTTTAAGTGTTGGAGCCAATTAGTTGTCAAATATGGTTGGGCAGTGTGGAACAGATGCAAAAAATGTTTTTCTATTTGTTTCTTCTTAAAAACATAGATATTAGGTAATTCCTGAACCTGTAACCAGCTTGATAGTCCAGAGGGAGCGTTACAAAGCAACTACTAATTGGAAAGTAAGATGATGCAGAAAGTTAACTAAAACAAGGTTCATTTATGGGGAATTACAGGTGGGAAGGAAAGTTTTAAAGCGTAGAGGTTTCCTCTACCCCTACAACAGTGACAGCCAAACCTAAGGGCCTGATACAAAGCCTTTGGAAATCAACAGATAACTTTTACTTAATAGTGGATAACTCTGAAATTTTATTTCTATTTAATATTTGTTATGGGGAAACAAACAGAAAAGTAAAGAAAACAAAATGGGAGAGGTTTGCATCAGCTTTTTATGCAACAACCCATACTGGGGGCCAGGACTGAGAGGGTCATTGGAAATGTTTCAGTTAAAGAATTGTGAAGGAATTGTTGAGCCTGKAAAGTTTGAAAACTTTCGGAATAGGAAATCATGTCAAATAATTGTGATTTTGTTGTTGTGTTTTGATACTGTAAAGTATTTTCATGTTGCTGTTTTGTTCAGATGTATTTTAATGCTTCAGATCCTACTTAAACACTAATCCTCGTGATACGTATTCATAGCACATACATACGTGCTCTTGTTTTGTGATCCGAAATTATCTTTCATTGTCTCAGGCTGAAGCATTTTAGTATTATTACAGCAAATCTTCTGATTGTTTAAAGTAAATTATTTCTCCATTTTTATTTTACCAGAAAGGTTGAAATAGAAGAAGGGTTTGGTATTCAGCATGGCAGCATCTCCTGCGAGAGGCTCCTACTCGGAGCAGCTCTGATGTTTTGCGAAAACAACAGCAAAGCAGTGGTGGAAGATATTTCACAAATGTGTTTTAAAGTAGCTTTTGCTGGCCAACCCTTCTTTCCYTGAAATCAGTGGTGAGATGCCGTATGACTAGAGGGAGGCCAGCACCAAACAAAAACCCCATTTGAAAACCCCATTTTAAAAACAAAAATGTTTATTAGAAGAGACAAGGTGTTATTCAGAGCCAATATAACTCACAGTCATCACTTGAGTGCACAATTTTCTTTCTTTCTTCCCCTCAAAAGGAGCTTCATTAACACTTGKATGTAGTTTAAGAGACATTAATATTCACCTTCCATTCTCTTGACATAGTGTCTGGCTGCGATGTGAAGGCCCATGTGCCATTAATGTAAACCCATGCACAATGCAGATTGCCTCCTATATACACTATTTTTTTGATAACTGTAAAATTAGGCAAGAAAAGGAAGAAAATATAATCGATGAGATCGGAGCAAAAGCAAGCTTGTGTGTCCGACTGCAAGAAGTGCATGAGGCACTGGTGGCTTGGGTGGAATTTGGTGACCTCGCTGTAATTGTTCAAGGATTTTAAAGTTTTCCTCYGAGTTTAGTCGGGTTTTTTAGTTAAAAGAGATGGTAAATAGAGCCAAAGAGGTTGGTGAGTCTTAAGTTGCTCTTTGTGCTTGTGGAGTTTTACCAATCTTAGCTTCTTTCCTTTATAGGTGTGTATGTTTGTATCTTCTCTCTATACAATAATAGTATCTAGCAGGCTAGATAACTATTTGGTRCCTATAAGTGTGTTATCTGTATGCTCAGAAGTTTTCTATCAGGTAAGTGAATTGCAAACTGCAGCAGCTTTGCAAATTTGACGTGCGTGTTAGGGGAACGAGGAACCTGACTGCATTTCTACTGACTGCATTTCTACGCTGTTACCACATACCGACRCCTTCTCTGAAGAGTTCTTGTCCTGTTAACTCTGGCTGTTACTGTTCTAAGTGATACACCATAGGGTTCAAAGCATTAAGGCTATGTGACAGCACCCAAGGCAGTGGTCAAAATCCCCCAGAGCCACCACAGTAGCAGTGAACCCCGATTTGCAGAGTGTGCGATCTACAAAGCATGAAGTGTTATGTTGATACCTTCTGCCATCAAATCAAAATGCTTCTATTTACCAGCTCCTGACAATACGAAGCACAGAAGTGTTTCAGAGTTAAAAATAGGAAATAAAAGTGAAAATTCAGAAATTTGGTTTCCTGAGTGCCAGGGGAAATGCTGTCTTGCTTTGCCTTTTTAGGCTGTGGGCTAGTGCAGACGTGACATAGCAGAGGATATCAATACTGCGGGAGCTTCGAATGCATGCAGCAACCACTGTCACAAAAAACACTGTCCTAGTACCACTCTTCCTCTCCCTCCCTTTCCCCTTCCCCTTTCCCCTTCCCCTTTCCCCTTCCCCTTTCCCCTTCCCTTTCCCTTTCCTTTTCCCCTCTTTTCAAAGCCATGTGCATCAGAAAACATCTGGTAAAAGCAGCAACAGCTGCTCTTTGGGCTTGGAGAGGACCAGCTGCCCACAGAAGAAGGTGTGCTGTAGAGGGGACCAGGTGGCACCAAGGACTCCTCTCTGCCTCTCCAAAATGAATTTGGGCATTCAAGGAGGAGGGGAAGGCCGTCTGCATGAGACTTAATCATATTAGTGTATGCTCAGCCATGTTGGCTGCTTTATCTTGCCATTGCACTCTGTGTTCGCTTCTTCCCAATGTGTCATCCAGTCCTTCAGAAATTGCTGAAATCATTCCTCTGGTTCTCACCTTTGGGCTTTGTCCTGACTTTGTTGACACTGCTGCAAAGCCTGGACCTGCTTCTGCATACATTGAACATACCAGGTACCTGGTCCCAGCTAATATTTGATATTTGTTAGAGAACGCCTCTGAATCCCTCCCGCAGCCATCGTTGTTCCCTGTCAATCCTCATGAACCTCTGAATCCCTCCCGCAGCCATCCATCCTGCTGTTGTTCCCTATCGATCATCATGAACAGCACTTCCCCTTTCTTCTGGGATCCAGGGACAGACCTGGTTTGCTTTTTAACTGGTCACAAAATGAACCACCAGAAAAAAAATCCACCAAAAAAGAAAAGCAGRGCAAAATAAACACAAACCTGACATTTTTTGCTCTTGTGCTATTGATAAATGTGCTCTCTACTCATACCTAAAAGGCTGTTGTACATACTTATGCTTTTTGGTGCCATGCCATAACAAAACCCAAATAATTCCTCCCCACTTCTCCATATCTCATCTGTTTAGGCCTCTCAAATGTTCTTATCTTAATGGAATTTTGCCTTACAATCCAGAAATTGTACCACRGGGCTCTTGCATATCCCAGGGAATGCTTTAGTATGCATATTATAGCACTGCATTGTCATATGTTACTATAAATAGCTCTCACAAAGAGTCCATATTTCTGCAGAGATTTGCCTGTCAGCTCTTAACAATGGTAGTCGTTCACAATGGGAAAATAGAATACCAGCTCCATCAACCTTTGACAGACTAATAGGGGTTATTTGACTTTCAATTTTTCATTATCAGGTTTGGCAGCCACAATCGTCATGTTGAAAAATACAAACTGATCCGCACTCCAACAGGAGAAAACGCTCCCGGTCCTCCTGCAGTGGGTGCACGAGTGCCTGCAATGCTGTGGTATGTGGCCACTGATAATACAGGACATAAAACCAGCTTGTAATGTACCAGAAGTTCAGAGATCCCAGTACTGGCCTTTGACAGATGGAGTGGARTGGAATGATCTCGTATTGCTGCAAAAACCCCACACCTGAGTCTGACAAAAGGATGCTACCTCTGTCGTGAGGGCTATAAACCACCCGTTCGGGACCGTAGCGCTGAACGGAGCCTCGTCGCTGTCCTTTTGGCCATTGCAGCTCCTCAGCCCGTCCCCTGTACTCACAACATCGTGCTGTGCTGCATGCGCTTGTAGAAACGGCTTTTTTGGGGGAAGTGACATTGTCACGAGGCAGCTCTTCTGGGCTGTGCAAAAGGTGAATCACTTGATAAACATTTCAAGTTTAGCTCGGATTTGCCACTGGCAAAAAATGCCACATGAGGATTGGAAACGCAAAGGCTTTTACTTTGTCTGTGAGGTGAAAAGGCATCTTTTTACACCAGGATAACTGTCTTGGTATAAAATCTGGCAGCAATAAAGGACAATGATCTACTTGAGGTCACTGCTTTACCACAAAGTAATTAGTCAAGACCAGCTTTATAGGCCCTTTACAGGACCCAAACTGGCTATTTAGAAGGAGAAATAAAACATTAACCTTTTTCCTGGCGAAGATGTAGGCTGCGTGTCACACATTTCAGTGAGGTCCCCTGTGTGCACAGGTCAGCGCTGTAGGTGCCCAGGCCCTGTCAAGCAGTTGGTTGTCAAAGCTGGGTCGGAGTTTGGACAAGGAAATATATCATAAATAAGAGGCATCTGGCAGGTTTCAATCATACAGATGACAGGGGTTAAGCTGGAATCAAACAACATAGATAGCTGTCCCTGCAGAAGRCATGAAGTCTGATGTGCTTTGGTGATACCCAAAGCACGGGTGTTCAGCGGCTTTTGAATGTTGGACTTTCTCCTTGGAAAGTTGCCCGCAAAGGCTCTCCAACCTCCTGCTGAGTATCCACTATCACAAAAGACAGCACCTTAGGAAAAAACTCTAAAAATGGATTTTCAAGTGATCAATGTTCCTCTAATTACTTAAGAATAAGCACCAGTAGTAGGTAAGTCTTCTAGCGTGAACCTCCATGTAACTCTGCAARGTTAAGAGGGGCTGCCCCGAGGACCTTGATCCATTTTACAAACCTAAATCCTAGTGGCTTTATATTTAAGGGCCATCCAACACATTTAAATATAAATGCATGACTCTGTTAGTTCAGAACATGGTCTACCACTGGCTTACCTTTATAAATTACAAGGGCATACCCTTAAAAATCACAGGAAAACCTGCTTTAATGGGAACCACAGCCTAAGATACTCGAAGGCTGTCCTCCCCTACAGACAACAATGGGGTAGCCTAGTCCCAAAGCTTAGAGATGGAAAATTTCTTTTTTTCCTTCTGACTCTGGTACAGCAGCTGCGGGGATTAATTGAACTCATGAAATCTATTGATTTTCTGTAGCTGTTATTAAAAAAAAAAAAAAGCACTTTTGCACCCTGTGAAAGGTATGACTATCACTAAATTGTGTGCAATAAACCAACAAGGCTCCGGTCTGTTGAGAAACCCAGAGTCACATTAGTCTCCTAATTTTATTTCGTAGCACAGAGACTTTTATTATGTTACTGAAACTTCTGAGATAGTCCTGCTGTGCCATCAGCATCATTTCAAGGAAGAAATCCTTCATGGTCCCCACCATGGCTGGAGAAGCCACCCAGTCTTGCCRAAAGGAGGTTCTCATTTTCTGCAACTAAAACCTGTTCAGCATAAAGGCTTGTGCATTCTGCATGGTCAGATGTTTGAGGAATAAATGCGACACTCATGTTCTTTATCTCCATGTAAACTCCCAGGAGTACATCAGGAAAATGAATTTCATTTTAGAAGTTTTGAAGTATTCTACTTGAGATAAGACATTAAGTTTTTTATTGCCGACCTCCCTGCTGATAGTTCAGTAAAAGGAAAGCTGCTTTCCCCAAAGCAACTCGGCAAAKTCCTCCCCACTCAGGCCTCAGATAGTTTCCAAGAGCTGCGTTGTTTACAACATTGAATAAATTACCTCCACTAATAACAGGAATGAAACCAAATCGTATGGTGTGTTTAGGGCTTATCACTTCAGCTGGCAGATCTATAGCACTGCAAATAGATTGGTACACAAGCGTTAGTTTTTATTTTTAAACACAGTTATGTTTATATAGAAAACAAGTTGTATTTTAAGACCAGACCAAAATCCAAAGACAGCTATGTAATGTTTTTCATCTGAAGTTATCTATCTTAAAATATTTTGCTTATGTATATTGTCATCTTAAGTGGTACGTGGTGGTGGTGGCAGCAACCTATATGTTGCTTTAAGGCGCTCTTACTTATTTTAGTGATGAGGTTATGGATTGCATCATCTCTACTAAACAATGTGGTTAAAAAAATCCCATACCCCATTCTCTATAAACTAAAAATTTATTGAGTCTTGTATTAGTCATGTGCATGACGATATATTATGATCAAATTCCTTTCTGCCTTCTGCATTAACTAGAAGGGGTTTTAGAGCATATCTGTTAGATTTGATTTCCCAGATCACCATATGCATACCGGTTTTTGTTTTCTATGTTTTGGGGGYGTTTTTTGCTAAGTAGTTGTTAGATAACTTAGCTGATGATTGGAAAGTGCTTTGCAAATGAAAAAGTACAAAATACCTGGTTGATGGTCACAACATGATTAATATTTTAAAAGCTAATTCTACAATGCGTGTCTCAGGCAGCAGGAGGAAAGGAGTCCACAGCCAGTCTGCGTGTTGTATGAAAAAACAGTTCAGTCTTTGGTTTAAAGTTTTCCAGTTTGTATCTCCGTTGGCCTAAGTCAAAGAGTGCTATTTTATTTCATTTCATTTAATGTAAAGTTTAGGAAAGGCATATGTATTTATTAAGATAAAAGGCATTTCTCTTTGTAGTTCTCTAAAGACTTGAGTACAGGCTTATAACTCGTTACACATAGTGAGAAGTGTGTGAGGATGCAAAGAGGAATAAATAGACTTTGCTTATGTTTTAGCACTCCTGATGGAGTTTTGTGTGCGTGCGTCTCCTTCAGAGGACACATCAGCCTTTCAGGACTGCAGTAACTGGAGTCTGTTTTTAAACATTCCCTCTTCGAGCCGTTTAAGCATATGGAGCCTTTCCTATTTTTCAGTCCGCCGTTGGCAGCGGTGCCTTTGCGGTTTTAGAAGTTGCCCCTTTTCAAGCATGGCAGGTCGTGTCATAGTTGAGAAACATGACAATGGTGCACAATTGTCTTGATTAGATGGATACCAGAGAGTCAAAGGCTTAATGAGGTGCTCTGGTGCGTAATCATCATCACTAATGGGTACTTGCTTAGAGTGCATTATTCAGCTAGGATATATCGCGTCCTGCACTCTCTGGCTGTAAATAATATTTGCAACATTGCRCAATTTGTTGACCAGCTGAAAGAGCTTTCAGTGAAAACGTTTAAAAATCATCTTTATTTTAAATAAGATTCTGTGTCTTTCCATACCGTACCAATGAGAGCCACTTTCGGAAATTGTGGGCTGAATGTTGGAACTGGTTTATTTTGCTGCAACAAAATGACCGTGTGGTGCATAACTGAGCCTGCATGAATAGGCTCAGACTTGGGGCCAAGGGACGGGAAGCGGGGGATCGGGAAAAACTTTTCCAGGAAGGGGGATGTTGACTATGTCWTGTCAATGATGAGGAAAAATGGATGTAGACAAGGGAAAGGTCTGCACCACCACGGGACGGGGGCTGAGGGAAGCTTACCTCAGTGACAGAACTGTCTTTTGATCTCAGGACTCAATGAACTCTTTGCTCTGGCTCCCTGTATCTTTGCTCCTTAGCTGACACCTTGTTCTTGTGGTCCTGCATGCCAAAAATGGTTTCTAATGACACCGCCCTTTAATTAAATTGCAGGCTGTGACTGTCCTTTGGGGGAGAGTCAGCCGTGCTGTTGTCCCTGTCCCCTCCTGGCAGCCTGGTCAGATGGTGGCTCCAGAAGACTGTATCCAACCCTTCCTTTGCAATAGTGAGTTGGTTACAGAAAACACTGAGGCTGGCTCAGGTTTAATTACCRTTAAATTAAGGCAGCAGTTATAGCTTTAAATTGCGTATTCTAAATGAAAGGAGAGTGGATGTTAAACTTAATGACCTGAAGGAAACACTCAAGGCCAGAGGTGTAGGAAGGGGGATTGAGCTAGAGACCTGTGGTTTGTAAAGCCAGAAGGGACCAGTGTAATAATATCTTCTGACCTCCTGAAGGCTACCCTGAATTAATCCAGCTGAGCTGGGGTGTATCTGTCAGAAAACAYCCACTTGTGAAATACAGGTTTAGAATGTTGAAGAATGCGGCTTAACTCTCGATAAATCATTTCCAGTTGTTAATTACTTTCACTATTAAAAGCCAGCATCTCATTTCAAGTCAGAACTCGCCTAGCTTAATTCCCAGCTACTGGATCGTGTTACAGCTCTGTTTATTTCATAAAGAGGCTTCCATTATTGAGCTTCAGTGTCCTGTGTAGGTATTAATAAGCTGTGATCAACTGGTGCCCTCTCCTTTATTCTGATAAACTGAATAGATCGAGTTCTGTACTTTTTGCACTTAATACATCTTTACTATTCCTTTAATCATGCTTGTGGCTGTTTCATGCAAGACCCATCATGGGCACAGCACTGCTACATTACTGTTGTAGTTGTACCAATTCACGTTAACAGMGTGATATAATCTTTCTGTTCCTGTGTGGCTTTATTCTGCTAACATGGTCGTGGAATGCATTAGCCCCTTTGCTACAATGGCAACGCCTGGTCATGATTTCCAAATTTTTTCTGTTTTTTAGCCCCTGGCTTCCCAAAATAGACTTCTCCAACCTGTAAAAGTGCTGTATGTTCTTTGTTCCTAGGATTCAGTTTATCCTAATTCCTAATTAGCATTTAGGACTCATTCAGTAGCTGTACTGCAGAGCACATAATGTTTGCTTGTGTTGATCTTATCAGGTTGCTTTGAATCAATACCTTCTTCACTTCATTATTTACCATTCTCCTCATCTTTGTCAGTCATTTGACATTTTTATCAAATAATGTTTTCTTATTTTCTTCTAGCTTGTTGATAAAAATGTTGTATAGCTGAGGGTCAATTACTCAGGGTCCTCGCAGGATCTCATTAGAAACACCCACCACTCTGTGATTCCTCTGTGGAGTGATTGAAATGCAGTAAAATCAAATGAATTGATTAGTGAAGTGATATAGGAACAGTGACAATTAGGAAACTGCCACATTAGACAGTGCTGTGATGGTAGAATTCAATGGATAACCATTTGGTGGCATTGTCTTTTAAAAGAATTTTGTCTATCTCAATAGAGAAAATAACCTCTTGTTACAATACRGTGTTCTAGGCTGGGACTTTATAAGGCAAAATTTTTGTATTGGAAGAAGCTTCAGTATCGACAYGGCTGTGATTTTTAAAAGGTTGTGGTCCATTTCAGTTTCTTTTCTTTTTGGTCTTGTTTTTTCCTTGAGGAGCCAATATGTATTCACCTGCATAGGCAGAGCGATACCGACAATAGGAGGGTTACCTAAATAGCTGGTGCATTCTGATACACCTCCTTTTTCTATAGTAGTTTGCATTGTTATTTAAGTGTTGTGGGYGAGGATGGTGAGTTAGCTTGCTAGAAATGGAGGTTTCTGAGMGTCACTTTAAACAGCAGCAGGACAGGCATTGCAGGGGGGAGGTTCAGCGCATGCTGTTGGATGGTTGTTGAGTTTGGGGTAACGTACAGTATTCTTTCGTCAAGCGTTACTGTGGAAACAAGAGACTTCCCTTTTATCTTTTGAGTAACTGAAGAAACAGGTTTAAAGCAGAGAGTCTTCCCTCCTCCATCCTTGCATGCCCAGCCAATGCGACCGTGTTCCTTCTTCTGTAGCCCGTCCGTGCTCCCACCCCTGTTCAGGTCCTGTTGCCTTTGGGCTCAGAGGAGCCCCCTGCTCAGCCACTCCCGCCTGCCGGGACGGGCTGTTCTCGTGCAGGCTGGTTCCCTGCTGTAGCACGGGCATCCACGTCCCTTGGCAAGTCCCTGCGCTGCTTGGTGGATCAAGGCTTAGCTCCGTTACAAAACTCCCCCCCGTCAGCCTGGKGGGCTGAAGCTCCAGTGGAGAAACAGTGAAAGAGGTATTCTGCCAGTGTAGCTACTCAAATAAATATAAGCACAGCTGATGGGCAGGGTCTTGTCAACCTCATTGCATTTACATCAGAAACTTTGCCTATTTTAGTCATGTAGATTATGGGATGTGATTTTTCACGCTCTGTAATATCAAGTCAAACCCTACCAACAAAGCTTTGTTGCCTCAAGACTAATGAGGTTGTAAAACTCTATCCATAAAATCAGAATAATAGTATTCCCTTGCATCACAAGATTGCTGTGAGTACATATGTATGTTCTGCGCTCACATGGCCTGATGTTGTGTGCTACACAGAGAACAAAACTTCATTGATTAATGTGAAGGACAAGTATCTATATCGTAACAAAGTTACAGTTAAAACCCCGAGGTTTTCCACCTACATCTTGCTATGTAAATAGAGAGGAACACTGATATGGTTCATTTTATACAGTGAATGATATAACGTCAGTTATTGCTGAAGTCTGTGTCTTTTCATGTAGTCATCTGCTAGGGTTTCTTTCGTATGTTCTCATTTGTTTAATTAAATTACATTTGGTCTTTTTGGAGTCCTTTCTGTCCCTACTTGTTGTGGACATTTATTAATAGTGTCACTTGGTTGATAGTCTGTTAATTTTAATCTCGTCTGAGTTTGATTATCTTTATCTATTTACACTTCAGAGACTTTTCCCTGAATTCAGAAGGACCTGCTCTTTCTTCCCACTGTTACGCACGGCAAGTTGTCATGTGTACTCTGCGTAGGTGCTTTAATGGCACTAATTAATCAAGAAGCAGTGCAACAGAGGAAGGAAAGCATTACAAATGAGTGCAGCCAATTTATATGCAGAGTACCATGACTGACCCATGCTGGTAGTCTGAAGGGACCGTCCTTACTCTGGCATCAAGCAAAATCAGAGTACTGCAGGAGTAAGGTAAATAAGATCACTGACAAACGATTAGCGGCTGTTCCTTGGCACCCATCCCTTTTGCTTTAGGTCGGGTTAGGTTTTAAAGCACTAATCTCTGGTCCTTTAGGTTTCTGAAGTCCTGTGATAGCGCAGTGTTAAGTACTTAAAGGAAGCCAGTGACTTCTGGACATGTTCAGTGCAGTTCAGTGTAACAGCATCATGTCAATGTTTAAATGAGTTTTGTCAGCTCTCAGGTGTCTTTTTCTCAGGGCATCAGGTCTCGATCTCTCAGCTCGCTCTGCTTTTAAGTTTCTCRTGCTTATAGTTGATGGAGAAAAACATTACAAATGTGAACTTGACATACTCAGAAACCTCTCTGTAAAACAGGAGATAAGTATAAATATAAACACTCAGATGCATTAATTTTTAATTCCATGACCTTAGATCGTTCCCAGAAGGGCTGAGAAAAGGTTGAAGGGAGCCAGGGAGAGCCCTCGCAGGAGGGCAGCTGTGGGTGGGGGGGCCAGCTGCCCTCCTGCCAGCTTACAGGCTCAGTTGCYAGGACCGTTGCCTCTTGAGCTGGACTGTGAGCAGGAAAGGAGACCTCTCGGGGACCTGGCTTTTTTGGCAACTGGTGGGTGCTTCCAGGAGTAACTAGAAATTTGTCAGGGTAGGGAAATGGAGCAGACGATGTTTGCGTTTAGTTTATCTGGAATTTGCTTGARGTTAGCGTGCGGTAGGCAAGATCTATTGCACAAGGTGGAGAAGATCCTCTAGGTAGAATTTGTGTTTCTGACACCCTCAGTGCTTTGGCCACCAAGGAACACAGAGAGAGCAAGGGACACTTTYTCTAGCTGGTTTTGAACAAATACAGTCACCTCTCCTTGTTTATCCATTTTTAATAGAAATRGCGTGGGCAGTGGACTCAAGGCAGGCATGTCGAATGGCGGCAGAGCCTCTTGTGCAGGAGAGAGATARGACACAAGGCACACGCGTCTCTCTGCTGGTTGTGTTGAGTGGCTTTTTGCCCTAGAAGTTTCAGTTACGTTAAAATTCACTATTGGTTACCCTTGATCTCTGTCGGAAAGTGGAATACCTCRTTCTGAGCTCTGGATTGCTCTGAAGGGTTTAGAGTTTAAACTAACATAGCCCAAACTATTGTCCAGTTAATAAAAGTGTTTCTTTGCATTATACCAGCGAACAGTGAGAAGAAAACAGATCTCTATGCCCCTGTCGATTCAAAAAGGTAATGTGTAATTAATAAGAAACGCTGTTGCCGATCGTCTCCTTTCTCTCTCACAATGGAAGCATGGGGCAAGGATCACACACAATCACCTTTCCTCATTTTACCTAACGAGGGTGAAATTCTACTGTCAGGCATATTTTCCAGTTTAAGTCGTGATGTACARCAGATTGTTATGCATGATTATAAAGCCTAATAAATTTCTCACCATCTCATTTTTCCTGGCTGGTAGAAGTCGGGGATTAAATGGAGTCCTGATGGGTGCTAAGGTGAGGTGGAAGGCTGCAGTCATAGCTCACAGGACAGGGCTGCATCTCCCCCTTAAACTCTGTGTCAGGGGTATGTCACTTGTGTCAGCTGATGTGTTGGAGGCAGTATCTATTTCACAATTTCCCTACCAGTTTGGGAGCTCACAAGCCATGAGCGTGTGGGTCGATGCACTGAGCCTGGCTTGGGGGCCTGAGCCAGAGAGACTGGGACTCGCTAGTGCCACGGGAGTGGGAAATTACGAGCTCATGTAATGGTCGTTCAAGTGAATTTGGTTTGCTAAATGTAAGATGAGGTTCTTTGGTCACTTTGTTCCATCGTTGGTTCTGATTTCACATAGGCAGTTGATAATCTGTTGGATGATATAATGTCTGTTTGGGTTATCTTGAGTACATGGTAGTGCCTTAGGCAAGGACATGTTACTCTTCTACAATTAATATGAARTTAATTCTGATGGCAAAATGGATGAATTCAGATTTGTGAGTGCTCTGTTAGCTGGCTTCTTGAGTGGTGTAATCCATACTGATGTTGCCTTTCATCATACAGAACAAAAGCTTTTGTAGTTTTCATACTTGTTTTCTTACATTAACAGTCTATCTGCGTTCAGTGCTCCACACTCCCTGTGACTACTTTTTTGCTCATGAGAAGGCAGCGGGGGGTAGGAAATGTTTAACACAGTGATGATCAGAGGGCGAGTCTGGAAATATTAGAGAGACTGTTACATGATGAGGTTAGAAAGGGAAAATAGTAAGAAAAAAATATTGTGGTCTTTCTATAGCGTTAACTGTTTCAAAGGTACTTGAGAGTTTTTGACTCCTTTTAACTTCTTGGAGTTGTGAAAATGTTAATTGAGTATCTCAGAGGGTGACTAATAAGTTTCTGGACTATAACATGTTGTTAAATTGCTTATCTTTGCTAAAGATAGAGATCCATAATGCTAACAAGGGACAGACTACAGCTGATCTTTTTTTCTACAAAGTTCTCAGCATGGACAAGTGGCTTTCGCAGTACCTATGAGAAGACGGGCTTGGCTCGGCTCAGCGCTGTCAGATTGTTTATCTCAAGGGAACTGTCAATGAGACAGGCGTTTTCCATTATTGCTTTCCTAGTGTTAAATTTGATTTGTTCTCTTACCTAGTTCTTGCTACAGAGACTAATCATGCCCTGATTTATTTCCTTTTTTTTTTGATTACACAACCATTTGGAAAGAACTCCGAATGATCTATTCAGCTTCAGACTGGCACAACTCCGCTAAAAGGTTGGAGTCATTTAAACGGCTTTTTTATCTCCTCCTTCTCTCTCTCTCTCTCTCTCTCTCTCTCTTCTACTCTTCAGGTTACTTAAAACATCACCAAGGAAAATACTGCTGCACCAGTAATTACTGGAAATAGAAGTTCTATTTAAATAAATATATGCATCATACTAAGCATTGATTTTCAAGAACTACGTAAAACATATCCACTGTAGATGGAAAATGAGGGGGCAAAGTGGGAGAGCGGCAGAACTGGGGTACAGCTGGGTGCAAAGACTGGGTTCTTTGGGTCAACAACTGAACTGGAAATGCAGTTGGAGGGAAAATTGTGGGAATAAAATGGAATCAGTGTTGTAATAAAATGTACTATTCAGTACATAAGGAAAAAAMCATACCACTAACAAGTCAAACCACCCATATTTATGGCTAATACTGACAAGCAGAAAGTTGCTATTAGAATAATTTGAATGACCTYGGTGGAATAAGGTCACTCTTTCCATGACTTCATTGACTCTTTGTAATTGCATGCTACATGTGATTTTCTGAAATATAATTCCTTATCCCTACATACAAATKTCTTAAAATTATCCTCCCTTATAATTTTATGTCTTTATTAGTTAAAATCAGTTTCCCGTCACTTTAATTTTTCTGTGCTGACATAGTGTTTTCTTGCTGAGACGTGTTTTCACCTGAACCACATATTTTTGAAAGATCCCRCATGTCTAAGATTCCACCTAGTTAAAACGGTGAGTGCTGCTGAAATTGCTAAGATATAAATYCACAAACATGGATGTCCTAAATGCATTTTGCACAGCCTTTAGCATGGGGTTTTTTTTGTTCTGAAGGGCACAGGATGGAATAGAGTAAGGTTTAAGGCAAATCGTGAAATGGTAACATCATTAACAAAGGAAGCCTGTTAATTGATAGGTTTGAGAGGGAGTAGCTATTTTGGTTCACTGATCCCTATAGATTTATTGGCAAATGCAATCTAATCATTGCTTGCAGTGCAGTTCCAAAAGGCGGGGGGGAAAAACCCCAGCTTTTCAGAGCTCAACTTTCTTTTAATAGGTTAGACTGGTGCAAACCTGTGTGATAGTGTTTCAGATGAAAGGACTTAGATCTAACAAGTCCTTTCTGTCAAACTAGAAAGGACATGAACTGTTTTTGACACAGAGGGGAAGTAATCAAATATTTAGGTCTTTTGTTTTCATTAACAAGAACAGGAGGATAAAAAATAGATACCAGAATATTCCTTTTGGTTTGCTTCAAGAGTAAGTGAGGCATAGCTATTCATTCTTCTTCATTTTCTTTAAAAGATGAAAATCAAGAGCAGTGCTGTCCTCCCAGAGTGTGCTCCAGTTTGTTGTGGTAGGAGCATTTTCTCTGTCAGCTTAAAGTGTCCATACAGAGCACTTTGTCTCTCTCTGTCTCTCTTTTATTTATATGAATGTTTTTTCAGCACAAATAAGTGCTTAAGTGCCAACTTTTTTTCCCTTGAAGGTAAGATGAACTGCATGGTGTTGTGAACTGGTGTATACAGACAATGGATGAAAAACAAACAGAATTTGTTTCAGAGGTATTTTCATTTACACRTTCTCAGAGCTTGATGTGAAAGTGCCTTTAAAAATGCCGTAGGCACACCGGCTTTTGTACTCTAAATGAAGACTGAAATTCTTTGCTTTCCAAGAGAGCCATTCAGAAGAGTGAAACTTAACAATTATACATTGATTCCTCTACAGGAGAGTGTTTTATAAAGATATCCTGATCCCCGTATTAGAGGTGGAGAAACAGAGAGATACAGGCAAAGAGATTTTTGCAGGGCAACATACCAGAGGGCAATGGCAAATCCAGGAGCATAACCCAGGTCTCCTGAGTCACAAATGAGAGATGCTTAAATTCTTTATACAGCAGAGTCTGGACTATAATGTAAGACTTTATTCAGGGACTGCTGGGACACATGTTACAGTATGATAATCATTTGAATGGACAATTGTCCCACAGGCTGTCATTGAACGATCCTGAAGTATGGTTTGTCTGCTCAGCAAAGAAACTGTAAATGAACTCTTTTTTTATTCCTTTTGTTTTGAAGACCTTTTTAACTGGAGAAATCATCCTTATGATGTCAGCAGGGAAAAATTAACCCAGTACATTCTTTCTGAAGGTGAAAAAACATTGAAAATTGCCTTAAGGAAATTACATACTATGTCCTGCTTAAAAGCCATTAATGCCTAAGGCATTGGAAGAAAAGGCAGTGAAATTTCAAATATATTGGACATTTTTTTCCCTGGCATTGAAAGGAATGAGTGTATGCTAATTRTTTTCTTACTCAAGATTGGCTTTTGTAGGTTTGGTCCAATATTTCTTCATTGTGTGAGAATTAAGCATTGCAGAAACATACATCTTTTTTCTTTCTGAAAGATATCCTGGACAATTTCTGATGAACAGAGAATTCAGTAGCTTACAGATCATGTAATTAGGGGATTAAAATCTAAGTGTAAAAGGTATTCTGAGACTGAGGTAACAGCTGGAACAAGCAGGTTTTCTTTGCAATGTCTGTAGGAGGTTGTCAGAATTAGGATCCATCTTACTAAAGAAAGGTGTAAATCCTGGAGCCAAGGATTTTTCTTTCTGCGTGCTAGTGGAGAGGATCTCTTTGATTTAAATCTTGTGAATGTTTCAGGGGAAGAAAGTTTCTAATAGATCCAATGTGTATTTCATATATGGCTTCGTGATTTGTATCAACACTGACTTGCACTTGGAAGCAAATCGGATTCACTGCATTAAAAGACCGACCAGAATAGCCCATTATTGGTTTGGAAAAGCTGGACTATCTGGTAGCAGTTTTAAATCTACTATTCATGGGAAAGGGTGGGAGAAGCCTTGGAATAAATGTATTTTAAATGTCTGCCACCGATGTTATTTTCTGATAAGCTGACCTTCATGCTAAGAAATGATGGAAGATTGGCAGTCCTTTGCTTTCTCTTGGACTGAAACAAATAGCGCCAAGATAGAGGTTGCTGCATTTGAAATGTATTTGACAACAAAGTTGCTGAAGAATTTTTTTTTTTTAGTTCTGTACCCTGGCACCATGAAAAATGTGCTTCCTGTGTGAGGAGAAACAGCYTTTCGATAACTAGTAGCATATAAGAATGAAGGATCAAATCTGCTGTTCCTTGGACTGGATTTCCCAGACTGCATCTTCACTGACCCTGTTGACTCTGGAGCAAGAARACATGACCAGCTGCCAGCAGTTCACTTCCATTGCTTTAAAAGCTACTGCCCCCAGCTGAGATGCATTGACTGGTCGTGTGTGTCCTTCCAGTCCTTTGCAAAGCCAAGGGAAACAGCTCAGCTTACCTGCCACTGGGCTGAAGTCTGTTTTACTGCACGTTGTGGTAGACGAGGAGCATAAGCACCACTGCCTGTTTGATGCTTCCTCTGGGGGAGGCAGTAACTTAAACTGCTCTAACTGTAGCTCATGCCTTTAGGCAGGTCTCTGTCTAGGCCCGTAATTGTTATCGACATGATTCTAGTCTTCAAACCCTTCTCTGCATGATCTGCAGTAAAAGCAGATGCGTAAATATAATCATCTACATGTGTACATAGCCAAATTCTTCCTTTAATTGTCTAAGTACAACCCATCKTTTGAGTTCAGTAAATGCAGGGTGAGCTCTGCCCCAGCACATTTTGATATGGACTGCTGATTAGCCCACAATACATATTTCACTTTACCACCAATAGGACCTTAGCCTCACTTAAAAAGAATAATGACAAAACAGCCCAATTATCTGTTCCCAGAGGAAAAGTCCATTACTGAGGGGGAACCAAAATTACCCTTTCTGTTCAAACAGCCCAGTTCTCTATTACATTTGCATTAAAAAAGGGTCTGAGATTAGGTTGCCTTTGTGTTAGGCACTGTAGGAACAGGTAACAAGAAATAGGTCCTGGCCCAAAGAGGTTACAGTGTAAATTAGACAGAAGTGGAGAAAAAGGCAGTGGCTTTTTTTCTTTTCCTAAGGGGAAATGAAGCACAGAATGTGTTACATAGCAGAAGTGCAGAGAGATAACTGTGAATGAGCTAGAAAAGTCCAGATACACGTATTATACTGCCAAAAGATGAGACACGTAGCGATCTGGTTAGTTAGCTTCTGGAATCAGTACTTTGGGAAACTGGAGTGATGTGTGGATATAAGCGCTCATTTGAGCTGCCTTGGCTTTCTACGTGGAGGTAGCATTTTAAAAACATTAAAACAGACTGTTGGACCTGCGGTGTTTCTTCTATCTCTGTCTCCCTTATTGGGAAGCACAGAGCCCAGAACCTCGGGGCCTCTGGTTGTGAGTCGGACACTCCTGCATGGCTGTCCCTGCTGCAGAGAGAAGTGCCAGGTAGGACTGCCCAAGGCAGCGGACAGTGGAAGTCCTGATTCCTGAGCAAACCAGCAAATGAGCTATCGGGAAACAAGAGCATTGAAGGTTAAAACATCTTAGTGTCAATAAAACAGTATTTTTCCCTGAAAACCTGTTTTATCAGAAATTTGCTGATGAACACTGCTAAAAGCCAAGCTCTGCCTCTGTTCATCAAGGGAAGTTCCTAAGGGGTAGGCAGTAAAGTGAAGGTAGAAAGAAGCCAAGGATGGCTTTGGCCTCCCAGCTGTGTCCTGCTCCCCCTGCCAGGGCACTCTCTGGGTCCCCTCGTGTAGGGCAGTGGGCCCCAATGCAAAGCAGAGCTGCCTTCAGCTCCCGGTCTTGCCCTCTGCACCCCTGGCTTGCCTTCCACTGAGGGGTGAGGCTGAGAAATAGCAGTTTGTGCTAAAACAGCAGCACTGATTCTTTCTTCCCCTCTCTCCCTCCGCTTTTCTCTCCCCTTTTCTCTCCTCTCTGTGTTCTGGCTGAATTTCTATGCCTTACATCGGCTTTGTATTGCTGGRAGGATAATAAAGCCCTGAAGTAATCATTCATTTCAACACCTCCATAGCTTTGTCTATAGTTCGAGGTCATTTTTCTGACCTGCAAGAATGAATTCTGAATCTTCAGTGAATCTCACTTTTTACTTAAAATACAGTTGTTGGTCACGTCTTTTCTTTTTGACTATCTTTTTTCCCTTGGAAAATCCATGGGTAGAATCTTGACTTTTATGAATTTATTGGCAAACGGGCCAACAGCTCACCTYGCGTGTTTGGTAGAAGACCTTTCACAACTGCTACAGGAGGAACTGCAACAAGAGCTCTGAAGAGTCTGGAGCACAGCCAGATGGGGAAACAAGGTTGTTATTGGCATGATTTTAATCATGATAGACAATTAGCAAAGCTTAATTATATTGAGAAAGAAAATCAGAGCAAGTGGCAGTAATGAAGTTTCCTAGGAAATCTCTTGTGCTTCAAAATAAAACTAGCTGACCTATAAATACAATGAAATTAGAAGAGGTGTTTGCCCATACGGCTTAGCTCTGTACTTATTCTGTGAGTGTGGCTTCTCCTACATGTCCCTTCTTAAATATCTTTCTCTCATGCAGTAATAATCCTAGGAACAGTATTGCATTTTAGCCATTTAGATGACATCCAGTGTCAGTAAGAGGCAAGAGGAGGCTTTTTTTTTTTTTTTCCCTGTAGCTGAACTTGGTAGTATTAGAAGTTAATAGGCTTATAGAACCAAGGGTTTTTAAAATACTGCCGTTAGCTAAAATAAATATTATTTAGAACTTAGTAAGTGGGTTATTTTTTAATATTGTGAAAGTCTTGAATATTTCCAGAGGAATTTCTGGCTAAAGTAAAAGTACTGAAATGAGTACTATCAGCCTTAAAAGATTTCAGAGAGGATTTCTAGTGTTTGTGTTAGTAGCCTATAGGTCTGATACTTGGTAGAGAGTGAAATCATCTGGCTTAAATCAAGAGTGCTATTTGAATCATTAAACCTTTTAATAGCACTATAATAATGGAGCTTATAAAACAAAGAAGCTTCTGGTGAAAGCAAAGAAACCCCTGTGAATAGTTTTATGTTAGACATCTTTAAATGAAGGCTGTGCTTTATGGAGGTGTGAGTGGTTCTTTCTCTTACTTGGTTTAAAGCCCAGGAGACCAAAATGCRTCTCATCTCACTGGCCAAAGATAGCCAGGTAGGTCCCACTTCCCATGAGTGGTGCTGTGAGCCCGAAGTGACCTCGAGAAAGTCAAACCCGCTCATCTAGATTTGCGTGATGGCAGATGACTGAGGACTGAGCTCGTCTCTGCTCGTTGCACTGCAGTATGAAAGCTGGAGGCTTCTGGTCCAGCGATTTATTTGAGTCTGGGTAACTTGAATGCGTCTCGTGTAAGGACCCATCTGTTCCGTGGGTGGCAGTGCTGTGTTAAGTTGTAAGCTGTATCAATTTGCTTCACTTGCACAAATGAGGGTTGCTATTTTGCAAGTATTTACATGTGTGCAGAACTGCGATTTCAGTGGGATTAATCGAACGAGTGAAGTTCAGTGGGGTGCGTTCGCAGCATCTACGCCCCAAGCTCTCTCTTCTGCTCTCTCATTTGTGAATCGCACTTCTGACTGAAAGATGAGATGAGATGTCTGTCACTGCCATGCTAATTTGCACTGCTCTGCATGCTCCTCAGTAGTTTGCAACACAGCTGGATGCATAGAAAAGGGGTGTGCTGGTCCCAGCTGGCATCCAGCATGAACATGGGATCGCACTTYCCTGTGTTTTGGGAATTCTCTTCGTGTTGGTGTCCCTGGGCAGGGTACCGAGTGCTCAACTTGGTTGAAACCAGAGAAGAAGCAGGAAAAGTACATTTGTATTTTTCTAGCAATTATGAGGATGTGCTGGGTTRCTTTACCGCTTCAAACTGGCTTTTCTGTTAAACTCAGATACGGATCTCCATGGCAAGTCACCTGCGATAAGGTCAGCACAAATTTAGATTGAACTCAGATATTCAAAACTGAGAAATTTCACATCTGGGGCTTTACTGTGGAACTCTTCTCAATTTGGCTTTTTTCAGTCTCATCTCCAGGCTATCTAAGCAGATGGGAGTGAAGRTCTGCTCAAGCTGCCCTTCCTAACAGAGATCCTAATTTTGACTGGCAAGTCATATTTCCCTAAACAGAGGAGAAAACCTGAGAGAGTGTCTCTTCCGAAACCATTTCCGAAACCCAATTAACTCACTGGAATAATCTCTAACTGTTCTTGTTAGACACTCCAGTGCCTAAGCAAGGATACAGAGCAGGATTCTTATTTTTGTGGAAAGGCTGCTGTGTGAGTAGTGACAAACAAGTTCTTGCCTGTGGAAAAATCTTTTACAACTGAAAGAAAAATGTTTTAGCGTTTCAAATAGCTAATGCTCTGAGATCAAGTGAAGTTCTTTGCTTTAGGAAGTGAAATGAATCTGTTTGACGGGATGTTTTATTAATCGGTTTTAAGTTTTAGCAGTTTAGTTTTACATTTYCATTAATATTGTAGTATCATAGGAATTTGAGATAATATTGGGATTATTACATGCAAGTCACTAATAGCAGAGAAGATGTAAAAATTCATTACCATCATTGAATTTTAGAGTGAAGTTAAGTCAACCTAGTTATGTGTGATTTGTGCGTAGAACTATGTAAGATGAAATAGGTCAAAGCCTTTAATCTGCATTTTGTTGTGTTACTGAGCCAGCAGGATTTCAGTTGTGACAGCATTCGGACAGCTTCTGCTCTGTCTTTACCACGGTAAATCCTGTGGAGTTACCAAAGATCAAAAATGGACTGGAAGCTAATTTGTAGTGTRTTACAAATGTTTTCCATCTCTAGTTAGGAACATAGAGAAGATGAACGAAGTCCCATTTTTGTTATCTGCTTGGGGCAAAATCATGCAATTAGTAGAGGGATAGGTTGGTATGCAAAGAGGGGCAGCTTGTGTTGCTATCTTGTTTGCAGCCCCTGTTCAAGGGTTGAAGTTCTGGAACCAGAATTAATGCTGAAATTATGAAAGAAAGAAAGGGGAAAATATGTATACAGCTCTGTACATCATCCTTAGCTGGACTCTTACAGTTTCATTGGCTTCTGTGAAGCTATGCCACTATTTCACTGACTGAACAATTACACATCAGGGTATACTAAAAGCACACAAATATCTGGGGCAGCACCTAATAAAATCATCATTTGCTCTGGTTCCTGAATTTAGTCTCTCTGAATTAAGTTATTGCATGGGCACCAATTCTCTTTCTTTCTATTAAGTTTCCTTACTGATATAAAGCTGGATTATATAATTGCAAAGAAAACAGTTACTCACTGGGAAGTGTGCGCCTTGGYCCTGCCGTTGTGCAATTGGTGAAGTGGATTTTTCCTCTATAGCTCCAATGATACGAGCAATTGAAAGCAAGATCTTTATATATGCTGTCTTTTAACTGCTAGACTGGCATATCTATGGTGAGTGTCTGCCTCCAGCTGGCTTTGGGGAGTGGGAAAAACTTCCATGCAACACAGCATGGCTTTTGAAAATGAGGTGAAGGGGGGGGAAAGTTTTTGTTTGTTTGTTYGTTTTTGTAATAAGAAGTACCCTAAAATATTTGTGACCTTTTCTTTGTAGATTCTAGCCCTTTGTGCTTTGGGCTACACACTTAAAAGCTAGTCASTGATTTTGAATGCCTAAATCAACATTTCTATTGGCTTCTTGTCTACAAAATGGGATAACACGTTCTCTTGTATGGAGGTTAATAAACAGTTGTGGAAAGCTTRTATTCCATAAGGCTGAGTGCCTGGAACACTCTATAAAGAAATGAGCAATCTCTCTCTTCAGAGGCGCTTTTGAATGGTGTGCAGTAAATACAGTGTGGGATTACACAGTGGCCAGGCAGATGAAGGACTCTTGCAGAGCTGCTTGCTGCATGAACAGCCCTCATGGCCTCTCCTTGTATAACCAGCCTGCAACCAAGAAATGAAAAGCTGTATCGAGCGGCAGCRTAGAACAGGGCTGAACTGAAATTGTATGGGAAAGACGTTCCCGAAGGTCTCAGTTCTAAAGCAGTGTGAGAGCTGCCGCTCTGGGTCTGGCCTGAACCTGTATTTCCCTTCCTTTTGGCTCCTCTGTGGACAAGAGACTATTTCAGGTTTTTGCATGAGGTTTTGTTTCCTTTTCCTAGTTGCTGTGTGGAAGACCGAAGAGCAAGGGAATGCATGTAGAGTTGTTTACTAACCTGGATTTATGGAAGTGCACATAGGAGGAAAAAAACCCTCTACTACTTACATATGTTTAAATTAACCCAGATTCCTGTAGTAGAACCAAATGGAAGAAGTAAGTGATCAAATGTGGAGCTGCGCCAGCAGATCRGCGTGGATAGCACCTCTGGTGATGGAGGAAGGACTGACATGGGTGCAGCAACTTAACTCAGCTTCTCTCAGAATCTCGTAGTCAAGGCAAGGGTGACAGAAGTGTTTTGACAAGTTTATAATAGTAAATTTTGTGCAAAGCATTACTCCAGTCTGCGTTGAGAGGCCTTATTTTCAATAAATCTTCCGTTTGGGGGCAGAAGGCAGACTTCGGCATGTATCCGTAGTAGTTAAGGAAATTCATGCAAAAGCGTCCTTGCATTTAAAGGAAGATCAATGGTGGGTGAAAGCAGTGGAACTTTTATTCTTTTATTCTGTTTTTGTCAATGGCTATTAACTCTAATTCAGACAGAAGAAACTTACTGTGAATTACTATACCTGTAAGTGCCAGACTCCTGTCAGCTTATGGTTAGCACCTCAGGTTTTCCATTTTTACGAAAGAAAAGAACCATAGCAAACCTAAGAACAGTAGCAAATCCATATTACCCTACTATGCTTTAATGTTTAGCAAGGGCTGGTGAAGAGGGGTCCATGGGTTAATTATGCATTGCACAAAAAAGGAATTTCATTTTAACAGTTTTTTTTTCCTGAATTCCACAGAACTTATTAAATAAATGGCTATATGCCTGCATTGTACCATTCATTTCCTGCCCTCTCGTTTTCTCTCTAAACTAAAAAGGCTCAATAATATAAGCTCAGACTTTTGAGAGCGCTCTTTGTGCCACTAACCACATAGAACAAGTGTGTGCTGTCCCGGCAGTCACAGGGCAAATATGCCACTAAGTATTATCACCTCCTTGGAGCCATTTTGGGTCAGACCGCACCTCTGGATGGCTTGTGCTGGCTTGTGTCAGTGCCTGCCTGGATGTCCGGCCACTGTGTCCCTCTGCATCGTGTAGACGTGCCTTTCACTCGCTTCTGTGGCTGCGTTTCCCCATTGTGCTCCTTCTGGTCTGTCAAAATAAACCTAAACCGTAAGTGGGTTCACCCACGGCGGATGGTGTGGACATTACTCACGTGGGTCACAGCTCCTGGCACGATGCGCCTGCCACATCAGTCCTGCAAGCTGTAAAACTGGGCAACTTATTTTTAGCATATTCGCAGCCTGACTTATCAGCAAAGCACTTTGAGGTAACAACTTCAGTGCATTTAATGATTGTTCATTTTGAAAGATGTCATTTTAAGAATTTCTGGAAGTTTCAAAACTGCCCCATGGGAGATCTGTTCCATGCCAAAATGTCATTTCAGATTCTAAACTACATACTCCCTCATACTTTCACTTTATAAATGTTTCACAGCACCTGCATTTTTTATCATTGCACTTTTATGTGACCTATGAATTTCTTCTAGCTAACCTACAAGGCCTGTCTGAGGGAAGTAAGTAATATATTTTTTTAAATTGGCTTTTTCCTCTGTCAGAAGATAAAACCACCACCCAATTACTTCTTCCTTGTGTATAGATATTTGTATTAATATTTTAACAAATGCAATGTTTATAGTGTCACTCATAGGTCTGTGTTAAAATTAAAACAAATGTGTCCTGGAAAGTGAATGCTCAGTTTCATTTCTAATAGTTGTTAGAATCAGGCCTTACTTCTTCAGTGGCAGATCAATCTCATGATATTTTCTGCAAGTCATCAAACTTCATTCTTAGGCTGTAATTACGTGTGAAATCCTGCCTGATCGCTTTGCTGGCAACACTACCACTCAGTGCGCAAAGCTAACATAAAAATAACCTGGGCTAATATTTGCATTGCTATCGCGCGTACAGTGAGCACCACTGAAACATTAATGGTGTTTCCCTTCAACGAGCCGTCATTAAGGGGAAAGATAGTGACCACTTTAAACGTCCCTACAAAGGCTGGTAGGACGGGGAGGTAAACGTCAAGTGCAGACGTGCAGCTCTAAAAATGGAAATGTTGATTAATAAGAACACAAAAAGAGATGAATAGCATGTGTAATGACCAAGAATCAGAAGCTCTTTTTTATTCACAGCCCTGTGAGATGGCGGTGTGGATGGGGAGAAGCACGCCCAGGGAAGCCAGGTGGGCACGTAACTGGGAGCAGGGGTTTTAACCTGTCCGCCTACAGTCCATGTGGAGGGGGACTCAGCCACAGGGCTGCGGATYTGTTGCTTTTGAACTCTTCTGTTTAAAGCCCTTCAGCTTTGTAAGAATAAATATTCATTCAGCTAAAGGGGAGAGGAATGAGAGACTGAATACTTGGATTTGAATTAGGGAGGGCATGAACTTAAACCTGGATTTCTCTTATCTCAGTCTCTTTCATGGATTTTGATCAGAAAATTCATCCTGGATCTATGAAATCTTTGTGAAAAATGTTTTAGGTAAACTGATTTCTCCCCAACCTCCCACAAATGCAATGTTTTTAATGAACCAGGTTGTGCTGGTTAGTGTGCACAGTTAAAAACTAGTAGGCAGGGCAAGCCTGAGGGAAAATTTGCTCATTAGTGTGTCAGTGACACGAAGATCATAAGGATGTAAACTCTCCGATTTTCAGTGGGGGTGTCTGTACTGTGCAGCTGGAAAGTTAAACCTGCTCCTTCCACCTGTKTGGGTTTTGCGTTTTGGATTTTTTTTTCCTCTACAAATAACTTTTCTAGGATTTCTTGGTCCCCAGAGTCCTGTAGGTGGATTCTCCCTTTCTACTGAGTTGTGCATAAGATGGTATAATAAGATCTGATGGTTATATCTTTTCTTGCAGCTACAAAGTCATGAACTCCAGGGTAGTAKTTCCACCTCACAGCAAGCTTCAATAGAGCAATGGTAATGGCCTCTGGCAGCCTTGGGCTGCTGTGTTAGGAGGAACAGTGCTGATTTAAGCTCTACAGTTAATATTATTTTTAAGGACTCAAGACATAGAAAACCTCTAAGAATAACTGGTCACTTCTGTGTTATCCCCACAGAGCTGATACCGAGTATGAGATGTCACAGCAAACTTTTTCAGGCAGTACTGGCTAAAATTGTTCAGAGGTATCCTAAACAGCAAACAACTAATTGCTTAAAATCAAAGATAAATCCTGGGAAATATTTCTCCATAATTTAACTGTCAGGAGGAAGAGACTCTGGTCTCAGAGGTAAATAGGTCCCGTGGAAAATATGTTATTTTTATGCTGAATATGTTATTTTTGTGATGCTAATGGAAACTAAAATCCTGTAATGTCACCCCTCCTTCCATTTCCTTCTGTTGCTTGCAGATGAAGACGTGTGACCCTTCCCACCACACCCTGCACCTCCATTTCCCCGGCTCTGCTCTCATAAAGATGTTTTCATAACCAGGCACGCCAATAGATTTCCAAGAACGGAGAAGGTTAATGAGCAATTGGCACTGATTGCCCTTTTCCAGGCCTGTGAAGTAGGGAGTCCCATGGGGATCAGGGACGCCTCCCCAGTCGTCCTCCCTGGGGACATGAGGGGTCACTGGCCAAATAGCAAGCGATTGGTATCACTTTGTTTGCAAGTAGTGCTCCGTCCCTGCTCCACTGTTTTCTGAACCAAGCTGGCAAGTGCTGTAGCGTGAGAAGGAATTAATTGCAAAAACTCGTCACTCTGTAACTTGTTATTAGGAAAACAAATTTTGTGGTTAAAACAAGCTTTTTAACTAAGTCAAAGAAATCAAAAATATGTTTGTCAGTACCTTGAAGTAGGCTCTCAGACAGTAGTGAAGYGGACAATGGTACACCAGAAAGGTATAATACTATTTCCAACAGCTTGCAAGACTTTATGTAAGCTCCTAGCAAGAGCACTGACTGGAAAATGATAAAACTGTCTTGGTGATGTCCCTCCACCRAGTACAGATCTGGAATAACACAAGACAACAGGGCTTGTTCTGAAGTCAGTAACCAATTTTGTTTACTTTAAGTTTAAAAAATGGCTTTTTGAACAGTGAACAAATTTTGCATGAGACAAGTACTGAGGAAAATGACAAGTTACTGTTTCTGCTGAAAGATTAGTGTAATTTGCATTGAGTTTGAAATKAAAACATTGAGTTAATATACATTTAAAATGTACTGTTACCAGGAACCAGCTCAGAGGCAGTGCTTTACTGTTTTTGTAGAAAGTGTTTGTAATCTAGTTAAATAATTATAAAAATACAACACAAGAAAGCTACAGGGAAATGAGAATACACAAAATTTCAGACTGTGTTTGCAGTGAACTTGTGACAATAAGGGGAAGTTTGGGAAGCCTTAGGGGAATTACTCTTTACTACAAACCCACTTATGGCCAAATTTGTTCCAACCTGCTATGGTGATTTTTTTTTTTTGCGCTCTTCAAAATAAAGTCTGCATAACGCTAACAAACCATATAACTTAGAAGCCCATGAACGGTGTAAATCAGGAATGTGGCCAGAACAAATCAAAAGCTGTTTTTGACATGCTTGTTTTTACAAACAGTAATGAATTTGTTGTGCATAGGCCTGCCTGTGCAAAAGCTGCTATTAGTTGTTTGCCCACCCACGAGCCATGGAGGGACCTGTGTCGCAGCCTTGCTCTGACTCCATCTGTCCCTTTGGCACCGTATCCCCATTTCAGCTTTCCTGCACGTGTGCCTTCCTCACCGTGCTTTTCTCTGCCAGACTTCCCTACCCCATCTCCTTTTGTTCTCATCTCATTAGGTTACCTAATAATGCTCTTTTTCTTCATTCAGAAATCACAAATTAGAATAATAAACCTGTTGCTATCAAAATAAGTGTTCCAGGCTCCCTTCCAGCCAAAGACTGTACCAGCTATTTCGATGACGGGTTCCTCAGGGCACAGGTCCTCCTGACTTATTTTTATTCAGTATCTAATAGGACAAACTCATAGTGGGCCTTTGAGTCTTGAAGCCACAACTTGTGTACCTTTTTGTAATGTGTGGGTTACRTGTTCAAAATTCCTCAATGCAAGCATTAAGAAAGCGCATGCTTAGGTGAACAAAGTTACCCCAGAACCTCTGCCTTTGATTTTATAGCAATTATTTGAGAATGCAAGCTATGTGAAGACTTTCTTTCCACATACTTATACCTTTAAAGGGATACAGAACATCTAAAGTGATGATTAATATGTACAAAATTACRTAAGTCCAGCACTATGGATAAGACCTGACACAGAGCCTGCATTCATTAAGAGACAATAAATAACTATAGTAAAAAGTCCTGTAAAGAAATCCTTTTTCCCTTGATCTTTTAATGGAGACATAAGTTAATAATCCCTGTTAAAATGTAAACRTATTTACTGAGCTATTATTCAGAAGTCTTGATAGCTTTTAACTTCATGATTTTTGAAAGTCTTTTAAATACATTCCATTCTTTATGAACCATAGCTTCTCTTGTCCCGAGAAGAAACCTAAAAAGACAATGGTGATTGCATGCTCTGTAAAGATCCAGAGGGARAGGCTGRGGAAAGAATAGTGTGATTGTACTTCCTTGCCACTGCAGCAAGTAATGCACGTTGTATTTTCAAAAGGGGGAAAAAAARAWTTTGGCAGRCTTCACTAGAATAMGTAATTCAAAAGCTATCACAGAACTATCTTACCAAAAAGACTGTTTTTAATATGCGTATGGGATAATGTAAYATAAACAAGAAAACAGTTTGATCAGATTGGGTGGATTCTTACACAGTTGATTCTGTTGTGAGATGATCCAAGGGGAACTCATTTTCCTGCAGTGTAAGTTATGTTTATTGTACATTATCCCCATGCTGTATCATGTACCTCATATATTTTGCTTTATGGGACAAATCAGATAACAGTTTAAGGCTGAGTGGTAGCTGACTGTATATATTCCTAGCTAGTTAAACTGCTGGTTGTCAATGGGCATCTTTCATGTGAAAGGCAATTTCAAGAGGATGAGATTCTATCTAACAGAAGTACCTCAAGTACATTTTTATACTTGCTCACACGCAGTATTTATTTCATAGCTATCTATGTAGAAGATAGATGTGAAAGATACAATTACTGAAAATCCCTCAACCTGCTCATGTCATGTGATTCTTTTCGGCTCAAAGAAAGGTTTCAAATGATCGTCCCTTACACAAAAATGGTAAAAATGATCTTGTTTTTTATAAAAGCAGTTTTGTCTATGCTTCAATTTCATGTCGCTGGAGATGATTTCATAGTATGTGTGCAAATGTTTGTTTATATTTGATACCCCACAAGCAGTGTGACAATTACCAKTTTTTGTTAAATCAATTCCAGCAAAGAGATAATAGTAGGTTTTGGTTACTTTATGGCTTCTAAGTTTAAAATAATTCATCAAAAGTCAAAAATATAAATTGGATATCTTTATGGCTTTTCTGTACATGTTTAATTGGATGTTGAGAAACCAACAAATGTATTTACAGAATAAAAAGTTATAAAGACAAAATTCGCTGAAAGAAATAATCTTTAATCCATGTCTACAGTGACGTAGAAAATGTGAGGTTGTGATGTTATGAGAGTTATATTGTTTACTCTGTTATATTGATATAAAATTATATTGACTGTATTACCTTCTGTGTTTAAAATGTTCTCCCTCCTGGCTGTTGATATTTGTAATATCCTTCTTTTTCTAATTTTCTATTCTTTATATAAAGGGATGAAAACGGGCCAATGTCTATTCCAGTTCAACTGTCTTGAGACACTTCTGTATGGATTTTGCGTGCCTTCCAGTATAATAATAGTAACAAACTTTCAACCAGATCTGTAAGGGCAAGATACTTTATCATTATTAACTGCACATTCCTTTCAAGTTTCTCAGKGTGCTTTACCAACACGATCTCATCAAAGCTTATATTGTGTCTTGAGGTGGCTGGAAATACTCCCAGCAGAATAATGGAGACAGAAGACAATACCAGAGAGAGCTATAAAGGTTTTTAGGTATTTAGTGCATGCTGATTTAGATAACGTTAAACACTTTTAAAAGTTAGGCCTTACTGTATTTTCCCAGGGTCCTTGGTAGAGTGAGGAATACAGCCTACATCTTCTATGGGGACTTYGTTTATAATTTCCTATGGTCCCTTTGCGCAATGGAAGAAAATTTCACTGCAGCCAGAGCACAACTAGGATGCTCTGGGCTGCAAACTCGTTGTCAAAAACAAGACTGTTTCAAAACTGTCCAATATAAAAAAAGAGGCAATGAATTGAAAATGTGACATTCTCCTCTGTTTCTTTGGAAAAAGATCTTAAAGTATAGTAACGTAAACAGTATCTTTTTTCCTACTTTTYTTAAGGTGATAGATATGCTGATCCATGAGCTGTATTTTACCACATGTATATCCAATACTGAGATATGTTTTCCTCTAAGGTTATTCTATAACCCTGTGCTACTCTGCATTCTGTAATTGTACTGATCCATAGCATACTGTTTTTTTCCCAGCTGACCTTTGCTTTTCACTGACATTTGCAAAATGTGACTAAATGAAACCAGACTAAATAGATGTTAACAGCAAAATCTTTKTGCTGCTCTTCTTTCTATTAAAAAAAAATCTATTTTCTGAAACTGCAGAACATGAGGAAAAATGCGAAAGTTCATATATTTGCTATTACTACACTACATCCAAATGCAATTAAAGGCATTGACCACTTACTTATTTTTATGTGCTGATGTACACAAATCTATTCAAAGTAATGAGAAGCCCAGCTGGTACAAATCGTTACCAAATGCCTTTCATAGCCACCTTTAGCTGGAGAACATTTGTTCTATGTTAACTGAGAACAAACTGTTTCAAATCATGCTGGAGACTCTCAGAAGTATTAGACACAAGTTTATCAACTGTTTGGACAGGAAAAATTAATTTACATGGTTCTCTACCATCAAATGTGTGTTCTGACAGGTTGTGGTACAACAGATCCCAGTGTCTCAGTGCCCTGCCCCAGCTTTTGGGTGGAGGGGACATCTCCTTGCTCGGTAAAGCAACCTTGGCAGCAAAAGCTGCTTAACAACGTATTTATTAGTATCTGTACTCTTTCCCTGCTGTTATATTAATATAATGAATTGTTCACAGGTGCTTCAAATGAGGTTTAGATGATCACTGGGAGCTTTGTTACTCAAACAAGCCAAATTGAAAGGAGCAGATGCAACAGTCCCCTAGCAAAAGTACAAAGTATGACTTAATGAAGGTCATTTTGCACATTTTGGCCTTGGTGACCCTAAGAACAATCAGACTGTCATTATTTTACTGTTTCTAGACAGAAGGGTGATTGCTTCTTGCCCACTTGCCTTGAATTTTTTTTTAGTTGTCTTTATTACATCATTGGGAGCTCTTAATTGCATTTAATTCTACTCCCTTTTAACTAAAATGAGATAGTTCCCATATGATTGTTGTTAAACTGTGCTTTAAGTCATGTTTGAACTTTAATGCTCTTTTGTGTGGCGATGTTTAAATCACAGCGAGTATTCAAACACTAGGCCAGGTGAACAGATAGTGAAATGGACATTCTCAGCTGGATAGGCAGACCAGGTAAAAGAGAGGAGTTAAAAGTCGTGCCAGATGCATGGCCTGAACGCTTCCTACAGCTAATATTGGTACTGTCCAAAGCCTGTGGTTTTCCTCTCTTCCCTTGTTTTGTGGTAAATACAGAGAAACTAACAAACTGCCATTATCCCAGAAAGGCCCGTGTATGCAATTAGCTTTGTAAATGTTGATTTACTGGTCTACAAGGTCTCTTCAAAGGCTGTGCACCATGTGAAAGAGCTGCAGTCCCTGGAAGATGAGGTCTGTGTCACAGATGTGTGGTTCTAAAGTGAAGGTGTCAGCCTAGCAGTTGGCAGAGACCTGGGTCATTCCCTGGGGCTTTGCCACAAATTTCACTAGGATTTGGGAGAAAAGCTCRCTTATTCCCTATGCCTCCTTTCCTTATTATGGAAACAGGGATGAGGATGTTTCCTTACCAGCCTTTTTAGCTGTGTTTATGCATTTTTGAGATAAGGCTTTTCTCTTGCTTTATGTCTTACACTGCTCATCATAAAGGGATTCCAGCCTCAGCTGAAGCRTCTAGGGGCTATAACAATTGCAATAAATGTGAAGGCTCCTGTACCCGAAGAGCCACTTAATTCCCTCCTCCCCTCAAATGGAAAAGAGAAAAGGCTATTTTCCTTCCCYTTTTTTAGATGTTTAAAGGGAATGCACTAAGGTCACAATGTGCATCAAAGGCCTATCTTTGCRTCACTTGACTATCCACTTGGCAAGCTCTCTAACGCGTACACTTTGATAGTTCAGTGACAGACATCACCAAGGAGAAGGGAGAGCATTTTAACTTTGAGTACACATTGCAGGAGAAAATTACACAGGGACAGGGAAACCATGTWCAACTCCTGTGCAATGAGCCAAAGAAAAGGATCTTCATTGGGCTTTTCATCTCGAGAGGGTTTTGGAAGGAGCTGCCAAATGCTGTTGTTTTGTAAGAGGGGGTTTACAGTGTGTTCATACTGGCTGCAAGTGGTCGGTGATGGAATTACCAACAGAATACCGTTCTTGCCAGCAAATATTACCGATGAGATTGAAATAATAGTGTAAATAGGGGCACAATATTCTTTGTTCTTCCCAGAAGAGACATCAGTTTTGTTCTTTCTCCAACAGTGTATGTCCTTCTTTGCTCCAACAGGACATAGTGTATTTAAGATTAGATATAACCTAACTCTTGGGTGGGTTTTAGTGTGAAAGATTTGTATTTGGATGGTTTTCTGGCTTGTGCCTTGCTAGACTTTGTTTATAAAAGTTTACACTGGACTCCTGGGGTAGGTGTCTCTTTCATGCTTATTGGGCTTTATGGCAGAGTCCACAGAGTGGAGCACAGAGGTAATTGTTGAATTCAACCATGAAAACTGCTATTACCTGGTTTCTCTGTGACATCTGTTATATCCTGTTGTGCATGTGATGAGAGGTAGATTTTGTTTCATTTTGAAATCTGTTGGTGAGCTTGAATAGTATCTAAAATAGTTGATGGCTCATCAAAACATACAAAATCCATGCTTCCCGAGCTCAATGCAAAATCATCTTCTGAAGGTGTAGCAAATTAGCGTTCTATAGAGAGAGGGATTCCGTTTCCAGACTACGTTAGAGGCAAAGCAGTGAGTAGGTGTGTCAGGCAGACTGCAAACCCCCCCGTGGATTAGAAAAGGAAGATGTTAATACAATAGGAAAAGTGCGAAAGTGGATTTATGGCCACCTGGATACAAATGTTAGCAACTTCTGGTTTCGTTTACTGGTACTGTTTAATTTCAGCAGATTTTCCCATGATCTCTACTTTCTCCAATCCAAGTCATGCTTGTGTCTTTGCTGGAGATTACGTACCAAGCACAGATATGGACAGTGATATGCAGGACTGGAGCATGCATTACTACAGATCTGAAGTTAACATAAGGGCATGAGGCTGAAGAAGCTGCACGCTTCCATTTTCTCATCCAGTATGCACCCTTGCTTATGTGTTCCTGGTCACACTCCTGTAGCCGTGAGTTTTACAATGCTCTTTCTTCCTCATCAACAGGCCAGATGGATCTAGTCTTGCTTACTACCCACCCCTGAGCTGTATTATTTATTGACGTTTGTCAAGCTCAAGCACTTGTATTTCAACAGAAGGTAACTATTCAGTTGAATGCTATAGATCTTTTAAAAATCCATTATCTATTTAATCAAATTTGGATTGTGTTCCGTGCTAAAGACCATGTCTATGAGGTACTTGAAGTCCAGAGTGAACATGCTTGCGTGTTCAAAAGCCTTGTTTTTTAAACAACATGGATTTTTCCTTGCTCTGAAAGCTGACAAACATCTTGGTGTTCTTGCTCAAGTTTATTTTTATGTTGAGGAAACAAACTTCATTGTAAAGGGAGATACACTTACGCAGATGTTAATGAGAAATGAAGGAATYAGAAAGGAATGGGTTATTCAGCTTAACAATAACTTGGATTTCTTTTTATTCTGTACGTAACCTTGATTCCATGTAACTTCTTCTCTGGATACTGACACTGCTGTTTCTGTCAGTTTTGCTAGAGGTTGGCAAACAGATTCCGTCTTTGATGCACAATATATATGAAAGTAAGCCTTCCAAAAGTTGCAATAGTGCATGCATAGCATCTAAAACTGGAACTTGGCCCTCGTACTGGGTTGAAGGGGTGCCATTGTATTCTCTGATTTGTTGAGTGTTACCCTGATTTGGAGAAATACCACCTTAGCCAGAGGAACCACATATCTGAAGAACTGTCATATCTTCTATGTATATGCTGCATAGTCCCAAAATAAGCATGTGACAACCATCAGTCTTTTAAAAATCCCATTTGTTAACAGTCTTTGAAATTATCCTGTTTTTGTGGCAGTGGATGAGGACTCCAAAACTGGGTGTATAGGTTCTGTCTTGGTTCTGTCATAATTTCCTATTGAATGTGAATAAGAAAGCCAGGAATAAAAAGTGACATAGACATTTAGGAATCTAAACTGTACCATTGAGCAGTTGTTCTAATATAAATAAATAGTATGCATTTGAGATGTTTTGTTAAACCTCCGTGTTTTGTCTCAGGCTAATGTTATAATCTCTTTCAAGTGAAGGATTGTCTTTTTAGATAAACAGCAAAACCCCTTTAGAAATGAAGCCCTGATCTAGTTGACACCTATAAATTTATTACAAAATAAAAATACTTCAAACATCCTTCATTTAAATTGTTATTTGAAGATTTATATTATTGCATTGAGTTGCTATGGTGGCACTTGCAATTTACATTTCTGCCTGGAAAGCTTAAAGGGAAAAAAATATGAATACCAAATGTCAGAAAGTAATGATTTGTCAAGTTTTGAAACGTACTGCAGAAACATCAACTTAGGCAGATATATTTGAATGAACTCTGGCATGCTGCCTAGAGCTGCAGTTTCCAGACTTGTGCAAACCTTCACTGTGCAGAGTACGTGGGGATTGGGAGCCCCAGGATCCAGCCTCCTTGCTGGACAAAGAGAAAATTGCCATCCCAGGAGCTAGTTTTACCTGTACGTTAACTTCATGGTGTGTTGTAGGGGACCCAGAAGCACAGAGCTCTTGTATTTGAACTGCAGGTGTTAGCCCTGGCAGTTGTTTACTGTTGAGCCACATACATGGAAGTCTTGAGTTCATAAGCAAGCGAAGCAGCCTCACACAATTCCTCAGTCCTTGGCCACGAGGTACTCCACAGCCTGAAGGGTGGATGAGCTTTGGGGATGGTCCCATCAGTGTCAGTTCCACTTCCATCACGWAGGAGCAGTGGCAAAACAGTCAATAATCAGCAGCTGTTGAAGAGGGATTATATCTGGGTTTGGAAATGCTGATGTTGGTTCTGAAATGGCAAAAGGAAACATCTATGCTTTGGTACCCATGAGCTAGACTGAGAGGCTGACCACTCAGAAACAAAATGAGAGGGTAAAAGGAAAGATCAGAAATGTGGACAGTAAAGGCAAAGAAATGTACAAGTTACTATTTAAACAATAGATTTTAGAAATGTATTGTTATTAAAAGGAAAATGGTTAAGAACTGATTTCATAGTTTCAAAGATAGTATTACRTAGCAGTGGGCTCAACTAACTTGAAAGTGGGCTAAGCAGGTTTCAAAGGAAAGTGTTAGGAATCTTTTCTAATGCCTAACAGAAATAACACATTAAATCTTACTTGAAAATGCCTTGTTCAGCTAGTGCTCATAATACCGTGCTGAGGGCATTTTTCAGGATGCGTCTGAGGTTAAGAAAAACACCTACTGAATAACTAGTGCCACTTACTTCAGCACTTGAGTTTTCCTCAGAGGTCTTCCATCCAATTACTGACCAGATCCAGTGATATTTAACTTATCAGATCTGACAAGAGCTGGACCCAAGGTAGAATGACTGCTTAAACATTTATTTGTGTCAATGGCACATTTAAAACTCCCTGCTCTGTCTAAATATTTAAAGGAAAATATAAAGAGGAAAATGTAATGTGACATTAGAGGAAATGAAAAACAACCTTACTTGTTGAGGACATTCACTACATGCAATTGCTGTCTTCTGAATAGCTGTTATTTTGGCATAAATTGAGGGGAATGCAGTCCTAAATATCATGTTTGTCTGTCTCTTTTCAACAAAAATGATTTTTACAATGGCAAGTGGATCTTTTGCTGTCAAAATCACGGAATACGACAACAGCCAAGATCTTTAGGAACCTCTGAGTCTGAAGTTTTTGATTGTAAAGCTAACATCTAGAAATKAAGAAATAATAAAGATAAATACGTACTTAGTAAAAAGAAGTTGCAGCATTGTCCAAATCAGAGAGCCTAAATGTGTCGAYTGCTTGTTGAAGTAGACTAAATCTTAAGAACAAGCTGCAATAAGCTTTCTTCTTGGAGAAGCGGAGAGTTTAAAATCTTCAAACCCCTTTTTACTCTCTAATACAGAATAAAGCCAAATTTCAGAATTCTCTATAAAGCAGATCTTCTGTATTTTCCATAGTAGATATACATTTTCCATAGTAGATACCCTTTGCTGTCAGTTTACGTGTGTTTAAACTAGTGTGAGTACTTCCCAAAGTAATACAGAACATGTGGGTTTTCAGTATATAAGGGATGCTGAAAATTTTCTTCATCCATGAACTTTTCCTAGAAAGGAGCTTATTAAATTCAGAGATTCTCTATGTGGATCATCAATGATGTCTGGGGGGGATGAGAGAACAATGGAACTCAGAATGTGTGCATATATCATGCTCTTAGCAACATGTTCTCTGTTGGAACGTGACACTTATGTTTGCAAAAGCAAACCCACTCTAAATTAGTTTGCAGTTAATTGGCTGTGAAGGGAAACGCACCTTGCCAAAAAGGATTTGCAGTATGAAGCAGTTTAGATTTGTGAAGAAGTTGATCGCTGTACTTGAAGAATCACAGACTCTTTCATGGGCATCTGGGAAATAATGTGGTTCATAATCTCTAGTGCTTTTGCAAATTGCATTATTTGGCAAGACGGGCATCTACTTGCTGCCATCTACTTAAAGATTGATTTTAGAGGGGCAGTCTCAGAATGTATGTTGGAGCTGTTCATTTGCAGTTGAGGAAAGAGATTTCATTAGGGTTAGTTCAATAATATTTTGAATATCTGGTGGAGAATAACAGGAGCTAGCAGACACAACAGGAAGATCTTTTTTCTATTTTTCCTCTTGGGACCGAAAATGGAATGAATGGTCACGTGTATAACAATGGTTAATGTCTCTGTAGTGTTACACGTCCTTGTATGTCWCTGTGGTCTTTCCAAATATTAGTGGAGAAAGTCTCATAGTAGGTCTGTGAAATAGGTGTGGTAGAGATGGACATAAAAAAAGTGTGGGTTGACTTATCCATGGTCACAAAACCGGTCAGTGGCAGGGCTGGGATTTGAACCAAGCTCCTGAACCCTTTTTGCATGTCTAACTACAAGACTGTGCAATCTTTGCTGAGATGCATGAAAGGAAGAGTTCCTTCTGTGACCAAGCCATAATACAGTAGGAGCTCCATCTTCAGAAACCAGTGATAAGTCTCTGGAACTTTCAAGAGTTAACTTCACTTTTAGTATTTTCATGTGCTGGTTTTTAATAGATACCTGGGACTTTTCAGGATAATACATGTTTTACCAGATTGCACTGTGTGGTCAAGAATTATCATAACCTCTTCCTGATGTGCCATTGCCAGAAGATAGAGGGGTTTCTTATTTTCCATGAAGGATCACCACGATTTTTCTACATAGRTCTTTTTGATGAGCAAGAGTAGTGTTCAGCAACATATTCCGTTAGGTCACCTATCAGCTGAGCAGGTATAAGGAGGTAAGAAAATATCCCTAATAAATCTTTAGTGAAATGAGAGCGCTGAGTTTCTTCCCATTTGAGAAAATAGAGGATGAATACCAACTCATGATTAATTCTGATAAATGGCTAAGGAGCTAACTGTGTGGCTACAGCGGTAAGAGATGGACTACCATAGCTATTGATAATGCAGCAGGTATTATTTTCAGTCAGTGCCTAATTGCCTTAGAGGAACTTACTAAACTGAAACCACTGTTGTGTGAGGAACGATTCACGTAGATTATCTCCAGAGTGATCAAGATGATCCTGCKGTGGGCTACAATATAGATCAGTAAATGTGAAGAGTGGTTTTGTGAGGAAGCTGACATTTTTGAGAGCTCAGCTGGCAAGGGATGGGTCTGCACATTGTTCTGTATTTTAGTAAGATGTTAATAGCAGAAATAATGTCTGATTCTCTCTTCAAATATTTGAATACCCACTCCAAAAATCACACTTGAATCAAGTAAAGTGTAACAAATATCTTTCACTTGCAGATTCTTTRAAAGCACCACCTAAAGCTCCTTCTCAAACATCTCAAAGTTTCTCTGTAACATTGTTTGGTAGCCCTTTATAATCAGCACAGCTTGAGATACATGAATTAGTTTAATGAAAATAAGACCTATATTCCAACTCAGAGAATGTCCAGTTCTCATTAATACTAATGGATGTTACACATGTGCACTGACAATAGCCTTACAGGGTTTRTGGCCTAGTGATTTACCATTTATGCAGGATGATACTAGTTTTACAGTGTGCACACTGTCTTGAGCATTTCACGTGAGAAACACAGGCTCGCAGCTGGACAAAACTCAGTGGATTAAACAGAATAAAACTTTCTTCTCCTTGGCCAATAGAATGCTAAAAATTTGCATCACTAGAGCAGATTTTAGAAGGGGAATCTCTGGAGATCCATCTTTCAGCAAATGGTCCTCATTTGGGTCTGCTCTGAAAGGAAGCTAGCTCCATTCTTAGCTTGTATATCTAACTGGGGTTAGCTGATGCTGGTTAACTTGCCTATGAGATGAAACCAGGAAGGTTTTTGACTACCCTTTTCTTAGGGAGTCGGAAAACTTGACTGTGAATTATCAGTGAATTCACTGTCAATAATTATCCTGCGAATTGTCTCTTATTTCCAGGTAAACATTTTTGCTCTGTGAGGTACTTCTTACAGGGTTTACTAGCAACTACAGTTCTTATTGCAAATTGAGTAGTGTAACAAATTACTTAAAATCCAGGTGTGCAGGTATCAGTAGCGGATATTTTAATGTTATTTTGAGGCAATTCTTTAAAMAATTTCTGCGGTGCTCTTGGTTGTAACATTGAATTCATCCCTATCTCAACTAACGTGTACCGGATCACTTAAATAGCTTATGATCATTGTCCTGTTAGCTCAAATCTAATCAAGAACTAAGATGATGATACTACTTTCCCTTCAGTTATTTTAGCAAGTACTAAGGGACTGAGTGCTGCAGAGGTAACTATTCAACACAYTGGAAAAATAGTTTAGAGAACTACTTTTTTAGGTGTGTATCTTCAGCTCCTCCAGCTGGTCAGTGGTTAGTGGAAATGACCTCTTTGGCCTGCAGTTCTTAATATATAACTCTTAATGGTTTATCACTTAATCTCTGATGGTATAGTACATCATCAAAAAGGAGAATATAGAAATATTGAGTTTAAATAAGCTTTACAGATAAAGACAAAAGAAGACTATGCCGATCATCACAACAAATTTCTTGCTCCTTTGCTTCTTGGGCATGTTTTTCACTAGAGAAGAGGAACTGTGACCATATAAATGTTCTCATGTGAGAATTTGTGTTGCAGAGTTATGRCCTAAAAAATACTTTATATTAAAACAGAGCAGATTGCTTATGGCAACTCCTGCATAATGAAGGAACACAATGAAGAACTGCAGCTCATATTGCTCTTCAGGTCTGTTCTATTTTCATAGGTTTTTTAAAAGTAGAAAATCGCATAGTATAATTACAAGTTCATTTGCATTCATATTACAAGCTGTGAGCTAGTACAGTCTTTTATATTTAAAAAATAGTTAGCAAGTGTGACTTGCATCCATAAATTTCAGAAATGGGAATGAAGTTTACACTTATTCAAAGTTCCTTCTCTTCTTAGTCGACACCTAGCACCCTCCCTGTAAACTGCAGGACCTCAGGGAGGCCAGCAATATAGTAAATGCAACTTATAGTGTAATGGGCAAGGGTTTAGAGCAGTTCATTTACTGTTTCCCCAACAAAAAAATATGCCTTTTGGGAACTGAGGATCACCAACATTTTATTGGACTTAATTCTAACAGACAAGCATAGCCACATGTCATCTAGAGAATGCTGTCTATCATTTCCTAATGGAAAGGTGACTTCTGTTACTTTATTTTTTCCTAAGTTCTTTGTCTTCCTGAAATGGCAAAATTCTCATCAGGAGGAAAGATTGCTGCAATTAAGTTTACTACTGGACTTAATTTTTTTTTATCCACCTTAGAATAAGTGGGTTCAATCGATTATCCTGCCTTTCATTTCTGTAATAAATGGAATTGAAGAAAACAGGTCTATAGTAAAAGTCTCCATTCCATCTACTACTTCTATAAATGTGGTATGACTTTTGAAGTGCATTTTTGTTACGTCGTAAAGGTTATTAGGTGACTTTATCTTTTATGCTTAATACCTAATGTGCTATGGAAAGAATAATTGAGGAAGATGAAACTGAAAATGAGAATGTTATCGGATCTCTGCATGCACTCTCAATCAGTGTTTGCTCAGCCTTTCCCCCCGCTCTTGGATGGGTGCTCCCTGCCCTGTTAAGCATGTTGCCACATTGGTTCAGATCTCTTGCCTGTCAGTTGGAGGTAAAATAACCTGTAGACATCTTTCTACCTTGTGAGCATCTTGGTGATCACTCCTTGACTGTCACCTCAAAGAGTGCACATCAGCATTTAGATATTTGCGTGCCCGGCATAACATCTCGCTTGTAATTTCTGATCAGATCGGATACTCTGTAATGGTTTGAGCCCTCTTCCCCTGTCAGCAGAAGGAGACGCTGCCGCTCAGACCTGGGAGGCAAATTAAGTCTATCTGGAGGCTGCAAAAAGCTTTTCTTTTAGTCATTTACCTCAGTTAGCTAGAGCAGAGCAGCTTTTATGCCTTGATTGGAGATAATACTAGTGAAATAGCAATAACCTCGCGAATGTACTTCTCTTCTGTATGTAAATCCTTTCAGGAAGTGCATGACAGCCTCTGTTTTCTATGGGTCTCCGTTTGTAAAGAAGCTGTTATCACAGAATAAGTTTAATGGGTCGTGAATTTTGTGTTGAAAGGAGAGTCTCTCCATGACTTCTGATCTGCCTGCAATAGACCTATTGGCTCGGCAGCAAGTGCATTAGGCTAAATATGCTTCCTCCATTGACTCTGAAGGTAACAGCCCTAAATGCCTCATTAAATTTTCATGGGTGACTGAGAGAAGCCATGAGAAAAACACCACGCCAGCGGCGGTGTGACGGCGGGGCCCCCCCGAACCCCTCCCTCCCCCGGCGTGCGCCACACGGGCCGTGGGCCACCAGCTCCCGAGGGGGCCCGGGGGGGGGGCTGCCCGGCCACGGCCGCTCCTCCGCGGGCACGGAGCCCCGCGGCTGTGAGGAAGGGGTGGGGTGGGGGGGAGACCGTGTTCGCAGCGCCGTGGCCGGGTTTCACGCGTGGGCAGCGGCCGGCGGGYCGCCTTCCCGCCCTGACTGACTGACTGACTGACCGCCCGCCCTCCCTGCGCCTCTCCACCCCCGCGCCCCCGGGAAGCCCCTTTTACCGACACCGCTAGATGACCGCTGCCCTGGCCGCGGCTTGAGCACGGCGATGCGGGAGCCGGGCGGTTGTGAGGAACCGGGCGGCGCTGAGGGGAGTTGGGCGACGGGGCCGCCAGCCGCTCCCTCACACGAGGGGTGCCCCGGAGGCGAGTGACAGGCTGGGGGCGAGCCGTCCTCCCCCCGCCCTGAGCGGGGAGAGCCCAGCCAGCCCCCACCCCCCCCCTCCCCCTCTTCTCCCTGCCCAGCTGCACCAACGGCGCCGAGACCCCCAGCCCTGGGAGAGGAGGAGACCGACCCCTCAGCAGCAGCTTTCCCCCGCCACACACCTCCCCTTTCCCCTCCCTCTGGCCTCAGCGCCGCACTGGCGGAGGCCGGAGAGGGCAGGCGACGCGGGAAGGCGGCTCTCCCAGCATGGACGAGCCATGTGCATCCTAAGGAATAACAGCAGCTGCTGCGCCCACGATGGGGAGCAGAGGAATGCGAGGAGGAGAGGGCTCGCTGGGGCAGGTGAGGGCGCCGGCTTCCTTCTCCCTTCGGCGGCTGGGGGGGTGGAGGGGATACCCGGTYTCGGGGCGGGCACGGCGGCAAGTGCGGCGGGGGGGTGCCTCGGTGGCGGGGTGCGTTACTCCCTCGTGTGAGGGGGGAGCCCCTCTCCCCGCAGCAGGCAGGGGAGGGCAGCTGCTCTCCGGAGGAAGTTTTTTCTGTGCCCGTCCTCCCCCCGCTCTTCCCCGTCGCCCGGAGAGGGGAAAGGGCTGAAATCTCCTGCGAGTCGCGGGAACTTGCCGGTTTGGAGGGGAGCGGGGTGCGCGGCTTTCCCTCTCCCAGCCGAGTCGCGGGGCAGAGGCGGCTTCTCTTCCTCCCCCCGCCCGGACGCACCGTCCCTTGGAGGGTGGGCAAGAAAAAAAAATCAAGGAGGGACACGGGGACGCGATTTCCACCGCCGCGACCACCCGGCTGTGAGAGCCGTGCCGCCCCCGCCGTGCCGCGGGGGGGGGGGGTCCCGGGGCTGCTCCCCGGGCTGGGCGTGCAGCCGCTCCGCGCCGCTTTCCGTAGCTTCAGCCGTTGCCGCCCGCCAGCTGGAAGCGCCGGTTACAGCGTCGGTGGGGGCTGTGCCCCGCTTCCCTCAGCGTGGCGCGGGCGGGAGGCGCCCCCCGCCKCCTTGCCAGGGCCGCGGCGCCGCCGGGCAGCGGGCCCGGACCCCGGGCAGGGAGCCCGGCGGTGGCTCGGCTGCGCCGTCGCTGCCTTCCCCGGGAAGGTGCAGCAGGGGCGGGGGACGCCGCGCTGAGGAGCGGCGGGGAAATGGCGCCTGGAGCTGAGGGGCCGCTGGCCGGGGAACGAGCTCGCCCTCCCGAGCGGGGGAGCTCCTCGGCGGCGYGGTGCCTGGGGCACAGACCCTCCTCGGGAGCCGCCGTCTGGTCCTCGGCGAGCAGCGCCCAGGCCCTCGCCTTCCGGGGGTGTGCCGTCAGGGAGGTGGGAATAAAGTGAACAGTTGCTGTATGGGGTGCTGTGGGTTCAGGTGCCTCACCTTTACGGCCCTTACTTTGGAAAAAACAACAAACAAAAAAAGTCCTGGTATGAATGTTTTGGGTGTTTTTTGTGTTTGTGCACGGCCAGCGAGTCACCAGGAGCGTCTTAACAGACACCCTTGAATTAGTTAAAGTTCAAAATGCATTGCTCCTCGGCTGCCGTCTGCGGGAAGGTGCGCGCACGGGCTTGCTGCCAGTCTGGAACAGGACAGTCGTGACAGATCCTACGAGGACTGGCAGGACAAGCACGGGACTGTAAACTCCCTGGGAGCCAGAGCCACCTCTTTCTTTTGTGTGTTGCAGGGTGTTTCACACCATGGGAGTTCATGACCGACACATTTGAAATGCCTCTATGAATGGTAAAGTAGGGAGGTGGGGAACTGGGACCGGTATTCATCTGAACAGTAAATAACAAAGCTTGTTTCTGGTTTGGACAGTCGTGGAGCTTGCAGAGGAATGCCAAGYTTTTCATTTCCCTATGAATTTCTGTTTTATTGTACATTTAAAACCGGTTAAGGTAATAATTTTAGGTCTTTCCCCAAAGTAGTTTTAAAAGCAAAGTCCTTGGAACTCTTTGCCATTTGTCTAAATTCTGAATGCATGTCTAAAGCATTTAATCATGTTTATTGTTTTCAACCRCTCAAACGGAATAAAAATTACTTATCGCTGATGAAGCTTATCTTGCAAGCTGTTTCACAGTATGTTTCCGTTGCAAGACACAGCGCTGTGTTAAACTACTGATGATTGTATTGTTTATTGTTCTTTCATTCTCCACCCTCACCCCCCCATAACACCAGTATCAATCTGTTCCTTACTACTATACTCAAAAGTAATGGAAGAGCAAGTTTTCACGAGTTAGTTTGATATTTCTACTTGTATTTGAGATTTATATCTTTTATGTTTGCTCTTAAGCTATTTTTCATTGAGTGTGCTAAAGGCAGCTGGTATATTAAAAAAGGAATTAAGGCACAAAGCTAAAAGGCACTTTCAAACTCTTGAAATGAAACTGTAGGTGGAATTAGTGCTGGATTCACAGTCATTGTTTATTTCTTTAGCCACATATGTAACAGCTTCCTGAAACATAAGATTCCTTGCCCCTTTGTCATTACTGCTATGTTTCATTACRCGTATAAAATGCACTATTCACATTGGTCTAGAAGTTCAGATTTGTTGTCTGCAGTCTTCTGATACAGATGCTGATCTTGGACTATACCTCATAGGTGATTTTGCTGCACTTTAACAGTATCTTAGCACAGTGATGGAGGACACCATCATGTTTTCTTGTAGGATTACCTTTGGGACTTCAGTGGCTGCACACATCAGTGGTTTCATCTTGGGAGGATTGAAATTGATTTTCTTCTTTTTTTTTTTTTTTTTTAGCTCAGCTAGTGAAAGACCCTGTGTATGTCCTTTGACCCGTGGCCTCACATGATGAAGTGACACCAATAGTGGAGGATGTAGACTTAAAGTAGCTGCTACTAGGGCTTCAAAAGTAGAGGTACCAGAAAGAACACATTGTCCTGGTGGTCAGCCTGCTTGGTTCTTTGGGCAAGGCACGGTTTTTTAAATATACATTGGGAGACCACTGCGTATATATCTCAAAATAATTTTAAACCGTAAACCTTGTGATTCTTTTTTAATACTTTTGAGATGTCTTTGCTCAAGCAAAACACAGGAAGATTGACCTTTCCTTCTCATCCATAACAGGCACGTTTTCTTGTAAATATTTTAGATTTCAAATTTTGCAGGGTAGTTTTGTTGAATTTAGCAAGCCAAGCTACCYAGTTATATATTGGTTGGGTGGGAGAAACCTCTATTTTTAGAATTGTGTTTACATTTTAAAGTGATAGCAAATACTAGTAAAGAGGACCAAGATTTTCTAGACTTTATAGTTCAAATTATTTCCCAGTCAATATTTAGTCAAGGTCTTGATGGTTAAAGTTAACTGTCCAAGTCAATGTTTAGTCAAGGTAATGACTTGGTTTTTATAAACRCTACCCAAGCATTCTTGCAAAATTAATCAGAGTTGCTGGATCACAGTATGTTTGCTCAGCCAATTACTTAGGAATAAAAGTACGTTATTACTTGGTCTCTCATATGTCCTATACTATTTGGTATTATTTCAGCGGTGCTTGCCTTCAGCCCTTCTGTGGCTTCATTCTTACAGTACTAGTTCTATCTTTAAAGYATTTATCTGCCCAGTGGATCTGTGAGATAAGTCATGTACTCTCCTGTTTTTATGGGTAGGAAGATGAGGCGCAGAGATGCCAGGTGCTGGCTTCCAAAAGGAAGGGTAAAGCCTTCCAACGTGTAATGCAGCAGCAGCATTTACCTATGTAGTTCCAAGAAAGTCTTTCAGGAGCCTGTGCTGGGCACCCAGCTCCTCGACAGTGTGCAGGAAGAGGTGAGAACTTCTGATAAAGCAATCTTTGGATGAAATATGAAAAACGTTTTGGTGTCTGGGACAAAAATAATGGAATTGAGCATGCTGACATTGGTACATAGAATGCAAGATTGAAGCATATTGTGATCTGGGAAAGAATTGGAAATCTTTATTGCAGTTCTTCCTTTCTTGGGGTTGAACCGGGATCTTCATTCTTCCAAGTTGTCACTGAAGTCTCTTAAACTGACACTAAAGTCACAGTCTGGACTTCAATTGTGCCAGTGTTTTTTCTTTCCTTTTTTTTTTTTTTTTTTTTTTAATTGTACCACTTGCAAATGCATTCCATGCAATTACATGGGTATTGGAGTAGATATTCATTAGGATTTTACTAATCTGAACCTCAAGTGCTGTTCTGCAAATTTGCCAGCCTTTGTAAGGGAGTGCTTGACTTCATCAGCTGCACTGTTTTATTATGAGTATTTTGATACAGTAGAATGAAAAGCATGKATTTTAAACCAAGTAATTAGATTTAAACATTTTCATACTTTGACTTGTCACATAAAGAACCTGCAACTCTGTATTTTGCCCTTAACACTAGTTTTTGACCAGTCTAGCTATAACAAAATTAGATTTCGTGGTGGTGGTTTAAGAATTTCATCCATGAATCAATCTTCCATTTCTGTTTAAAGGCAGCAGAATTGTCACAACTTAGAAAAAGTGAGTAAACCCAAAACTGTGGGTTACAAGAAAGCTACCATGTTACTGTGTGCAACCTCATCTGTGTGTCTCATCTTACAYAGCCATCGAACACATTTTCAAGTGTTACAGGTATAAGCAGTGTTCATTGGTTTTAACTGTGCAGTATGAAACTTCCCATTCTTCTCTTTGGAAAGAGGTTTCAATTGTTTAAGCAACAAACATTGTAAGAACTTGTGTAAAAACGGTTGTAGTGAAATGTCCTGAACTGTCTTTATTTTCAGTGGTTCAGTCACACACRCAAATCCTCTGTCAGAATCTGCTAGTGTGAGCCTTGCTGGTTACAGTGGGGTCTGCGCAACCTGTTTTCAGTGGTGGATCTGTGTGGATCTGTTTCAAGATGTACGTCATTTTGAAGAAACAGATCAGAGAGACACCTGTCAGCTTTTGTCTCTTAATCAGYATATTGCTTTTTGAGGAGTTAGAGTGAAGCTCATACCCTGGGATGACCAGCTGTGTGTCTTTGCAGGTGCAGAGGCTGTAGGCTGTCCTGTCCCCAGCTGTGGGGGGAGCAGCTATCCAAGACCTAGCTCTTTAGACTCAGCTGCATGTCCTAACCAGATCCATCCACAGTGGAGCAACAGGACTGCTGAAGGGCTCCTTGTCACATCTTGCTCTCACTCAGTCCTCTTGTTAGATACGTGAAGTAGTTGTCATGGTCTTGTGGCCCTTGGAGGCGTGAAGATTTACTTTAGTTGCTTATAGAATCAGAAAGATTGATAACTGTGAGTAACCTTTTAAAAATGCTGTGTTCCTGAGCAGGAGAAGCCTGCTGGGGAGCAGGTTTGGGGCAGAATGCCCAGCCCGTAATCGTGCACTTTCTCTGAATAGTGCTTCTCCTGTCATTCTATTACTGTTGATTTAATGAGGATGCATAAATTYTTACTTTTCTTAAGGATATATACAACGTAAAAAAAATAGGGCAGTGTAATACCTAAGTACACAAAAGCACTTGCTGTTTTTCTCTGTGTTGAGTTTTGTGTATCTTTGTGTATGGATATATGTATGTATGTGTTATATATATGCAAAGATTTATTAGCTGCTCYTTTTATTATACAAAGATTTCTCAGGTCTCCTGATATTGCCAAGCGGTTACACTGAGAGATTCYCCCCCTCTGCCCCCCCAAATAGTGATTACTCTTGTGGGTAGAAGAACATCAGTTTCTTGAGAGTCTTTGCAATTCCCCAAGCCTGAAGGCAAATGAATAGAAATTTAGTGGACCACCTAGTTCTTGACACAGAATTCTCCAAAGAGGAGTCTGACCTAATTTATATTGTATTGAATCAAATAATCCTATCATGCGTGTGTGATTGCCGTTTTGTTTTCTTTTAGCAGCCATATTGCTRTCTTGCAAAAACTTCATATTTAGATGTTAGGCAATGTCCCTGTGGTTTTAGGAGGTGCTTTTCCTCAGTGAGTAGTTACCGGAAAATAACATTTAGAGGACATTTGTGAAAAGGCAGACAATCAAGACGTAATACTTAGGCTGCTAGAATTATTCATACCTGAATGTGAGTGTGTCATTGTTTAGTACTGAGGGTAATCAAGAGTCCTGTAATACAAAGTCCTCCCATTGTTAGTAAAGATGGAGCTGGAATCTCCCCAAAATGCTTTTTGTAGCGAAAAGCAGTATAAATTTTTTTGTCATCAGTGTGATAGGGRTACTGGTAGGTGTGCTTTGCTGCTGTGGGTGGTTGCTGAATTTTGTCTTTGCAGGGTTGCTGATGATAAGTGGTACTGAACTTATTTGTTGGGGAACTGCTTTGAAGCTAACTGGGAGCTGATGAGCATCCAGGCACTGCACTTGTGGCCTCTTAAAGCAGTTCCTGGTGTGCAAATCCCTTTTCTGGTGTTATTCTCCAGGTAGTAGGACCCATCAGTCTGTCTGYGTTAGGTCCCAAGATACACTCTGAAGCTTATCAATTGGTCTACTTAYGTTCATGTTTTGGAAAAGAACTTTTTAAACCTGCACAGTTTTATTCTTGGAAACCTTAGRAAAGTTGTGGGTCTGCAGAAGTTCAAGATCATAGCAACAGTTAACGTGAAAACAGTTCTTTGCTTTTAGAGTGAGTAGGTATCCCAGCTGCAGGACTCTTATGCTTATTCAGTGTCATTCAGGGAGGTTTTGCTTAATTTCTTTTGACAAGAGTTGCTTTTTTGCTTAGAAGTATATCRTTTTTCTTTTGAAATGTAGCGTTTAAAACCTTTTGGCTTTCCAGTTAGAGATTGTTTTTGCCTCCACTTTCATTTTAGGACATCTGAGTATAAACACCCTTTTAGCACGAGTGAGTGATTAGCGAATTTATAGGTTTGACAGTCACTGGGTGACTCTTCTTGTTTTAGGTCTCTGCAAAATAAGAAAGGTCTTACTTCTTTCCCAGCTGTGGAACAAAATGTATGAGGTTACACTTTTCTTGGACTGTGTGTGGTCAACACGAGGAAGAGAACAGAATAATGGGCTGTACAGTGCTCTTAGCCCATGTAAATGATACTTGAAACAAAAAGAGGTTCTTCAACAGATACTTTCCTAATGCCCACAGTGTCACATTGCTACAGTTTTTCTCTTCTGGCTATCTTTAAGTTTCAGAACATACTTAACTAGGAGGAAAATTTGAAGATGATCGATTATGMAACTTTATAATAATTTTTTAAAAAATGGAAAAAATATGCATACTGAACAATAATGACATGAGCCGGCAGTGTGCCCAGGTGGCCAAGAAGGCCAACRGCATCCTGGCCTGTGTCAGGAATAGTGTGGCCAGCAGGAGCAGGGAGGTGATCGTGCCCCTGTACTCGGCACTGGTGAGGCCGCACCTCGAATACTGTGTTCAGTTTTGGGCCCCTCTCTACAAGAAGGACACTGAGGTGCTGGAGCGTGTCCAGAGAAGGGCAACAAAGTTGGTGAAGGGTCTGGAGAACAGGTCTTACGAGGAGCGGCTGAGGGAGCTGGGGTTGTTTAGCCTGGAGAAAAGGAGGCTGAGGGGAGACCTTATCGCTCTCTACAACTACCTGAAAGGAGGCTGTAGTGAGGTGGGGGTTGGTCTCTTCTCCCAAGTAACAAGCGATAGGATGAGAGGAAATGGCCTCAAGTTGCGCCAGGGGAGGTTTAGGTTGGACATCAAGAAAAATTTCTTCACCGAAAGGGTTGTCAAGCATTGGAACAGGCTGCCCAGGGAAGTGGTGGAGGCGTTCAAAACACGTGTAGATGTGGCGCTTTGGGACAYGGTTTAATGGGCATGGTGGTGTTGGACTGACGGTTGGACTTGATGATCTTAGAGGTCTTTTCCAACCTTAATGATTCTATGATTCTGTGGTAATGGATATTAAGAATATCAGTTRATACAACTTTTAAATAGTACTAAATGATTTGAAATGGACACTTTCCAGTAAGCGCAAGAAGTTTCAAAGTTGCAGTGGATGCTGCAGTGTTACTAAATTCAAGTAATGGGAAAATTTCTTTTTTATTTTATCTGGTCATCTGGTTTCATACCTGCACTCATACCAACTGCTGTTGCTTGAAAGTTGACTCACTAATGCACAGCATAAAGTAGCTTCTTAAACATATGGCTGTCTYAGTTGTACCTACCAAAAATAATTTTATCAGTGAACTGAAACGTTTAAATGAGTTTATTGACATTTGTAGCTTCACATTTAGAATTTGGAAATGCAAAGACTAAGTATGCCCGTTTGAAAATTAAGAACTTTAATTACTGGGAATCCAATTGATGATTTCTTGTTTTTCTTTTACATAACTTGTCTTCTGACCTACTGACAGATTGGTTACTTAAAGAATAGCAGGCRTCATGTTGGTCGTTTCTCAGCCTAAAGGATTAGAATGTTTTTTTTCAGTACTTGAAGTAACTGAGGGAAAAAATGTGAGTGATCTCTGTACACCATACAAAAAAACCTGTTTCRTCTCTGTTCCTAGTTACTTGAGATGCAGCTCTTAATGAACTATGCTAAAATGRCAAAGAAAAAGAGCACTTCAACTTGCTTAACCTTCTTTGGATTTATTCAGGTGTCTCAAGTAGTTCCTGAGATCAAGCCAGAATGAAGCGATCCAAGCCGGCAGGATTCAGTGCTCATGCAGAAGCAGACAGTTAGTAATTTGACAGCGTTTCCAGGACCTGTCAGTCTCTGCCTGGAGACTGGCCATAACAGGTCAATTGGCATGTGCTTTTTGCCAGATTAACACGTAKTAGGTCACTTGAATTCTCCCTTTATTGAGTTCATACCTTTCCTTTAATTCTCTCTCACAGTAATCTGTCAGTATTGATGGGAGGAAAGAAAAACTTTCTCTGTATTTAGGATGGTGGGTRTTTTTAACAGGTAGTTAGTGTGAAGAAAATTTCAGTTTTATCCTTTCTTTGATTTCCTTGTATAACCTTTWCCAATCAAATAATTTTTAACATACGATATTTTGCTTGTGGCTACGGTGGTGTAGGCGACACTGCTTCCTTGATCTTTGCTAGCTCTTGAAGTTAACGGTGATGGGCTGCTAGTGCACTGATAGCTTGGACTTCAGTGCATTGCTGCAATAAAGGATTCAGGGCTGGAATTTCCAACTAGCTACATGATTAAGCCAAGCATAAAGGTAATTAGGGAAAAAACAAAATACTTTTAAACTTTAATGCAGTCCAGCTGATATTTATTTTGTATGCTATTTAGTTCATCAACAGTCAATGCAGTGAATATTTTATTAATATTTCAATTTTCCTTTTCATTCCTTTATATAACAAAATACACAGTTAAGTTAGTTTTATTGTTACAGCCTTTTATGTCACTTTTCTTCAAGCTCTGAGGTGTATTAGCAAATTCAAACCTTCTAACGGCAAGATTAGATGACCTGTTAGGTGTTCATGTCTTAACTGTAGCAGCTATACCACTAATGTCAAGGGTCTTCCCAGTAGGTGTGGGTTTTTTCCCCCTTTTTTTACATAATGAAGGTTTTCCCATGCTAGGATTTTCTTCCCTAAAAGCAAATGCCTTTTTAAATTTGGTCAGTGTGCCACAGTAACACTGGCAGTATCATTTAAAAATGTTAAGGCCCCTGTTTATTGTTTTAAACCACCTGGTAGTTAGTTGCAATAAAGACTCCCCTTTTAAATTATGCWGTAATTAATACAAAACAAATCAACAGGAAGTGCTACTTTACACAGCATGTTGGCAGTTCGCTCAAGTTTAAAAACAGGAAAAAAATGTCAGTTTAATAAAGATTATTTTATGAATTTTTTTTTTGTGGCTGCCAAAGTAATCAAATCTCCGATTGTGGCTTCAGGACAGTTTTCCACCTAACATCTCTGTGTGACAGTTTTCATATATTCAGCCCCATTTTTCCTTCTTCTGAAAACAAGAGAAATAAAATGTTTGAGAAGTCCTAAAGACGATAACAAATTGAATTGACTACTTACTGTTCCTGGCACTCAAATTTTATGATCCTTACCTCCCTACTGATAGAGCGAGCTATTCAAAAGCACTGTGTGAGAGTTACAGCTGATGAAATTTGGTGAAGTTCTTTCAAATCAGAACWACTACACTGATTTACATCAAATGAGGGTTTGTCCACTGTTGCTATGTTACGTTTGTAGTAAATGCTAATTTATTTTGGTGCATACAGATCCTCAGAGAAAAGTGAGAATTGTTATTAAGTGAATCCCACTGTGCCAAGCTTCAGTTTCTGGATTTCAGTGCAGGATGATCCTGGAGAGGACATGAAATCCTCTTTATGCTGTGAAACAACACTAGAAAAGTAACTTGGCCACAGCCACAAAACTGGCTGAGACTTCACCACTCCCAATTTTGGGCTTGACAAAGAACAGAAGGTGATTTTCATAAAGGAGCTTTCTGTTTGCAGCTCCGTTTTTTGTGGCAGGATTGTTGATCCAACAAGCTACTTACATGTGTTTGTCCCTTTTGAATGTAGCATTTCTCATGTTTCATTCTTGTGTAATTTGTTCTGTTGGGCTCTTGGATAAGGTGAAGAGATGGCAGAGAGAGGATTCTCCATGGGATGGTTCTGTCACTCACTGTTCTTCGTAGAAGAAGCCTAGTTCATTAGCTTAGACAAGATGCCCAGTCCTGACAGTTAAAATTTAGGTGAGAAGAACCCTATTCTCAGTCATTGAACTCTAATTGCCTTGCTTTTTCCAGAGAGCAGAAATCAAGGGAGCGGTTCATGTGCATCAAACTTCGAAATATTGCTCAAGCCTGTGTAGAGAACTAACTCTGTTCTTTATTGCAAAGATCATCTTTAGTTCAAGACAGATTGCAGGTGACCCAGAAACATCATGGGTGGCTGATTCTGCTAATCAGTATTTTTAGATGGAACTTTTTGGTGGAGATGGGAAGTCATACAGTACAGAGAAGGAAAAGAGTACAGGTAGATGTAATTTGTTTTGTGGATCCAACAACACAAGAATAAATTGTCTTGATGAATACAGTGTTTATTTTCTTCTTTGTGGCTGGAAGTGTGTACATAATTTGCATGTAGACAATGAGTAAAGCAGCTATAATATCAATTGTAATGTCTGTAATGGGCTACCTCTAAGATTTTTTTTTCTTATTTTGGTAGACTATGGTGTGCTATCTTTGGCTGCTTCACAGTGATGATTTATTTATTTATTTATTTAAGAGAAGTACTCTTATGTTGAATGATAGTGAATGTATTTCCTTTTCATATGTGRACAAATATTTTCATGAGAGAGACTAACATTATATGTTGCCAAGACTGTCTAGGGTTTGATTTGTTACAAGAAACAGGCATCAAGAAACCACCAGTAATTGTGCTGGTTTCTAAGAAATTAGGGTATATATGGTTTCTTCTACAAAAAATGTTCAGAAGATCAGTGTAGGGTTACTGTTGTGTATTCAAACAATACGGAAAAAAACAAACAAACTGGAACCAGGATCTCTGGAGGATTCCTTCCCGTTTCAGACATGCATGTTGSAGGTGTTAGGTAAAAAGAGCAACTTAATCTTAAGTTACAATCAACAAGAATAGTAGTAGTTCGTAATAGCTCTCTAGTTCTCACATTARTAAAATGTGAAAAAGTTCAGCCCAGAGTTACAGAAGATTGTTATACAGATTTTGGTCACTGCTGATGTACTTCTGTTGGACTGCATCCTTAACATTTTAGTATCACTGCATGAGATAAGATGCAGACGTGATGACATATTGTATATTAATCTTGTTAAGTCCTTATGAGAGTCCTAATTGTTCCAGCAATTACTTCCTGTAAGAAGTTGGCTACACTGAATGTATTAGGGAGAGCACMGTGCTAAATAGAATGAATAGTGTATTCAGATGTAGTTTAGTTTGTACTTTAGTTGCAGAAAGTGGAGAAAATCTTGTCTGCCTGTCTTGAAAGTATGGGGGATGCTGTCTGGAGGAACGATTCCAATGCTTGACAATTAATAATAGCACTTTCAAGAGAAGCTTTTAGCAGAAGACAGGCACATAGGTTACAGAGCAGTACAGAGAACAGTGTATTTTTTCTGCTGTTTCTAATATGTTGAGATCAAATAAATGATTAATAGGAGGACAATTTATAAGCATGATGCAAGTAAAAGAGTAAAGTTCTAAATATTAATCTATTGCCTATATTCTTTATTGTTGTAATAAAAGCTTGAGAATTATACATGGGAGACTGAAATGCCTTGCAACTTGTAGTAGAGTTCACAAAGTGCGTTTTTAAAACAAATTTCCTTTAAATGAAAAATGCTAGTGTAGTGTTCTGGTGAGATGCTAGTAATAACTTGTAATGATTCTTAATGCATCTCTGTGCAGTGATGTGAGAGGGAAACTTCTTAATCATGGTGAGCAACTCAGTATGTCTGTAGTGCTCTGAAAAGAGCTTGGAGCTGGAGGAGTTACAGTCACTCATTCTGAGGAGCAAATACTGTGTAAATGACTACTACAGCAGGGAGAAGGTCTTACTTACCTGTGGAGTATTGAACTAGGCACAGGAGAACTGAATGCTTGTGAGTGCAGGAGTCTGGTTGTGTATGCAGCTGTTTTGCCTGAATGAATCAAGGATGTTTGTTCTCGCCACTTCTTTAAAGATTATTTTAAAGCTTATGAAAAATATCTTAATATATATGTAATATATGTATTATATAAGATATATAAAAACTTTTCTATAAAAGTGGGCATCACTAACGGGGTCTGTCTTATGGTTTCAGAACAATACACCACACTTAGAGAAACTCTTGAGTTTCGGCACCCAGAAAACAGTCTTGCTGACCCTTCCACCTCCAATCTCACATGCTGAAGGTTACCTTTTTACAGTTAAASAAGCCTATTACATTTCCTTGTTATAGCCTTAGACGCTATGCTACAGTGTATCCAATATTATTTCAAAAATATAATTTGAAAAACAGTTTAGGAAAGAGTCACAGTACAAAAAAGAAACAGTTGCTATTAYAGGCATAATGTGTTATTACCCAGGGCCTCCCTTTATCTTCACTGAATAATTGTATATTTAACTAGTAACTTGTGAAACACTGTAATGATCTGTTAATAAACYGGAGTGGGATACCTTTTAATTGTTGGTGTTTTCAAAGGTGTTATCTGTGGGCCTAAGTCTTCAGGAGCATGTGTATGTGTAGATGAGTATTCTTTTTTTTGAACAGCTCAGTCTTTTTGTAGTACAAAGGCTTACACATTTCTAGCATTCAAAAACCTGAYATAATAACTCTGAATCCCCTCCTGTGATAATTCTGATTGATCACTGATGTTTGTAAGACACTAATACAACCTGTAGAAGAATTCTTAGCATATGACWGAAGTATATCTTGCTTATTTTGAAGAGGTAGAGTTCACGTATGTTCACAAAGATTTGTAAAATAGTTCCTTGTAAATCTTTGCAACGATTTTAAGTCAGACAATGCAGTGTATGGAGACTTCAGCCTTCTCCATATTTTGTGACAGCTTTTTCATGCMTTTCTTCTTTTTGTTTTGTTCTCGCATGATCTTCTGGCACTTGTTGATGTTTGAAAGATTGTTGTCACATTTCAGTACAGAGGTTTGGGTAGAAAACAGCTTTTCTGATGTTAACTAATGTTAGCAGTTAACTTTTCTGGTGTTAGTCAGAGGTGCTCTTCCTGCCATTAGGTAATCTTCATATATTACTGTTGTTGATTCAGTTGTGTGTGTTATGCTCAACATAAAAAATGTTACTTACCCTTGGATTTATGCTGTGGTAAAACATACGTTCTCATGCTCTTGTTTAATGCTTTACGCTGTTGTTTCGTAGCTGTAAATCTTGCACACGGGGATTCTGTACTCTGGGGATTCAGTTTTCCCTTGTTTCCAAGTGAGCAGTAAGAAAGCTCTTGCTCTGCCCAGAAACCTGTAGGCCTGTAAGCTCTGCATTTGCTTCTGACTTCAGTGCTTTCATATGTATTGGATGTAGGTAAAAAATGTAACGCTGCTTTCTGAAACGGCCATCGTAGCTTTCTAATTAGACATTTAGATTTTTTTTTTTCTCTTGTGACAGAGTTTAAATGTTACGTATTAGCAATAACGCTTAAGTTGATGAAGTGTAAAACTACTGAAATGGGTTACAGGGAAAGGAAGTGAAAATATTATGAACCATATGCCCTAATTTATGTCTTCTTAGAAAATGTGTCTAATGAAATAAAGTATTTGAAATAATTTCGCTTACAGTATTCAACAAGAGGTACAGCAGTAATGGTAGGATGATCTTGTTTTTAACATAGTAAGTAAAATACAACTCCTATTTTGTTTTGAGGAGGAAGAGTAACATCAAATCACATTATGTTGAGATCCATGTGCATCATCAAGACCAGATTTTTTTGTSCTTCTTATGGACAGGCTTACACCATTGGGTTTAATTGAGTAGCTGTGACAGCAGCTTCTGCTATGTTCTTTGTGACCCTAAATAGGGGCAAATGAGATGCGTGTCCTTCATGTTGGTTCTTAATCCCAATTTCCTGGGTACCATGAGTTAGCTCTCCTTTCCTCCTTGCTCCTTACCTCGACGCAGCACCTCTCATAGATGACTGTCTCCATCCACTCTAATCCTCCCCCTCCCCTAAAGCCATTTTTGCCTCTTGACTCCCAGACTAAACCTCCCAAGTCCTCCATTACTAAGTAGCAGTCACTAATTCTTCTCTTCTGGTTCTTGTGGTACAAGACTTCACTTCAAAGTCTATTCCTCTCTTCTCTGTTCTGATTCTTGTACCTTCTGCATTCAAATCCAGCAGCTTGCTGGGTGCCTTAATGGAAAGATGAACCTCTTGCTGTCAGTTCCACTGTTTTGTGTAAGTTCAATTCAGAGCGGTAATTATAGGGATAGCCCATTTTCCCAACGTTTATAGGAATGTGCATGCACATTTTAGTTCCTTCTGGAGGTTGCAGAAGGGTGATAGTGYAGAGGGATTTTAGTATAAAGGAGGAGTCACTGGGCAAGTGTAAAATCTGCTGTTTTTTATTTTGGTTAATTTTGGGTTTGGGGGTGTTTGGGGTTTTTTTTGTTTTTTTGGTGTTTGTGGGTTTTTTTGATTAGCAAGAAAAACAGATCCATGATATGAAGACCAAATCTTACTCCCAGTTTCAAAACCCAGAAAGCTTTTCAAATGTAAGTTCATAATGATTATTTAACATGGTCAAAMCAATATTTTCCTACAGTCTAAATCTTGGAAGTGATTCAGCTCATTCCTCTTCCCTCATGTCCTGAAAACCACTCCGAAGCAGACTCACTTGACATGTAGAAYTGTAGCCTGAACAGTAAAAAATCTGGCAACGTTGCAAGCAATTGAAAGGAGGCTCATATAGAGGGAAGTGCCAGGCAACCTTAATARTAGGTGGTGCTTCCTGCCCTAGCTTTGAGTAGAGAGAATTTAAATAGGTAACTTATTTAAAGGGAATTGTTTCGCAATGTTACTGTTCATAGCAGCATCTTAAATAAATTGCTCAAACTTTTCGGTGAGATACCTGACCTTGAGCTCAAAGATTTAAGAGGTAATTGGAAAAATGTATTGGGTACAGAGTGTGTACTCATTAAGGTACTCTGTGTCTGGTCGTTTCAGTCAGACAACTGAAGGAAAACCTACTTTCTTCTACCAGCACGTGAATATTTTGAGAGCTGATGACTCCTCTGAGGTAGAGTGCAAAGGTCATTGATACCAAGAGTCCTGTTGTCTGGGGAGAGCAAAATTTGAACTATGCTGGTGGTTGGGCCTTGGTGAGAAGAGGATTTGAAATGTGAGGAGCTTGGAAAATGAATCCAGCTTAATGAACTCTTACACTTGGGAAGTGATTGAGAGCTKCTGAAGAAGAAGGAATGCTGTACGTGTAGTCACAGCACTTGGGCAAATTCAGATGCCTTGCCTTTTGTATTTGTTTCACAGTTCTAATGCTACCAAACTACCCTGTGGTGATTCAAATGTGACTTATTAGAGTTTTCATAGCAATTGGTATGTCATTAGCAAGAATATAGTGAATGTATCTTCTGGCATATGATACMGGTATTGACTGTTGACTTCAGTTTTCAGGAGCATATAACAGTACCTCCCCCTCTATCTTTCATATTCAGGAAAATCATGGTGTTTTTAATGGTTATACATGTATAAAGCATTTTGGTTAGGTAAATGAGTTTGGGACGTGGTGCTGAAACTCAGGGGGAGGAAGATATATGAATATGATTAAGATATATTACTCTTCTTGGGCCCTCACTAGAGAATTCAAGACATGCAAATACTAAGTCAGTGAGTGGAAATGTCATCCTTCAAAAACATATGAAATGCAAGGACTATGATAGAAGTGTTGTACACTTTAGGGTATCTGAGTTAAAAGAAAGCTTGTAGTTCATGGAATTAYACCTATGAGCCTTTTAATATACTCAAGTTGTTCTTTATCTCGTACAGAGCATTGCAGAATTTGTTTCCCTGGAGGTGTCTGAAGTAAGGCTAGAAGAATCCTACCTGATCTTTAATAATCCCTCACATGCCTGGTGATACTCCGGAAATGTACTATCATTGTATAATTTACACTTAAATACTTTTGTCTCTGTGCTCCCACCCTCAGAAAAATCTTTTAGTGTTATAGGGAGCCAGTGATTGCATGCTTGAAACACCTTGGCCCTGTTGCCAGTTTAGACTCACCTGCTTTTCTTAGACTAATTTATTGTGGTGKTTTTTTGGTTTTTTGTTTTTKGGGKTTTTTTTTCTAGAGAGCAAGACTGACAAATACATTTCTCCCATTATAGTTAATAGATTCAGGAAGTAATTTGCAGATCAGGAAACAATGGATCTCATATAATAAAAGCACTRCCTAGGTAATTCATAAGGAAGATAAACTTGTATTGTTAAGCTTGCACATTTTACTCTTATTTGTAGGCCATATATTGCTCTCCTGTGCTTTCCACCATTAAGCAGTAATGTTATTGCATTAGTAAAAAAGCACTGCTACTTTGACTGGCTTTCAAAAACACACACAAAATCAAATAATGTATTTTACTGAATTATGAAGAACTGTGTTATTTGTTTATAACCACTCRGTTATTGCTCTCAGTGCTCCATGTTACAATTTAATCACTGCTTTGCATCCCTTGAGTTCATGCAGGCTGTTGTGAGGCAGGGAAGGGACAAAGCAAAATGACTGGCAGTTAAGTGTTTCAATCAGTCAAGATACTGATTTATTTCTTTGAGGAGGAGTGTAAAGGAAATGAGAATGACTGACTGTTTTTTGTAACTGATGTACTGAATAGTCATCAGTTAAACTGTGGAGGTCATACATACAAGTTGAAATAGTTCCTGAGAAAGAAAAAAAAAAACACTAGAGTGTGTCTTGTCATCCACACTGCACACAGTGTTTSTGAAGCTTGTGATGTTCAGCATGTCCTGTAAAGGCAGCGCAAAGGATGAGTCTGGAATCCTTTCACTTACAGGGTTTTCATCACAACAGAAGTTATATGAAGAATTAAAACACAGGGTGTTAGAAATTTTTTGTTGTCTGTCTAGTTAGTATATACAGCTGCAAAGTTTCAGGATGATWTATGTGTTGATATTGCAGAATGTTTAAACTGGAGTGCCACTCGGCTAACAAATAAATCCTGTCTCTTTGGAATGGGGCAGGTAGTATGAATATCTGTGAAAATGAATCCTTTTTGGAGTACAAATTATAACTCAACTAGAGCAAAAATAGGAGTAAAAACATAGGCAGAATTTTATATCTCTGCTTTAAAAATATTCATAGGTATGCCTGAGATAGGAACAGATACTTTAAAGTTTTCATTGCCCACTTTGATGCAATAGAAATAATGTAATTTTACATCTCTCTCTCCCCTCCCTGCCCGCCCCCCCCGCTGAACTTTGTCCATTTAGTAGCAATATTTTTTTTTCTTACCTTGAAGTGCTTGTTTTAATCTGAAAAAAAAATAATCCTTTTTAGATAGTCAAAACAATAAATATTCTATAGCAAACCTGGCAGCATTAGATGGTATTGATAAGATATAGAAAATTCAAGCGAAGTGTTTTGCTAATGATGTATCATAATTTCTTTTGCCCAATTTTATATTCCATCTGAACTCATAAAGATACAGAATCCAGAGGAAGCAAGCCAGAGGGTTTTGAATGAAATTAGGTCTTTCTAAGACTTTAAACCTCCAGAGCCCACTGAAAATCTGTGCGCAACAATGATTGCTTTTACAGCAAGAAAGATACCTTACCTATCAAGAATTTGCTTTAGTTGGGTATTCCCTAGAAAGCCCACTATAGCCTAGCCTACATTTCATGTTCTTTTTCTAACCTAAATCCTGAGGTTTTAAAACAGTTTCATAAAATGTATGAACTAAAATTTGATGAAAATGTGGCTACGTACAAAAAAACCAGAACTACTTTAAGAGGAGCTTTCAGTGCTGACAGTAAAGGAACTTTTCACTGTCTCATGGAAAACTGCATGGCTGAAACTGCGACTACAGAGAGAGAAAAGGTGACTTGCCTCTTGGTCAGAGGAGAAATTTCCAGGCTTGCTGCTAAATGCACTCTGGGGAAGTGAAGGTATCTGCGGTATGAAATGATAAAAACAGCCCTTACTATCGTAGTGGGGGGAGCCCCACTTTTTAATGACACTGATTTCTGGATGTTTTATGCATGTTACATGTGCTGCATCCAAATGAATTGGGATTTATTTTGATGACACCCATTAAGACACAGATTTTTGAGACCTATTTTGTCTCTTTCTCAGGGAACGTGCAAGATATGGTGATGGATGTATGATCATGATAGTTTTGGAAGATGAAGGAGAAGAGAAAGTGTGCTGTGGGCAGGAAACAGCTACTTCAGCATTTCTTTTCCCTTCTGCCTTTTTTCTGAGCTAACAGTCCATTCAGTCTGAATACAGATCTGTTCTTAATGTGTTGAACTGCATTATTTAGCCCACTACTGCCAGCCAAATTGTTATCCCTAGAGATAAAATTGCTAACTTGATTTAACGGAGCTTTGTTAATCTAGAATTTCATTTATATCTTCTCCTGGATCTGTCCATTTTAAGTTCTTTGTGTTTATTAAGTATGATTTTGACAAAAAGACACAAATATACACTAATAGCAGCTATTTAGCTAGCTGCTCAATGCCCGGGAGAAAGCTGTTGAGGAGACTCTTGTCTTGTAAGGAGGAGTTAGAACTTGCTATTAAGTCCTGTAGTGCCTGTGTTCGCACCACATCGATCCTTTAGAAGTGAGACACTGAAGAAGCAGATCTCTATTATGCTTCTGGCTGTGAGTAATTACTGAGAAATACAGAAAAGAATACCTAAGTGTTTTATTCATGATCTACTTAGTGGCTGCATTCCTTACTCCTGCATGTTTTGAATACCATTTCCTAGAACGACCAGTTGAATACACAACTGACTGCTGRCTAAAAAGATCTGCAGTGGTTAAAAATACTGTGAGGTGTGCTTGCTGAGAGAGAGATCAAAATAGTCCCCTAGAAGATTATGGATAAGGATTACATAAAAGAGGGAATTTGCAAATCTGGAATGTGTTTCTCCTACAGCATCTATTTCCAATTTCTGTGAAATGACTTTCAATTTTTAGGTTATTTCACGTTTTGTTATAATCTCTGAGATGGAGAGCAGATTTGAGATTTACAGTCTGAAAACAGGTTGCAGCGGTTCTCGATGATGTCTGGAATATTTGCAAGGTTTTAGCAGCCGATATGATGCAGATGAGTGCATAAAACAAATAATAGCATTTATTATCTATATTGCCATCCCATTCTCATTCACTGTGTAGGTGGATTGGGGTCCTCCTTCCCTTCAGTTTCCCTCAGTGTTGCTAGGCACTGTAAAAAAACAGAAAAAACCCAAAACCTGTYTCAGAATGTGTGATAGTAGAGACAGTAGCTGTTTTCTGATGAGGAGATACCGGAACGAAGGGACTCCAGTTATCAGCTAGTCAGTGGTGTCAGTACTCAGATACCGACACCTTCTATCCCTTCCTTTCTCTTTCATTAAATCGCACAATAAAAAACATATTCGAGGTGAAATTTTAACAACAAAGAATTGGCTTTGGAGAACTGTGTGGCACTGCTTTAGGGGAGGGCAGCCTGGAACACCACCCCACCCCCCCCCCGCCCCATGAAGATGCTTGTTTGGCAGGAAAGTGTGGTGATATAGATAGTAAGGGTCAGAAATTGAACGAGTACAAGTTGTTTAGTGGTTTAAGAATATTASGTGTGATAAAAATGGTAATGCCGGCATTCATTCTCCCACATCAAGGAGAGACATGATGAAAGAGGCCACTAAAATGKTTTTTGCAGTAGTGTTTTGGATGGATTATGAATGGAGCAAGACTGAGATTTACAGACAAGAAGCTGTAGTAATTGACTGGTGAGACAATAGCTCACAGGCACTCTGTGTAGCTTTTAAACTAACTTGTGGATCGAGATGTTCATAATATTGTACTGAACCTGGTCACTCAGTACTGTCTCTAAAGAGGGAGGGGAAAAAAGTTTTCATTGCTGCTATGACCTCTTAGCTTTCATATTTTCTTCAAGCACTGCATTCAGTAGACCTTCCCAGGTTGAATTTTGCATGATGCCTCATCTGCTGCAGCTGCATGTAAGCTCTGGCTACTGAGCAAAGTAACCATCTCACCTGACTTAAGTAAGATTTACCGTGGGCAATAAGTCTTTCTGTAACAGCTTGTTGCAGGATGAGGCTTCTGTTTACGGGATTTGTTTGTGTATTTCTTAATGGAAAAAGAAAATTTCTATATTACCTGTAAAATGTTGAGCGTTTAAAGCTTTCTGCTTGCTAACAGGTTTTTAGTTTGTATTTGTTTTCCCATAAACATCTATTCTTTCCTAAATTACTCTATCTCCTCAGAGCAATCTTCAGCTAAATGTGAGGACAGATTTGCACCATTAGCAGTATATTGTCTCGAAGCTGAGATTTGCATTAAGGAAAATGTGATTGTTGTGATGTMAGGGCAAAAGGTGGTCTTGCCCATATTGCCATGTTTGTCTGTAATTTATGTATTTCCTTCCCGTTAGTTTCAAAGGATTTCTTGCTAGTCAGGAGTTAAATGGACCCATTCAGTGTTTACATTTATGCAAATGATCGTTGTGTCACTAGGGTTGCAACATTAAAAAAAAGAGTGCCAGATATTTTACATGCCTTTGAGTATTAAAGTGATTGCAATTACCTACATAAAAGGAGTTGCTTTATTAATTAATTAACTTGGAGAAAAAAGGCTAGTGACCCTCTGAAGGAATATCAATAACTGAAACATTAATTATGCAAATAAGAACTGTCTTTACTGTTCATTATTCATAGTTTAACATTAAAATTGCCTTTTAAAATAATGCTTCATTCATATATTTCAATAAATGTCTAATCTGCCTGGGCTGTCACTTGGATCTAGATTTTGAGASAAAGACTCTGCAGACATTGATACAGACAGACCGCTCGCTCCCTGTGGCACTTTGTTCAAGTCACCAGTACCCGGTTCCTAATTGCTGGGCTGGCATTTTTTTTGAAGGCTTGTGCTCTGAGGCAGCAATCCCCTTGTGAATGAGTTCTTGCAAAATTTGTATTCAGTGAGACAGAGTTACTACATTTCGTAGGTGAGAAGGCGGGGGCGGGGGGGAGGGGGAAGAAGCAGCAAAACATTTGAAGAGCTTTTGTGACTTTCTCGTGGTTTCAGTACAGAGGCTGTAGCAGAGCTCCAAGTCCTGCTTGAGGCTGTTAAGTTGTGGGACTGTCTTTTTCTTTGGGGAGTCAGTAGAGGTACTACCAGTGCAAACAAATGCCATAAGGAAAACAAAGTTGGACCACGTGTTTGATTACTCTGAAGTTATGCACTCAGTCAACTTGCTGGTCCTTTTTACATTTTGAAAATGTGACTGTRTGCCACCTGTCAAGTGCTGCAGATGATTTCATGCAGATTGTGAGAATACAGTAATTGTGAAGAGCCCTGCCTTTTTATTTTCTGAAGTTCACAGAGTGCATTAGCAAATTCTGGTGAAGGATTTCCTTTTCATATCCCTAAAGACAACAGTCAAAGGTTTCCAGGGCTACTTCTCCCTCAGGTGTCTATAGTATTCCTACAACAGGAGAGAGAAGAGCCAGCTGTGTTTTCTTTTTCATCAGCTGAAAGGCTCTGCTGCAAATAATCTTGTTTTTGTTTTGAGTATGCAGACAAAAAGTAGTAGCTATGCAGTTCCAGGAAATCTTTTACTCTCCACTCCCTAAAGATTCAAACATACCCGCTTATAAATGTAAGATGTTAAGATTTCCTCTTTTTAATGCCCTAGAACTTGCTATGCCAATAGCAGAAAGGGCCAATGAAGAAATATGTCTCCCCCTTCCCTTGTAGCGTGATGAATTGAGGAAGTCCTGATTGAAAATTCTAATCACAGCCTTGCAGTCCTTCAGATCACAACCCTTGACAGTTGATTCACTCCTTTTCATGCCTGCTCCCTCTGACTGCTTCTGGTGCCTCTTATGCATGAGTCTATCATTAGCACACAAAGCATGATGGATTGGTTGGGGTACCTCTATCCTTAGAACCTGGGAAATGCTTCTTTTTCAGAATCAAAGAACCTGTGTGTGACATCGTCATGAATGAGAGAAGAAAGTAATACAGTATTGGATGTGCCTGTTTGCTGCCACTATTTAGAGAGAAAATGATGCATTATGGGGAATGTAAGTATATGGCCTGTTTGTTTGGGTTTTTTACTCCTCTCTAGTGAACGATGCAGAAAATCATGGATCTTAAACAATGCRTAAGCTAAGTCTGGCAAATGCATGGAGGTTGTAATACTTTTTGGAAATCTGAACTGTAAACACTTCCGAAATTCTACTTAAAGATCAGCCTGTTTATGAAATCTCTTAACTTTCAGCGTGATCTGATGACCAAAATGATTAGGAATAATTGGTTTTGATACTGACTGTGGACTTCATTCACTCTTGTGGATTTTCTTCTATAGACCTTYTTGACAGGAAACTTTTGCAAATGTTTGCAACTGCAAATGCAGATGTTAAACTTGCAAATGCTTTTATTCATCTGTGTGACTTGGCATTTAATGTTTCAGTGAACAAGACAGTTAAGTTTTGGCTCCAGTGAAAGATTGATAGGAACAATTTTCAAATGTGGTATCAAAACAGAGTGAAAATATGTCATGTTCAAATACAGAGCTCTGATGCGTCATGTGGTCTTGTAATAAATGAAATAGCACTACAAACCTGACAGATTTGCAAGAAAATGTTTTTAAATTTATGATGATTAATTTTCAAGATGAACTGCAATAAAAAAAAGTGTTAGTAGATACTTAAAGAAGGTAAGGGGAAGCAACTTTCTGAAATGAAAACAAGCAGGTAATGATAAGGCTGCCTTCACTTTTACATCATGCTTTCTAAAATTTGTGCAGTGAGTAAATTGATGTTCTGGCTGCTGCAGCTGGCAGTAACAGGTACTCATGCAAGTGTAACATCTCGTGGAAATTCCTTCTCTTGGATTTGTACTGTTGCTTTGTACTGGTTGGAAATAGGAGTAACACAAAGCAGAACTGAAGGTTTTCTACTGGGAATAGTGATTCTCTCTGAGCCATCGAAATAAAACAGCACTGAACCTAGTGAGAAAACAGAAGCAGCTCTAGTTCCTTGAAAGAAAACCAGACTTTTCTGAAACTCAACGTGTTCATTCATCTTGAGCATTTGCCACTTGAAGATTTACTTTGTTTTGCATTAGGACAGTTACATGCAAAGAATATTGTTTGGTAAGATATAATCTGATTTATTTAAACGTTGTTAGGTAGTATTGGGCTAAAAGCATGCCTTGATACCATTTATACTTAGCAAGAAGTCAGCCATACATGCCAAGTGTTTTAAGTTTTATTTGTATTGATTTAGGTTTATTTTTAACTGTGGGGTTCCTTGCTTCACTTCTTCCCATTTCATTGTGTTTGCACAGATGCCTTGGCAATTGACAGGTGCAGAATAGCTTTATGCACCCATTAGTACAAATGTAGTTGCTGGCAAACGTGATTTAATGGAGTGAGTGAAGGAACTATACACTGGGACAGATCCTGGATCCAGTGTAAATTAGCATAGCTCTGTTGCACCAGCATAGCTGTTTTGAAGTTATTTGTTCCATGCTGTTACAGATCAGAAACTACATTAAATTGAGTGACGATTTGCATGTTAACTCTGTCTTTGGTAGCATTTAGTTTAACCAACACTTGCTTTTTGAGTTACAAATTGCCAGTAAAGACAAGACTGTCTTAAGTAGATACAGGCTTTTWTATATATATAGACTATCTAGTCAATATATAAAGTAATATATTGAAACAGTGACATTTTTTTGCTACTCATTTGAGCATGTGTTTAGCAGTTCTTCCCCCTGCAAGGCCTCTTTGCTGTATCTAATGTCTCCTGTAGTATCAATTCCTGCCAAATGCCAAAAGGTAAAATGGTATCCCTCCCTAGCAGTTAGCCTTACTTTTCCTTTATTTCAAGAAACTGCATTGCTGTGAAAACTGATAGAACTTCTGCTCATGTCAGTTTGTCTGCTCTTGTAGTCAAATCTATAAAAATGTGTGTACATATATATGCACAGAACTGATGTTTCAGATGTTTATTTTAAAACTAGGTACTGAAATATATATTTTTGCATCTAATTAAATGAAACTACTACTAGTGGCTCACATTTTGGAGGGACCTGATTGTGCTCAGTGTTTCTTTATATCGGGTATCTTTTTAACARCTGAGGCTGCATTTCCATGAGCAGCTCGTTGCTGTCGAAAGGGCAAGCCTTACTTGTCTCCTACACATGCCAAACTGTTGTTTGTTGGGTCTCTCTTGTTTAGCAGCTGAGAAGAGATTTCTGTTAAGAAAATACGAGAAACGTTTTGAAAGATGGTGTTAGGAAGGAGATGGGATGCATTGTGACTGAASCGTGAGAAAGAAAGGAATGAGCTTTTTATGGTGTGTTTGGACAGAGACCTAGCTTTGTCTTAGTGAGGCCAGAAGTGAGCTTTCAGGTTGGACATGGGGGAAAAAGCTTCAGAAAGGGTATGAGCTGCACTTTTTCAGAACAGGAGTCCAACAGGGTAAAAAAAAACAAAACAGAAGTGTCAATGTCGTGTTATTTTGGAACAGCTAAAATGCATTTAAAAGGAGATGTTAGAGTTATCATTAGCACTATAAACTTTTAGATGGGAACATTTTATGTTGGTAAGAAGTTAGGTGGGAAACCCCAACAATTGTCTGCCAACTGTTAATTTCRGGCACTTTGAGGACAGCAGACCTGCAGCACCTTCTCATATCTTACCTTCCTCATTTTCAGCAGTGCTYCCTCTTCTCTGTTAAAGAAACACACTTGATGGTCCTAGAATTTTCCCCGGTACCCTTGGGACAGTGGGTGTGTAGCTCAAAAGCAGTCTTTGGTCTATAGATTATAATTTAAGTTCACTTGGTAGATAGTAGAAAAGAAAAATTCTAGAAGCTATTTTGGTGAGAAATAAGTTTGAGCTGGGGTTACTGTCTGAAGATAGATCTGAATGCGCTTGTCCACTTGATATTACTCTTYTTCAGCAGAGATGCATGTCACCAACAGGGTCCCTGCTGGTCCCTGTCAGGTCCCTATCTTATTGTGCAGAGAGAGTTGAAAAAAACAAAGCCCATCTGAAGAGCTTAAGGATCCAAAGGTAAAATTAGTATAATAAGCAGGTGAAGGAAAAAAATACCAAAACAGATTAAATGTATATGCAAGCSTACAGTATATTGTGCTTGCTGCCTTTAGTGCCCTTCAAGATGGCTTTCAAATGCAAACAAGTTGCTTTGGTCCTCAGTCCTTATACCAGGAATCAGTTTTATGCACTAAGATCCCCAAAGAATAACCAAGATCATGCTGAAACTGCATGTTCTTTTCCTCCAACTAATGCCAATATCTGTGCTGGGAAAAAAAAAAGTAATCTGTCCTTTGCAGATGCTTGCAGCTGTGTGTTTTATCAGTAACCATAGAAGGGGAATGCCTGTGTTTTGTGCTTGTCTAGAGTGCATGTTGCTTTTCAGATGGAATCAGTATTTTTGGGGGGAGTATCTTTCATCAGCACATACATATTTTCATGTGTTCAGTAGAGATCAGCATTAATTAGCTTTTCAAACTTAAAATATATATGGATTTCCAAAAGTTGAAATGCACTAGGTGAGACTTTCAAATGACCACAAGAAATTTAGCCATGCTGCTTCTGTCATTTATATGCTCTACTTYGAATGTCAGAATCCTGGTACCTAAAACTTGTCAGATTATGTTCTGTACATCACTTAACAACCGGGTAGCCTATACGTTTACCACTTACTATTTGCAAAGCATTACAGAGTCAACCTACATGGGCTTGTTTATACTGGTGCCGTTTTTCATTCCTGTTGAATGCTTTGTCCCCACTCTGGAATTGCCAATAACCCATTGACAATTCACTTTCACMCAAACCTGAATTTTTCACAATCTTGTTTTGTTTTAGAAATGAGAATACTCTGGAAGACTTCCATGATCATGACTGATCAGTTATACTGCRGCATTTACATTTGGATAGAATTCAAAGTTTCTTAAGCATAAATATTCACAATATATGATGTCTCATGTTAATGTGTTGTTTAGTGATTCTGATGTCTGTTAGTACCTGGCATGAAGTGACCAGAAAAGTRTATTCATTACTTTCAATAACAGTTGGATTGTATCTCTCTTGCAGTTTCTGACAAGTTTAGCTATCAAATAACCTGTGGTTATTTACCATCTGAGCTGATAAAGCTTTACAAGTTTTGGAAGTTAATTCAGAGAACATTTGAGTTGTACTTACCACCGAAGAAGTTCTATACATAGTGGGCTGGATTCTACTTAAGGGTGTAAAGCTTTGTGATTGTTTCTCTTAAGAATTTATATTTTCTGTAGTTACACACAAAATCTAGTGGTCTAAAGGCATTAGCAAAGTAGGGTTTTTTTAAATAATCTCTTTTCTCAGGTCTGTATTYTGTATGTGTTAACTTAGATTTTCCRRTACGTTTAAATCAATGAAATTTCATCTAAGTATTCTATTGCGTAAGCATCATCAGAAAAGATGTCATAAAATGAATGTAAAGACATACCCAAATTACTCGTTATTACCATGCAATTCTGGCCTTTGTAGCTGTACCAAAGTTAACGTTGATCTGGGCAGCAGGAGTACTGCTCGTGTGGCGGCTGAGGTTTCACGGAGGCTGTGCAAGCCTGCCCGYCGCTGTCAGCGCTCACTCTTCACAGCCTGATCTTGGCTAGTTCAGGGTCTGACTTAGGAATGCAGCTTCTGTGAAGGTATCTGTTACCGAGGTTTATGTGTAGATGATTCTTACTGAAACTGGAGATTTTAAATGCAAACTCACCAAATTTTAATGTCACTGAAACTGAGCTMGTTTGTGGATCTTCTGTGTGGTCTTGTAGTGATCCTGTGTGTGAAGGTTATCCTCTTGTCTCTGACTGCCTGCTGAGAGACAGTGATGCATTTTGTTGGGTCTCACTGACTTATCTGGAGTTTTGCATAAYACTGGAATTGGCTTGAAGAAAGAGTTGCAAGATTGTTTTTTAAATATCCTGTAAATRTGTTTCACTAAATAGACAGTGTGGTTTCTGTTTTCAAATTTTAACAAATACAGTTTTCCTGATGTCCTTTGCTTGCAAATCTACTGTGAARGAGACTTCTTATTTACAAAATTAGGTGATATTTATGATCACTGTAATGCAAGTATGTAACTTCTTACCACAAAATAGAAAATACTTGTAAAACTAGGTTGATATTTGAGATTAGTATTCTGAATCCTATCAAGAAGTGCCTAAATTATATTCACCTCGGTGACTTAACATTTTGACGTTTACAGATGGGCCTTTGACTTTCTAGTTTGTGACCTGCATGTCCTATATATCTATAGGGCTATATCAAATCTGGGATCTGCAGTTTGAAGATGGAGTCCATCTRTGAATGCAAAAATAAATTTATAAATTTATTTTTAATAGCTCACTATAAATACTGTTTATACCTTAAGATAGTTCCCATCTGTGATGTAAGTTACCACTATTGATACAGTTATTAGATTATTAGATTAGAATTATTAGTTATTAGGGTATTAGAGATAATTTGAATTAAAGAGTGATTATGAGTTGCGGACCTTATGTAAAAACTTTTGAAGATAATGGAAAGACTCCCATTGAAGTTAGCTGACTTTGATCTCACTGTATGTTATTTCTTCTGATTCTTAAGGCTGCAGTTGTGCAGTCTAGTATGCATGAACCACACTGTAAGAACGGGGRTTTAGGATTTGTCTAATATTCTGATATGCACTTTGACAAGATGAGCTAAGTTCTTAGTGAACATTTTAGTTTGCCTCTTAAATTGGAGAAATATTTTTCTTCTGAAGACTGAGTGTAGAGTTATTTCATCAGGTTTTGTATGTGTTGAACTYTTCTATTTGCCGATGGAGCAGCTCATATACACCCTCTGTACTTGCTCAAAGGGAAATTTGTGTACTTGAATGTTTTGTGAAGAGACTTTGCATGTTCAGAAAGTTGACCTTGTAAACTCAGTGTATGTGCCTAGTGGTAATTGCTGGGAGAATAAAACGTGCCAAGAAAGCTAAATTTCCATCCTGCTCTGCCATTCTTTGGTAGGAGTTAATGAATCATTTTTGCAATAGGTGATTCAATATTCTAGCCTCCTTTTTAACTTGTGTCTTGGCAAATACAGGCAGACCGATCAAAAGAGACATTGTCAGATTACATGTGAAGTCAAGGTTTGTACTTTCCCAAGGAAAATGTGGATTTCTATATAGACCATTTTACAGTCCAATACCGGAGTTTATTAAATATTAAAAATGTGATCTGTAATAAAAATGAGAAAAATGTATTGATATGTTCAAGCAATAATCAGTGTGGCTTGTCTTAAATGGTCTAGACTTCCATTTTAACATTTAGTGACAAAGTGGAAAGGTTGTACAAACGTACGTTACTTTAATTAATAGGGGCAATATTAAGCTTTGAAAGTCATCTGGAGCTTTTGTCTCTGTTGGAGCACACTCTGTGCTGTGAATCTTCCCTAATAGTTAAAGCAAATGAACTAAAATAGCCTTTGGGCTATTTTGTTGCGCAGTGTTGTTGGGGAAAAAATTAATCCTGTGCCATTTTGCATTTGCTGTCTGTGAATCAAACTGTGAAAGCTAATTTAAAAACTTTCACACTTGGCTTGAATGAGGACTGCCAGTGCTTGGAGAATGTTAAGTTGAACGCAGTTAGCTTAAAGTGGGTTAGCTTAGGTATATCCATCAGCCCCAAAGTGCCCAGGTTTAACGACTGCTCTGGTAAACTAACACAGAGGTTACAGAAAAGAATTTAAAGGATTTAAGTTGCTACTAAAAATTTACCCTGTATAGAATAGATCTTTGAAATCAAAATAGTTTGTACACCGAGGGGCGTAGGGAGCCCTGTTGGCAGGCAGGTGGTGAGGCTCTGTGGAAAGTTAGATACAGCACAGTGCTGCATCCGTGAAAGGGAAACGAAACAACTRATGAACCTGCTCAGAAATTTTAAAGGCATAAATAATGTAAGTATTTGTAAKTATAACACATTGTAATAGCAATAAATTACTATTTATGGTCTCTGAAGTAGTTGAGTGTCATASATATTTAAAGAGACAGCTGGTACAGCTATGGTAGAGTGAAGTCCTGGAATGTTTTAGGGAATGATGGCTGTAGCAGTGCTAGTGTTTTAGTTTGSAGAAGTAATGTGGTTTTGAAGTTAATCTCTCAATTGTATCTGTTTATCAAGTGCTGCATCAGCCTGTAATGGGGACATGAGTTCCAAACTTAATTGATAAAGTGAAATTCCATGCTTGGTGTGGGAGTTCAGAGTAGTTTTCAGATTGGATGTGAGCAGATCTCTCAGACTGCAGATGCTCTAGAGCTAGGGATTTTAGGAAGAGGACTGAAGAAAAAGGTGATRAACAGCTGAAGTCGTGAGATGAGTTCTCTACAATGACATTAGCTGCTACTCTAAGTATAATACCTCTTCTCTTGGAAGGTGGGATGTTTGTCTGTCGCAGTGGACTGTGGCTTTTGGGATACCATTTTTCCATGACAACATGTCAGAATATGTGTTTGGAGCTCATTCAAAATTCCTCCCCCCCTCCCCCTTCATTGGGGGTGTGTGTGTTTGTTTTTTGTTTGTTTGTTTTGTGGGGGCTTTTTTCCTTCCCTCTTCTTTTTCTTGGAGAAGACTGCCTGCAGAGTTTTATCTCCAGGTACTGAGTGAGGTCTCGGCTCAAGTTATTCTATGAGAATTGTAGTAAGTGACCACTGAACTTCCTAGTAGAGAGAGACCCTGATGGTAAATTGAAAAGAACGGAGTCGGTAAATTAACATTTTACATGTCATCCATTCTTATGTGAGCCACACAAATTGTGCAGACAACGGCAACATTTTTATTTAATGAAYCCAGCCATAAGCACTATTCACATTTAACATGTTTACAGGGGGTAGCATCCAGTTAAAAACTTCCATTAATTCTTTTTGCATGAATATTGTGTGCGTGAGTGCATACATTTATGTGTGGATTTGTATATATGTGTACGCTATTAGTGTATGCAGTGTTAAAGCGGATACAGTAATTCAAAAAGAACCACTGAAAAAGTTTCATTATGCATGTAAACATATTCAGCAGAAGACTTTAAATAACTCTTTAATGGGAAAAAAGGCAAAATTATGCCATTTGACATGAGGAATCTGTTTTAAACTATAGTATATGCACAGTCTGTTTTCTGCCTTGCCTTTCTTGAAATTGTTGCCTGAAATATTATGGTGGCATGCAAAGGCTTTGCTTTAAGTTTAATTTTAAACTTAATCTGCCTGAATGCTGTCAGGATGTTTTTAAATAGACAGTAAAATTGGAACTTGGTAATACTTGGCACTCCATTTCTATAGAAATGGCATTCAGGATACAACTTTGGACTCACAAGTAAAATAAGATGAAATCACACATGTTAATGATGATTTTTAAATATTTTCAAGAACATGTAAATGTGATTTCTGCCTTGTTTTGGTTACTTATATGGGCAGCAGGGGGGAGGGTTTGTAACGAATGTATAGATATAAAACCGTGAATGAACTTTTTCAATCTGTTAATCCAAGTGTTCTTTAATGGATAAAAATAGAATCAAATTACCGCACGTATAAAAATCTGGGAGTTACTCAGTGAGCTTCAAACAGAATTATTCTTACAATAATATTCTGAATATTCTCGTGTTTTGGTCTTGAATAGATTGGCAGAGGGTTACTTTGCTGCTAAARGGCTAGGCATCCTCACTTGTGTTTGCTTATGATCTGGTGTCATCAATTGTTTTTCAGTTACACTTCAGTCCTGATAGGGAGGCTAAGTCTTGCTGAAAAATAATAATTTAAAGGCTTTTATTAATATGAAGTATTTGCTTTGAGAAGGYGTTCAACCTGTTAATACATTTGCTACCAATATAACTTTCCCTTAAATTGCCGCCAGCTTTGTGAAGGTTTTTCTGAAGGTCACTGTGGATCTGCCTCCGTTATTCTCCTCGCATTGTTTCCGAGCCGTTCAGCCCTGACGAGAAGCTGTCCCCGGCCTTGTGGTGCTGACTCCAGCGCAGGTTCAGTCCCTGCGGATGGACCCAGCTGGCAGAATTGATATGCTTGCTTCTGCTCTTATCAGAGCTGTAGCATTATAGCAGAGTAAAGCATAAATCACAACGGGACATCTCTACTGTGGGTCTCAAGGCATGTGTTCCTTTCAAAGTCATCAATCTGGAGAAAATAAAAGGAAAACAAAACCCTGTCCAGAACACAGACAGATATCCTTTCTTGTCTATTTGAACCAGAGGCTGTATTGCAGGTGTTCTGAACTTGCCCTCATGACCCCTCTATCRTCATCGTGGGCAGTTACAAGATTTTGAGCTAGCTTCCTTACGGGAAACTAAACTKGCAAACAGTCTTGCCTTCGTCAACTAGGCTGCTTCTCAATGTATCCTGGTGCTGGACGTGCACAGCAGCAGAATTTTATTCCCAGTTGATTAGTTTGGTCAGGTCAGCCCTGTTGATTGACTTGCCAAAACTTGTAGAACCAGTACCCTGCCATCCTGCTTTCTCATCAGTACTGTACGTGAAACCAGCTGGTTCAGGAGTGACCGTGGTAYTTCGTTGTGCATTTGAGGTGGTGGTAGATAAAGTACCCCAGTCTTCAGTGGTGTATAATTTGTGGACAGGAACCGAGAAGATGAGAGAGAAACTTTTTTTTCTTGGCTGAATGTCACATTTCCTAAGGAAAATCTTTGGCTCAGAGGTGGACTTCTGTGTCTTTGTGTGGTTTGTTGGTTGGTTTGCTTTATTTAATCAAATAGTGCATTGCTTATAATAATAGAAGCCCTCTGTGAGCATTCAGGGCCTCAAGRCTGTTTTGTCTTTCCAAGCACTTTTTGATACTTCTTTGACACAAACAGACCTGAAAGTCATAGTTACAGCTGGACCTCCTGTTTTTCTTTCCTATCCTCCTCTGCCGAAGTCTTGTTTGAGAGATAGTCACTTCTGTCAGACTCTGATCGTGTATTGCTAAAGTAACTTTTGCAGGAGTAGGTGCTGAAAGAATGCAGCTTGCAAGCTGAATTCAAGAAGACACTGCGATATGGTTGTGGTATACCTGTGTTGCCTCTTATTCCTGTATGTTTTTACGCGCATACATAAAAATGTAAATTACTATCCAAACACATCAGTAAAGAAATGCTAAATTTAACATTGTCCAGATGGAAGATAACTGAATGCAATATTGTGTGCAGTCACTTAGTAACTTTTCTTTCCACATAAAGTCTTAGTGCAAATGAACAGATCTGTGCTGGAGGATCAAAATCAGGATGGCATGACAAAGGCAGTCACTGTCTGTAGGAAACTTCGTTGCTTGGTGAGCAAGGTAGGAGAAGGAAGGGATGATCTCATGCCTCAGGGCAGCAGGACGAGGTCTTGGAGATTGCACTGTATGTATCGTTGCTTTTGCTATGTGGCGTGGAAGATTTCAGCTCCAATAGATATATTTTGGCTTGGTAAAGTTATAAGAAGCTAAAATGAGAATTCATGATGGGAAATGTAAGGCAACTTTAATGACACATGATGTTACCAAACACCATTATAAGTAAACCAAAATACCTTGTCAGTAACCAAAATAGCAAAATCTCTACAAAAATAACCAAAAAGACTAATAAAATTCTTGTAAGAAACATTAGTTTTGACTCAAATTTTATTGTCATTTTTTGGGCTAGGTAATGTGCATTTCTTTGAATAGATTACCTGAGTTAATGCATTAAATACCATGAATTGTAGCTACTGTKCAGCCACATGTAGCTTCTGTGTACCTATGAATGAGAAGTACAAAGTGTTTTCTGCAACTGTGGTTGGAAATAAATCCAGAAAACTCTCATAAACATGGTTTGCAAAAGAAGCAATATGTTTAGACAGTGAACCAAACTTTTCTTTGCTGATCTGATGCCATGTCAATAGTCTTTTTTTTATTTATTTATTTATTTATTTTAATTGACTTTATTGCTAGGCACTGTTCTATACTGTTACTATTACCAATGTAATAATCAGTAACCTGCCCTTCTTGCTGTGTTTTTGGAAAAAATATATCTGAAGATGGAACCAGTATGCATGTTTTTTTAAAAAAAGAAACACCTCTATGCTGTTATTAAAATTAAAGAATATGATGTATCTTAGGCTTTTTAAAATCTAAATAGGATAAGGAATTCTCTGCAGATGATACTGTGGAAAGGCTTTGCAAGAGGAGGGCAATCAAGTAGGGATAATTAGAGTTACTATTTAAATAAGCAGAAAGCAAAAAGCTTATCTGGAAAAGCAGAGTGAAGTTATAACAGCGTAAGACTAATGTAAGAATGATTTGCAAGCAATAAAATCACATCTCCATGACTTTGTAAGTACAAAATAATAAGCAATATTGAATAATGGAGACTGTGATAGTCTGGGTTATAAACGCAGTGGTACATGATTTTACCATTAGATCTTACCTAAAGGGGATAGATTGGTTTAACACTGATAGAGTTGAGCTACGTGAGGATTACAGGTATTTGGAATGTGTGTGCAGTAAGGGACAACAGTAATTGCTCAAGATAATCTCCTAGCAGTTAACACGGTATAATGATACAAAGTTTGCGAAACCTCTATTCTTGGGTTTTCCTTCTTCCTCTGAATCAGTCTGAATGCATGAACGCCTCTGAAGGAAGGAGATGTGATTCATACTGCTGGCGTAATTTTAAAAGTTTGATGAAGAACAGAAGAATGTGCTGTTAAGAACAAATCCTCCTTGGCAGAGAAATGGGTAGGATGGTCTTCAAGTTCTTAATCATCTCTGATTTTTGTAACTCTGTCATTATTTTCATTAATTAACTTGAGTGGGTAACACAAACATCACATGTCTTCCAAAACTAATATTATTGCTGCCTGCTATTTAGTCTGTGGAACTGAAAAAAACCAAAACAAACCAAAATGTTGAAGTGACACATAGGCAGTAACTTCATTGAATGCATGTTTATCCCAACGGCTTTAATTGGACATCATCTACAGTCTCACATATTGTACTGAGAGCCTGTCGGATTTCACAAGCTGGGCACAGCCAGGCCTACCTGATGATGAGGAAGCTCCCAAGGAGCTGCTGGAAATTCTGTATTCCAAGGAAATGCTGTAACTCAGGAGCTGGCCTTCTGCCCCGSGGCTTAGCTAGAGGGCACGTGGCTGCCAAGGGTGCCCTGCTCCAAGGAGACACGGAGCCGAGGGCCTGACCATTGGTAGTCATTTGAGCTCCCATGGCCCTTTCACAAGGGCATGGGTGCTTAACCCAATGGTCCTGGCTGCCTTCCAAGTGGAGTAATTAAATTCTGCAGTCCTAAATTCCCTCTCATTTTAATTGTATTAKGTATTCTTCACCTTTTGGCTTTAAACTCGGCTGGCTAAACAACTGCTTTTCAYTATAGCAGTCTTCATTTCAGATTAGGTTATATTATCTCTGAATATAATGTAAATTGTTTTAAGTGTACCAGGTGTTTCAGGAGAGCAGTGTACAAGGTAGATCAACGTTTTACTTATATTTTTAATTGATTTTCTTCGCTGTACTGAAGTACACTCATTTGATGGTTATTCCTGATTGCTGTCTCAACTTACAGGCCTTGTTCAGACTGTATAGTCAAAGACAGTTTATAAAAATATTTTAGATCTTTGCTGAATCCAGGAAACCCTCTGTTTGCCTGTGTGTGCAACTTTCATCTCATTTGTGTAGTCAGTGAAATCCAGGGCATCACTGGAAGTTTAGTCTTCAGCGTGTATTCGAATGCTCACCTGATCATTGAGATTGCTTAGTACTTTGCAGAAACAAGCTTGTAAACAAGGGAATCTGTGCTACATCTCCTCTAAAATATGGCTTGGTTTTTAGTGTGCTAGTAACTCTGTTCAGGTACCGGAGCCTAAATAGTTGATTTTTCGGTGTGTGCCATTGCACAGCATTTTAAAGCCCAGGCTGCTTTGTCGATGCGTACTGTGATTCTGCAGAAATTTTAATTAATGAATGGGGATATCCAAAAGACGTATGAAGTAACGAGAGTGAATACATGGTTTAAATCTGAGAAGTTAATTTGTGGACAGTACAAATCTTTTGATATGGATAAAATTCAGATTAGTTCACTTAACGGTTCACCTGGCCCTAATGATACCTAAATTTAGAACTTGCGAGCACCACTGGCCTGTAATCAGAATATGTTTTGCCCTGCATAAAATGGAATTATATTAGTCAATTCGCATTAGCCAAGTCTGAATTCTGTGTCTGGTTGGATTTAGTTGCACTCTGTTGATGACAGAGCTCTGTTTGGCTTTTTGTTTGACCTGGATATGTGCATCTTTCTTAGTGCTGTCAATCTTCTCTTATGTTGCTCAGTGTACTCCTGTTACTGAAAATCCAAGATCCATAGCCCTTTATTAAATTATAGAGTACATTTCTTGTACCTGTAATATTTACCTTTGGGCATTAGGACTTTTTTCCCTAGAAAATAACCTGGTACAGGATTTTGTGGGAGTTTCTTACTCTAACCTCTCTGAAAACTCTTGAAAGGAAAAAAAAAAAGGCAACAAGAAGACATCCAGGCATATATTTGTGGGAAAGTCTTGAGGGAGGGGAAGTAGTAGTAGTAATGAACACATCTGCTTTTTTTTTTTTTTTAATTAAGGAGTATATTTCTTGTAAGTAATTCCACGTAAGTCTCTTAAAAAAGGAGGATCCCACCTGTGTTATGGACTATAAATGCGCTTTCTATAGCATTCTGTCCCCTTTCTGTCTATTAATTCTAGAGGACCGCTCTAAACTGACATAAAGCCTTTTCGTTGTGGGCTTGATTTTGTTGGTATGCAAAGAGGGAGGGTAAAAACAGCATCCTGTCTTTCATCCTGCTGGATGAGGATTAATCATGATCACAGCTGCAGAATAATGCAGATCTTAGCTGCTGGGGTTGGAGAGGGGGAAGGGACAGGCAGCAGGGAGAGCAAAGGACATAGGCTGTCTTTACTTCCACATGCCCCTTCTACCCTCCGAGGCACTGCGTTAATGGAGGAGTTGCAAGAAGCAGATTCTCGGAAATTGTTTTCCTTCCGTTGACTTAGCGGATTCCCTTGTATTTCAATTTATGCTTGCTGTCTGCCAGAAGCATTCCTTGACTTCATGTGCACTGTCCCTTACTACAGGGTATAGCACAGTACCGTCTTCACTATATGGGAGCAGCTCATATTAAATAAAGGCACAGATTTGCTGTTGCCCCAGCTTACCTTTTTTTTTTTTTTTTTTTTTTCTTGCATCTTATGTTTTTTCCTTTAATCATAAGGAATGCATTCAGTTTACCAGTAAGACACACACACACACACACACACACACACACGCAGAGTTTTTGCATGGCTTACTTGTTTTCTTGATGATGCATTAGGCAATGGATGCCGAAATGCTGCTGGCTTGAAGGTACACAGATTTAGTCCAGTGACTTTTACTATGTCTCCCTAGAAAGCCCCTAAATGCCTTGCAGGTCAACTGTTTTTGAAATGGATAAAACTGTGCTAATTCCTTCAAGGTAAATCAGAAGGATTATGACATCTAGGATGAAGAAACTGCCAGACMGCTCATGAGCAATATAACTAGGACTGACCCAATAGCATCTCTAAAGCTTCCAATAAAATTGCCTGAGGAGTCTGCCAAGAAGCCAGATGCTGCTGCTGGAAAAATACCTTCTGTAGCTTGGCATTTGTCCTGTAATTGCTTCCAAGAGAGAATAAACTGTAGCATGACAGTAGAAGGTGAATGGTTCCTCACTGCATGCTACTTGGGTGATTTTTAAAAACGTTTCGAAAATAAGCATGGTTTTGCTATGCGTTACCACTCGTGCAGGTCCRTACACTCGTTTAGCTGCTTAAGAGTTCCCCATCTGAATAATCAAGAGCATCTATTTTTTTCCCTGACATTTTAGCCTGGCAGTGGCTTGATTCTTCTTTTTCTTTAAAGTAATTCCTTTTACAGGGTCCCTAACCTGATCACTTAGGCATTGATTCTGTAAGTGCATGATGTGGTCATGTAGAACTCTCCAGTTGCATGGTTATAGCAGAGTGGAGACTGGTGTGTTTCCCTGTATGGATGTTTCTCTGTATGGAATTATGATACAGAAAACAAAACCTGGCTCACRCAGTTGCAAGGGTTAGATTGTCGGGCGGGGTTTTTTCCCCCTACAGTATATTTTCCAGCTATGGGAAGARTGCTGTCTTTTATTATTTAAAAACACTGCTGAATCTTACCCACTAACAGCAAATGCATGGAGCCTGACTTCTTAGGGGAGGTGCTTCCTCTCTTTTAAAGTGGTTAACATTCTTRCTGATACAAAGCAGAGGCATTTGTGGAGCAGCGTATAACATAATCAGATACAAGGCACTGCATTCACAAATGAGATGAGAACAGATAAGTGAATTCAAGAAAATTATTTATGGTTTGAAATTTTTCCAGTAAAATCTAGCAGCTGTTCTCAAATACTTCTGTTTGGTATCGTTCAGAAGTTTGCCTGCTGTTCGTCTTAGCAGTCGTGTGGAATTACCTTCATGAGTGACATTGCTGGTTTGAAGACTGGAGTATGTAAATGGAGTTGTCAAAAGTATTTCTGTAGCTAAAACTAGTTTACTAGACTATTTAAAATACGGATATTTGTCAGTTGTGGAACAATAGCGTAAAAATAATTTTTGCTTTTATGTGTAAATTCATGCTTACAGTCCCAGAAAGCTTTTTGCTTTTTCCCCTTTGCTGTGCTAGTCAATGAACTTTGGTAGAAGTCTGGTGGTTGGGTTTGGTATAATAAATCAAAAGTCCGTTTACAGCAAGGTGAAGTCCTCTGATTAGTTTTCCTAATACTTAATTGTCAGGGAACAAGGCTGAGTGTTGAAAAATAGCAGTGAATAAAGATCCTAGCATAGGGGGTTTTTGTTATTGTTGACATCAGGAAAGTTTGCTTTGCTTTGCTATAATGTCAGGAAGCATTTAGAAAATTAAGGGCACGATGTATAGGTTAACTCATGTGACTGAGTAAATCTCAAAGGGACCTGAAAAAGTTGGTGCAAAATTCACGTCCGTTAAGGCCAGTATAAAGCATCACTTCAACCTCTACTTCAGATTTCAAAGTATAGCTTAAGTTCGATCCTGTGTAGGTATTGTGCTGTATTTTACTTAAAATGAATGAGAGGGTGAGACCCAGTTCAGTCTCACTTGCAATATTAAGAAGGTCATCTTGAAATTAAAATAAAAGAGCTGAATTAAAATATTTCTATAAAGGACAGGAGATGAATATGTTGCCTTCAACTTACTGTGCCACTTAAAAACATGCTGAGCTGTCCAGGATGTGGCACATTTAATTCCATAACCTTTTCTTCCAATTAGAAGGCACAAATTCTGATTGTGAGGAATTTGCATTTAAATATAAAACGTGGTGTCTCTGACGTTGCTTTTATCTTCTCCCTGGTGATGCTCCTGACTGCATACTTCTCCCTTTCCTTCAGCGTGATGATTGCACCACTGCGCTTTAGTAATCATTTAACAGCTCTAATTACAGAATACTGTGATCCCAACTGTGTACTTTGTCCTTTTTCCCTTCTTAGTCTTCACTCTGTTTCTTTGGTGTCGGGAGGATCACAAAAGAGCCGTTCTTCTTTGCAAAGATAAATTCCAAAGACCCTGCTTTGGTAATGTACAGATTTGCATTTTCTTGTTGCTTTAGAGTTAATGACATTGAATTTTAGACATATAGGGGTTGGTTGGTCTGGTGTTGTTTACATCAGTCACGCCGGCATAACTTCGCTGACACTAATGCAGATACACCAGCATAAAATTGGTGTAACTCCAACTCCATTAAAATCAATGGAGTTACGCCAATATAAGTCAAATGTAACGATATTGATTTTGTGATGGTGTGACTTTATTGACTTTAATGGAGGTAAGGCAGTTTTCTGCTAGTGGAAGTCAGATCACAGTCAGGCTGTGCCTGGGCAGTATTTGTAGAACTTGTGAGTTTTGTTTCTTGTTTGTTCTTACACAGCGTTATCAGCAATTCTTTTTCTTTTCTGCTTCGGGGTCAGCCATGTAGTAATCTGGGTATAGTAAAGTCTTGGCGTAACACAATTCATATAGGAAAAGCATTTAGGTAATTCAGTTTCACTGTGAGCACAGGGAATCTCTAGTCCAGTCTGAACGACCTCCTACATTATCTGGTAACACAGCAGCCTCTCAGCATCGAAGGAATGATGTGACGTTTTTAAGCCTGTTTTGTTCAGTGGCAGTGCTCTTTTTTTATGTAATACCCTGCAAAAACTTACAAACAGCACTTTGAGTGGAGTTTTRCATCTCGGAGCAGAAAAATATACTTAAAGGAGCAGTGCGTGTTGTATATATACGCCCAGCACACAGGGGTTTTGTTACTTGTTTTCAGCTCCCTGGACTGGAGTTGCATTCCCTGCTCCACAGGCAGCGGAGAAGCAAACACGAGTCTGTGTATTGCTGCCTTCCCAGGGTCTGGTGGGAGAGTGCAGGGAAGTCTGTGTGTGTCTTGCCTTTTCCAGGACTGACCCGTTTCGTTCAAGGCTGCAGATGCACTTGTCCAGCAGACCTGCATGCTTTCGTATGGAATTGAAGGCGTACAGTGCTGCCACAACTGTTTTTAATAACTGTCATTTCCATTTTGATTTCCAGCCTTTAATTTTCTGTGGCGGTAGATTTGGGGTTTGATTCTGTCCCTTCTAGCCTTGCAAGACCCCTGAAAGCAATGCAACTTAGGCTGCCTGATGATGCTCCCAGGTATATACCTAGCTCAAAGAAGAGGTAGGTGTTAATAAAACCTGTAGAAGGGATGTTAAAYGTTATTTCACAAGAGTTGAAGCTGATATCTGATTATTGGAAATCAGACTGAGACCGACTGGAGGGAACACAGCAGCACTGGAATTACACAGCACTAGCTCTGGCCAGCAATAGAGCAGAACAGGGGAGAGCAGCAAGTCCTGGGTTCTCACTGCTGGGTGGGTGTTTTTTTTTGTTTTTTTTTTGTTTTTTTGTTTTTTTAAATGCTTTACACTGTGATTTTAGAAATTCTTTTAAGATGAATGTCATTGAAAGCATGGAAAGAAAAAATATAAATATTTTTCTATTGGTCTTCAGCGACTGGCTCAAACCTAGCAGTTTTTCTTAGAAGTATCTGAATATCCTTCCTCAGAGAAATTATGAACTGACATCATGTAGTTTTTCCTGAATGCAAAATGGCATACTTTGAAAGYATATTTCAAAAATTCTGTTACAGCGAGGTCGATATGTTGTGTATTGCCTKTGTTTCTAGAATGCTGTCCTCTATAATATAAAATAGAAACTGTAATATTAAAATGAAATGTTAGTAATTTCCCATTAAAAATGTTGATGAAATCAGTTCACTCCTGTGAAAAGCCTCTTTTTAATCCAGTCAGCATTTTCTAGTGAGTAGAAAATTCACAGCACTTCTGGTGAATAATTGGTGAGGTGGAGTGTAGTATTTGCCACTATATGGAGTGATTTCCAGGAGGAATTTTAGTAATTATTCCTGCTGTCATTGGAATACTAATAAATGTCTTACTTTGGAAATATTTTATAGGTCAATTTTTTGGCAAGATGCTCTTCTAGTGGTAAATCAGCTTCARTGGTGCTATTTACACCATCTGAGGAACTGAGTAGCATGCCTGAAAGATGCCCTAGAGATAGAATAATGAAGCATATTGTAAACCACAGTAAATTTAATAAAATGTGTTATTTGCCTTAGTTACATGTGGGTTTTTTAAAAACAAGCTTCCTGTTTTCAGGAAATAAGTATTTTATAAACACAACTGAACAAATAGCAACTATATATAACGGGAAGTTAAATGTTATGGTTTGAGTACTAAGTAGTTTTCTGATGTCGGAAGAATTAAGAAGGGTTAATCAGGAAGTATTGGTCTGGTATTTCACTACAGACATGGTACAAACAGCGTAATAAAGCACATAAATCTCCTCCCTTCATCTTTATATATAGAAAATTAGAGGTGGAGGGGAGTACTTGCTCATTTTAGAGCAAACAAAACTATGTATGAAATATGGAGGYGGTTGTGAGTCTTTGCAAGCTGTGTAACTTAGGGAGGTAGTAGGAGGAAGAAGTAGGGTGCTGGGTTTCAGGGGAGCATTTGTAGTTTGCAAGGGGAGATTCGAGGAGCTAAACCAGGCACTTGGCTTTCTGCACATCTGCTGAGGGAATGAATTTTTGGGTAGGATCTCAGTTTGTGTGCATGAACAGTAAGCTTCCTTGTACCTTTACAGGCTGCAGAAGTACCTGTAAAGAAGTTGCAGGAAAAAGCAGTGATTGACATGCCATGCCATGACAGAGAGTCATTTGACTTTGTCACTAGAAACAGTTTATTATGCTGTTCTGTGGGCAAATGGCAAAACTAGAGAAGAGACTGGGCACATGCAACAGTCTAACGGAGAGAGTTTTCTTTTGCAGGCTAGACAGATTTTTAATACATGAGCTGGCTTAGATTTTGCTGCTAAACATGTTGTTATAGAATTTGCTTTAATGAAGTATCTACACAGACATCATCTTCTGTTTGCTTTTCTTTTCCTTCTCATTTCTCCTCTGTGTCAGTATCTTAAGCCCCCTCTTTTACCTCGTCTTCGTCATTTTCTGGTTCTTACTTACAAGCCTTATTAACTGAAATATACCAGTGGGTTTTGGACCAGCCCCTTGGGTTTCAGTTTGGAATTAGTGTAGTGCCTTCTTTAAAAGATTAATACTCTGATACCAAGTAGCTTCCTGTAGGATGTTCGCAAGACCTGACCATTAGGGAAAAGAGCTGATGAGTACAAAATAGYGTGAGCAGCTCCAAAGGATTTCATGGCCTCCTCTCTCTGGAGGTATGAAGGGCACTGGTGGCAAGGATGGGTTTTTCCACCGTCTGTTTGTGTGCGGTCCCACCGAAGTTCTCTGTGCTAGGCTTTGTGGTCAGATGAGAAGTTGATGAGTAACATTTTTCTCCCTGGATAGCACTCCTTYGTGCTTGAACTGTTTTCGGTTTTCTGGGATCACAGCACTTTTAAAATAATTTTTGTCACTTATATTTTGCCCTTTTAATACGTTTGGGCCTTGTTTAACACTTGCAAAATCATGGGCGTCAGTGTTCCCTTACAGATTATTATATTGGGTGCTTTGGAGGAAAGGAAATGAATTGCAAGACTTCAGAGTAAAAACGCAAGAGCTAAAGATAGTAGCATGGTTTTTGTTTTGTCAAACCAGGGCTTGGGAGGTACCATCCCTTTTGTCAAATCCCACTTTGGCACTGTGGAGAACTTAAATACTTAGGGAATGCCAGGGCTTAGTTACAAATCCTTTCTAAGACTGCTTTTCCTTTACATAAGCAGATGGAAAGTGGTTTCAGGGGAGGGAACTTCTTAAGTTTTGAAGCCCTGAAGAAAACTGATAAATTCCTGAATTTTAAAGCCAGAGGGGGAAGTATTACGATCAGCTTGTCTGACCTCCTTCATAACTCGGGCCAGGGGAAGTCGCCTAATAACCCCTTCATGAGCTTGCTCAAGCGTGGTTGAAAAGACAAATGATTTGACAGAACTTGTTGTTTTGCAGATGCGTGGGGGAGGCGGGTGGAGCATGTGACTRATTTCCCTGTGCATAAAAGGTCCAACCTGTGTTAATCCTAACTGCAAAGTGAATTTACAAAAATACTTCTTCACTAAGGCTTTAGGTTTTATGCCAGCGTAGGAGTAATACAGAATTGCAGGCTTAAGACTTCTCTTGGAATTAAAAGCCAGTTAATTCCAGAATGCACTGATTGTGTTCCTGCTTGTAGCCACTTAATGAGGAAACAGAAAATGTCAGTATTTTGTTAAAACGAAGAGCTCTGAATCCTCTTTAGGAAAAGCTGAGGCATGCACATAACATTGTAATAGCTGGAACAGTAACAAGGCACACAAGAAGATTGTTAGAGTGGATACGTGTAAGATGATGGATTTTTATTTTTTTTTTAAATGCAGCTAACAAAATTTTGTCTTTAGAGCAGGGAGAGAAATGTGGCAGAACTGATCAAAGAAAATAGCATCCCATTGATAAAACACATGCTGCAGTACCTCCCACAGTTGGAAGACCGTAGTATTTAACAACGGTGACCTAGATTGGAGGAGACAATAAAAGCTGTTGCGGTGAAGAGCAGATTGACTGCCATTCTCATCTGGGTAATAAACGGCTGAAATATGGACAGTATATGAAAGTTTACTAATGTGGCTTACATAAAGACCTATACTTTTGGAGGAATTGTCTGTGTAGCAAAATCAGTTTGAACTATAGCTTGCATCTGACAGATGTTTATGTGCTCCTTTACAATGATAMCTATTGCTTTATTCAAGGATCTATGAGCCTGCGAGAGTATGACCTGATTGGGTTTTAAAGTAAATCAATACGTGAACCTGTCCAAAAATAGACATGCATTTATTTTAAAAAATATTACTCAGTGGGATAGCCTCGAGGGGATATAGCTTTTCTGGAGAGTTTCAAATGAGATAGCAGTCATATGTTGTTATTTTAAAATATTCAGTGCCATTCAGATGCTACTATGTCAGCTACTTTCAACAGGATAACTGAAAACAGGAGATGACATTCTTGATGCTTTGTACCCACAACAGTCTTCTAAGACATTAAAACTTGCTTAACTCTTGTATTTTGTATTTCTTTGTAATTTTTTTGTTTTGTTTTTTTATAAATGGACCTATTATAAATATTTTCCTTTCATTAAGTGGTTTATGTTAGGGCTTCTTGTAAAGTTATGCAGTTAACCTTTAGGTAGATATAAATCCAAATTCTAGAAAAATAAACTGTCAATTGAGCTGTGACTCRAGAGATGCTTTAAGTAAGTGCCATTGAGCTGTAAAGACTGATGCATCCCTACTGTGCTGTAAAACTAAATATTATTAAATTGGGTTGTGTGCAGGGGAAGGGAAGGGGATGGGGGTTGCGAGGGACATCTGTTCTCTGCAGCGCTTTTCTCCCTGTTTGCTGGGGGGATTTCAAGCGTAAGTTAAGAGCGACTCTGTCGACGGCAGGGTGAGGCGGGTCCCTGGCAGCGCGGGGGATGCGTTGATGTGTGCCGGGGTCAGCGGTCACTGCACGTGGTGTCCCACCGTGACCGTGTTTGGGGGAGGGACATCTCCCTGCCCACGGACCTGTCCAGAGAGCGCTTCAGATCCTGGAAGATTGTCAGTTTTGGGGCTGTTATCTTACTCCTTTTCTCTCTGTGATCAACCTTCATTTGCTTTGTCCTTTTCTACKGTTTTCTTAACTAAGCATATTAATCAAGATGCTTTTAGTTTATTCAGGTATTCCAAGAAGGTATATTTAGCAAGCACTGTGACTTTGATTTGTACATTGCTTTATTTTTCCTCCTTTTTGCTATGCAGCACTTATTCGGACACCATAGGGGAGAAACAGGGAATTTTGTATTTCAAAATCAGTTCAGCAGACTTTGAAAAGCTATCTTTCAATATTCTATATTACACATACAGATTTGAAGAGCTTGTTAAAGAAAGTCCCYGACACACTTCAGCAATATTAAATCACTTCAGACGTGCATGGCAGTGTAACGTTACTGAAGCATTTTAAAATATTAAAAGAGCCTGGATTTGAAAGTACTAGTGGGTTCACAGTCCTTCTATGAAAAGTGATTTAAACTGTCAAAACTATATCAATGTTTGCAGTGTATTACTTTCTTAAATTATAGAGAAGGGACATTAGTAAATAACTATAACTGTAGTTAATCTCTGGCCAGCTAACCAGCTGATATGCTGGGTTAATTTCTTTATTAAATGCTTATTTAGTAACTGGGCAGCTGCTCAGACAGGCCAGATGGACTTCACTGTAATTGTGCTAATAATGAGAACTTTTTCACAAAAAGAAAGAGCAATAAGAAGATGCATTTAGTGAGGGAACATCGTGACAAATGGCTTCAGGACAGTATGGTCCTCTGCCCTCGACAGACTGGCTGAAGTAGGTGGCTCATCCTTCAAAGCAAGAGGGATTGGCGATAAGAATTGGAATAATGGTTTATTCTTTGCTTGGTTGTTTATTTTTTGTGTATTTTTTGCCTCCACGGCCCATACATCCCCAGTCCTACTTGCAGCCTTACAACCTACCTCCCTCATACCGCCCCAGCACATTTCTGCAGTCACTGCTGTGGGTTCACAGCCGGTGCATTTGTGTACTTCCCCAACAAATACATGTTATGTAAAGCTGTAGCTTGCTCCCTAAATGTTATCTTTTTGCACCCTATCCCATTTGTATTTTGTGGAAACTGTAAGGTTTAATTAACTGTATTTTCAGAGTTCTTTGCAAGAAAAATTACTAGATGGGCATTAAGAATTACAGCTTTGTTTACATGGAGGCAGATTCTTTTATACTGGAAACATTATCATAAGCAAGAGGAGTGGCAAAGTATGATGTTCTCAGTGTGAGTAATGAATATATTTTTCATTTGTCTTTGTTCAAGTAGGAGAACGAAAGCATTGAAAGAGCATTTGAGGAGTAAAAATTTGAACTTGCTATCTGGCAATATGTTTTTACCTTGTAATTATTGCATTTAAGAATTGAGTCCTTGCAGAATTTTTTTGCTTTTGGTGACATTTCCAGCTACTTCCCAGATCGTAGTCTTTGTCCTCCAGCTGCTGGTCCAGAGGTACAGGTCTTCTGTACACCTTGTGTGGCGTCTCTAGCCTGTGAAGACATCTCAGATATGCCAAAACATCTCAAACAGGACTAGATGACTGTGTTTAAGCATCTAAAATTGTGGGCAATTGACTCTGTAGATGGAGAACTTCATAGGTTTCTTCCTCAGTAAGCTTGCAATGGCTTGTCTCTTTTTTTTTTCCCCTTTTGTTAATGTTTTAAACTCAGAAAATGACCGTTATTTTTTGTTTCCTTCTTTAACAGCACTCAAGAGGAGTGAATGAGATGAACTGTTTGACTTACGGTATCTGAAAGGCTAAATTATTCTCTTGGAGAGACGTTCTAAATGAGCCTAGCCGAGATCCTGGATCTGTGTGAAGAGGACTAAGGATATAGGATGTCAACTGAGACAGAACTTCAAGTGGCTGTTAAAACCAGCACAAAGAAAGACTCCAAAAAGAAAGGTAGTGCCTCATTTCTCTTTATTTGTATGTATTTTGTAYTTTAATTAGCTCCTACATCAGCCACCTTTTATGCATCTGTGATTCTTCTGTTATCTGTGCGTTCAGGGAAAGTAAAAATCATTAATTTGGTGGAAGTCTGGTATGGGGACATGGGATTTGATTCTCTGACATTAAAAATATATCTTACTGAAATATATTTAAAATCTAGACAGAACTTATGTATTACAGTTCATTAATTTTTACTCTATATGTATATTGCAGTTGTTTCACAAATGGAAATACAATTTTAAAAATTACTCTTAGCAAAAGATAACTTTTTTTTTTCCTCTGTTGATAAATTCCTTTTCTTCTAAAGGCTTTGTTTCTGCTTTGTTTTGAACTAACCAGAGCTTAAATGCACTTTCTGTTACTGGAGGTTGAATCTTGCTGACACTTCGTGAAGTTACAGAGAACTCAGTAGCAATCTATAGAGACATTAATTGTAATCTAGTAAAGGAAATATAAACAAGGAGGCGGAAAACTCAAAATTAAGGAGAAGCTGTGAATGAATGCATGGTTGGATAAGTTCATATTTCTATGTACAAGTTTGCATCAGGTTGTAGGATGGTTCTTTGGACTGATGAGCATGAGAAATGGGACGATATGAATTTGGTGCTTCTGAATAGGAGTACTAAAAGATTTTTAGTAGGGATTTTTATCCTTAGATTTTTATTGGTATTTTTATTGCTTATGGGTTTAAGTACTGATGAACCTGGAGGCCAAGACCTTGAATTCTAGTGGTAATTCATGTTGTTCTGTGTGGCCGTCTTTGGTTTTTTTGTTGTTTTGTTGTTTGTTTGKTTTTTTTTTTAAATCTTTACAGATAATGAAATTGAGATTGAAAACAGATTTAATATGAATTGTGCAAATAAAATAAAAAAGTAAAACAAAAACCAATCATATTTAATGGTTTTAATACTTGAGGCAGCAAGATTTGAACTTTCATGTGAGCTTTTCAGTTTGTCATTCTGTTTCTTTTTGTGGGTGTATAATTCAGCCATTTACTTCCGAGAATTTTTTACAAATTTTTAAGACAAAAAAAATTCTTATCTTTGCTCATATGTGTGCATTGCAGATTTTACTCATCTTAGATATCTGATAACTAACTTGTTCAACTTTTGGGCAGCTGTGCCTTTTACTGCAGTGATTCTACCAAACCTGTAATTAAGGCCTTGTGTTTGCTATAGCTTTTGTATCAGAAATCTTTATATTAGCATTTTTAAAAAGAAACACAGCAATTAAACATTTTAAGCGTTTGTTTGGGAAGATGGTTTAGAATCCTTATGACTACTCTAGGCCTAAACTCACAAGGAAAAAAAGATTCATGTAAGGTAAAAAAGCTGTAGTTTGGAAAGGCAAAAATAGGGGAACTTTGATGTAAATGAGAATGTGATCCAAGAGAGATGTTCAAGGCAAGTAAAGAAAGTAAAGATGGTTTGGTTGTGTGATCATTCAGTATTTTTGGGCAAGCAGGAATTTAAAAAATGTCARTTCTTTGCAATACGGATAACATCTTTTTGATGTGTGTCTCCTATGCTATTTCTTCTGCTGGAGGATAAAACTTTTTGAAAACATAGGAACTTGATGTTTATGTTAATATAATATTCAACACCCAACTTCTAAAAACATTTTCATAAATCATAATAATGGAATGCTTCTCTGCACAAAATCTGATTCTATCCCCAAATGGAAATTCTGAGAATTACTGCTGAGAATTACTGCTGAGAAGTATAAAATATGTTCTGTGGCAGCAATCAGAGCTCCCTGCACCAGGTACAAGTATCTGAGGAACTGGAAGGGACATTGTACGGCGATAGCACATCTCCAGAGTTAATCTTGTTCTGTATTGTGTGTGCAAGTCTAAGTKCATCCGATCACATCCTGCCATCCGAAGCCCTCGCGGTACAGTGAATGCTTTATACAGACAAGGTGCACAATTCAGACAGTGTTTGCTATTCAAATCCCACGTAATGTAAGTCAAAAGAAACTTGGTGTGCTCATTTACTTGTCATTGAATTGTATGTATTTGCATATATTTCAACAAATGAGCCCTCCCCTGTATAGTGTGAATGATGGACATGTGAAAAACAGGGATTTTTTTTTTTTCTTCTTTTTTCCCAAGTTCGTTAACTGTGAGCAGTGACAGGTAGCAAGTACTAACATGAAGTTTCTAATGTTACTAATCAATTAATTTGATTATGCCATGAAACTGAGTATTCCCAAGAAATTAGTCTTTGCTTCATAAACAGAAATTTCAGCTATAGGGTATTTCCAGCGAATCAGGTTTTGTTGTACTTCTGCAAGAGCCATGCAACCATTTCCATCCAGAGCAGGGAGGAGCCTCTTTTGCTGTGTTATCTACTGTTCTGGTGGTTCTCTTACCAACTGCAATTCACAGCGCTGAGAAAGAGCAGTAAGTTTGATGGTAACTTTTTAATGGAACAACTGTCCAACAGGTGTATCCCATGCTGAAGATCTGGCGTGACTGAAAGGGGGTAAGGATTAGTATGGAGTTAGAGCATGAGACATGGTTCTTTCCTGATCTCAGCATGTCTTCTGTGTAGTGTCAGCTAAATCTTTAAATCYCGCTGTATCTCTATAAGAATATAGTAAGGCAGTGTTCTGTATTTGAAGTGTTGAAATAATACAAAGCTTAATTCCTGAGATTTGTAAGGTATATGAATATAAAACATSATAAAATGTTGCATGATAAATGCAAGCTGCTGTTCTTACTGAAGTAGAATGGCTCAAAAGAAAACGGTGGTTATTCAGATGATATGACTTGTACACTTGTGGTATGGTGCCTATCTTGARTTAAGGCACTGTAACATCATTAGTTAAACAAACAGTTTAATAACCTGGACAGGTTAGAGGAAATGTCCAGGAGTCTCATGATATTCAATGAGGTGAATGCAAAGTCCTGCTACTGGCATGGACTAACTCCCTGCAGCAGGGTAGGATGCATGTTTGAAGATCTTTTATGGTTTCTTAGAATTGCTTTTAGACTCTATTGCATAGATTATTGATTTTTTGGTGACAGCGAAATAGTTTGATTTCTGCTGCTGATGGGGCACATGGCATTAATGCTCCTGCAAAGTTACAGATTTTACCAAATATTTCATTTATGTGCTGGGAATCCTTATCTCTTTTTGTAGTCRTATGCAAAGCAATTCTCTTACAAGAGATTATTTGAAACATTTCTCATTAGGCACGGTGTTTTTACAGCCGTAAGCTTTCTAGTCATGGTCAACTCTTCAGTCTCTCTCCATTGTCATCAGAGCTGGTTTGTAAGACGGTATTCTGTTCTAAACACTGAAGGATTATTACTACAGTTAGGACAAGAACTTATATATGAAATCCTCTCAGAAGCTGCTATTTAAGTAGAGTYGCAGCTGCGAAACTCTAATGTACAATAGGTAAGTTCAATATTAACATGATAATATCAAATTGTAATTTTCCGTGTTAACATTATCACCCTGGATAATCTTAAAAATAGGCTGTTAAAAATCAAGTACTAATTTTGCCTTTTATTCAATCAATATTGATCTGATGGATCCAGAATTTAGTGGGCTCTAGAAATGCTACCTGGTCATACTCCCAGCACAGGGTAGTAGTTTTAACTGACTTGAAGACACAGTTATGAAAACTGAGGTGAGCCAAGCACCTCCCTTCCTCTCCAGATTGTTGCTTTTTGCTCCATGTACTGGGAAGATGCTTACCAGTTGAGGACCTGTGTTTCACCCTGACCTCCACCGCCCTCGTTTCTACACTTACTCCATCTTGTGAGCACACTAGATGCTATCAGAGGAGATTATATTTCTGCCATCCCCCACCTCCAGCCCTAATCTTCATGCCACTCTTSACTGATACCTACTAGTAACTGTGTTGTAATTACCTTTTTTGAGATCTTGCTCAAATTTTAAAAGAGGTTTCATATTGCTCTCTAAAAGGAAATCATGCAAAATTCTCAGGAGATTTAGAAAGCTCTATTCTAGGACTTTTTTGGTGGTTGGTTTTTTTTTTTTTTTGTGAGCTTGCCAAAAATCATGTGTTCTTTAAGAAGCATTTAGAGAATTAGTGATTCAAATGCTCTTAAAGGCTGATTTTATTTCATTTGTTTATGTCATCTGGTTCATTGAAAGGTGAATAAACATTTAGTGTTTGTACCATTTAGATAGGAAATTAGAATTTTTTATTAGCCAAAGTTTTTAGAACCATAAACCACATTTGTCTTGTAGTACATGGGGGAAAAGCTGTTTCTAAGTGTGTATGGATTATTGAATCAAATTGAAAACATTTACTTGAGCCTATCAGAATTAAAATTGGTTTAGAAACCTCTTTGGGGGAAATGTGTTGCATTGTTGTTGAATCCACACTGATAACTGCCTTGGAAAATTCCTTCTTGCAAAATTAACTTAAACAGGAAAACTGRAATGGGAGGTCAGTAAAGAAGTGAGCCAGGCTACCAAATTTGAATGCAGATCTGCACCTGCCTGGGGGAGGCCAGGAGGCTTTTCTGGGGATTTGGTTTCTTCCTCTTGCACTTAAATTCTGTAATTATTCTATTTGAAGCTTAGGATTTTTTTGCAAAATCATCTCTCATTATATCCCCTATACGGAGTCTGTAGTAAGACTTTTGAGTCAATTTTCAATATGACAGGGACTTTCAAAAATGGAAGCAAGATACAAAGAGCAGCTCAGGCATGTTGACAATCAGCATAACGATCTTTGATGCTAAGGATTCCCATGGGTGAAATTCCCTTATTTAATAGGTTTCCACTGCAAYGCGTGGGAAGCACGTGGCATTTGGTAACAGATTTCACGGTAGGCAGACCGCCAAGCCGCGGATTGCCGTAACTAGCCAGTAGGAGCATGAAATTTAGAGGGKGTGTGATGTGGTGTGTCTCTGCCAGAGCTAGATGCCTTCTCACAGCCATGACTTGGGCACTTTGTTTTGACTGAATGAACATACAAGTTCTGAAGCAGTACTTGAGGAGGGAGAGTGAGAGCGGACTCCGCTCAGAGAGCTGTTTAATGCCAGGTAAGGAATTACCCTGTTTGCACCAGCAGAGCAGAGGGTGTTGCCTGGCAGTGCTTTCTTGGTGGCAGAAGATGTGAGTTTGGTCCTTTTGGGATCAGGATCGCAAAAAGCTTAAGTGTCCCRTTTTAATGGTCTGACTACTAATTTAAAGGAGTGCAGTGGCTCCGGGACCATTCACATATATCAGATTGGGCCTCTGGCAGAGTCACATCTATTTCCTGGGTCTTTTAAACTCTAATGAGAGAGTGGAGTCTGTCTAACTATCTAAAGGAAAACCTTTGCATCCCCAGAAGCAAAACTCTAGTCATAGTAAGATCAAACAGGAGGCACCTAGTTAATTTAAAAGCCTTTGGGCATAAGCAGCCTTTAAACAAGGTTATGTTTTGTCATTCTCCRTTTTCATCATAGGTGCCTAATGCTACCCAAGTCCTGTTTCRGATTTCTTAGACCTCATTTCAATCTAATCTTTGGACTAATCATTGCTAAATTTGTGAGTGGGATGGAGGTTTCTGGTTGATGTGAAAGTTGCAATTTTGCTGATACAAAGAAATCTTGATGCAGTTTTTACAGGTTCATTTCCAGATTGGAACTTCAGTGTAAATTGATAAGTGTTACGAACAATGGTGGTTGATTTTTTTTAAAATTATTTTTTAATTATTATTGTTGAACTTTTTTTTACATTACAATCAGCTAACAACAATTAAAGCATCATCACTGTAATGAGGCATTTCAAGTTGTGAGATTGCTTTAGGTTCATTTATTTTTCTGATTACATAGCTAAGATTCATGGAATCCAGCAAAATTCAAATTTGATCTAAAGAGTAGTGAAAGAGGGGCACAGTCAGGAGCTTATTTCATTGACGGGGAGTGGCTTTGCTTTGTTTCCTTGCAGTAGTTATGAATTTTTCAATAATTTGTAGATCAAGTAACAGCCACATTAATTGATAYACTAATTGAGTCCACATGCCTGCCTTTAACAAATCTCTTTTGTGAAGTGKTTACTGACAATATTAATTGCACATCTTTTGAGTCTTGATATAAGTTATGAATTCATTCTCAAGTTGAAAGAGGGTGGGAAAATCATTAATTTTGACATTGTGTAGCTATAATTAACAAGAGTTATCCAATAACCTATCGTAAATTAGAGAGCTCATGAATTCCATTTTAAATACCGTGTTCAACCAAAGGGGGTCCATGGTGGTTTTAGCTGAAGCGTTCTTCAGAGGTGATGGATGTTGTCTCTTGTTGTGGTTAAAATGTTTACTGTTGTTTTTAATTGAGAGAAAGGTCTGCCTAAGTTAAGGTTGGAGCTCTGTTACTTTGCTGCTCCTCAGTTGAGGAATCAATAATCTCCTGAGTGTTAAGAATAACATYTCCCGAGAGCTTCTGTTATGTTATAATTTCTCAATGTTTTAACAGTCGTCAAAGCATTTCAGTTGAAACTAGTAATTAGGAGCTTAATGCAATGCATGTTCCACAGAGGATTTGACTCATGTAACAGTCATTAAATACAGGTGGGTGTTACTGTGCTCCAAGGCTGGCTGTACGTTAGGAAATCTCTTGGTTGCTGGCAGTGAGGATCACCTATGCATCCAGTTCAGGCTGTGCTGTACATTGTTTCTGGCTTCATCCGCTTAACACTATTAAACTACGTTTGAGATTTGGTTGAAATATGGAGGAAGTGAAGGGCTGAGGCTGGTAAGGAGGTAGAACTTCCAAACAGGCAAATAAAGTAATATTCAGGGAAACTTTTTGTCTACTTGCAGTCATTGAAAAGACTCCTAGCGAAGTTTGTGTTAGGATATTTGTGAACAAAACGTTTTGTTTAGAGAGTTCGGGGAAGAAAATTCTGTCATGTAATGAATGTAACTGAGCAGGAGTGACTTAATTCATCCAGTTTAGTAGCTAAAATGCCTCTAGAGGTTTGGATTAGTGGAAGTTTCCTAATATGGCTCACATAGAAATGTTCTACAGGGACAAGKATGTTGATGATGATAATGTTTTATATCATTCTTCATCCAAAGATATTTGCTTGCCTAATAAATATTAATGAATGACATTTCTGTCAGCATGTTGCATTATGTGATTTGAACATTTCTRCTTTTCTGAAACATTTTGCCTTTTCCATTGACATTATGGGAAATTCTGCAAGTAATAATAAAATACATCAAAGTGTTACTCACTGTACAGGTTAGAGGTATCAGCTGTATTGGTAAATGCTCCCATTTTGSTGAAGGGAAATCAAAGACAAGTAAATCTGGAAAATAAGCTTGATTCCAKCAATCTTGGAAGCATTAAACTGCTCACCAATTTTCCCTGAAATAAACAGATAATKCTTAGCATTAATGTCCACATTATTGCAGTGTATACTTTTTCATATTACTAKGGAAATTACTCAAAGCTTATATAATATTATATAATTATATAAYTTCTGGGAAGTAATGAGCTTTCATGACCTGTGTACATATGGGGGAAATGTAAATTGATTTCAAAGGTGGTTAGATCTTTGCATCAAAAGCCAGTGCTGATCTCTCAATTACTTTCATAAGATTACACCACAAACTAGGACACAGATCGATATATAATCTGAGGGTCCTGTTTCTTAATTGGTGCTCTAACCAGTATGTCTTGGTCTCTCAGTAATGATATCACAGTAATTTCACTAGTCAACTTGTGAAGAAAGAAGTGTGGAGCAACGTACAAGTTAAAGGAAACATGCAGGTTTTGGTTTGTGTCTTTAAACAGCMRGAAACAGAAGTGTTTAGCTAAATAKCTTAGTAAATTAGTCACAAAAACTTTAGCTGAAAAATAACTGTGTCCTTAATCTTTTAATGTCATAGACCTTTTGAACACTGATCACTTACTGTTAAGAAAAACTTGCCCACAAAATAGTTAGCCTTTTGAAACATCCTATGGCTGAATTTGTAAGCCCTTCATTCATGCCTTATGGCATGTTCCTCTTAAAGAGCTCAAAGAAATACAKAGCGAATTTGGCCAAGTAATAGGCTCATTCTCCCTGTGATAAATATGTCAGGCCCAGACATTCACTGTGCTCCTCAGGAGTAAAGAAAAGATGTGGCTGTGATCCTTGYAGATGATGTGCTCTAGCTGTAGAATCAATATTGACATTATTGGCCATCCAGAATGAAGGTAATATAATATCTAATGTATTTAAGTTGTCCAACGGTGCAGTGGATGAATGTGTTTAAGTATAACATTCCTCTTGACRATGAATTCCTCTTAGAGATAAACGTGCCCTCAGAAATAATTACGTATTATTTGTATTATTTTTAACTAAACATTGTTATATATAATAGCTAGTGTTAGTGTAAAGAGAGGAAAAAATGCATTTCTCTGTTTTTATAGTTGGTTGGTTTTGCAGATGAGACAATATATTTAGTTTGTTTAACTAAATAATGTGTGTGGGTCTTTTCTATCAAAACAAAGGGCTGAAAAAAAGGCAAAATAATTTTTTCAGTTTTTCAAACTAGGCCAATTCAGCGTGAAATCATTGGTGGGTGTATTATATGCACTTAATTGAATTTTTTTTTTTACAATTCTTTCAATGTGTATTTTAGTGTAAGTGCCAGATGATCAGATCTTAACATGTATCTATGGATTTTGAGCAGGCATAGTGAATATGAAAAAGAATCAAGGTCCCCTGCAATGTGAACTGCAAGAAACTAGCAACCAATGCCAAAGATGACTGAACGCTTTTGTTTTTGCAAGAAAGGAGAAATCAGAGTACTTTTTATTACCTTTGCTCTCCCAGGAATATGCCCCAAAAGATGTGTGTAGAATCCTGGAGTTCTGCATGAAATAGGTTTTGGATACAAAGGAAGATGTGCCTCTCTGGAGGGTGACAGTGAAGGAAGCCCTGACAGAGCTGGGTAGTGAATGTGGAGATGCTGCCAAGGGTCAGACCAGCTTCTGTAAGTGGGTTCTGGCCTCTGTGAAATTGTGGGAAACCTGTGTCCGGAGAGCAGAGCGGTGGGGTGTACAGTAATCGTAGCAAAACCGCCAAGGGTGGTCCTCATGCAGTGTACCTCGAGAGTTTTTCTTCCCTGTTCACCTGCCGTAGTGGTTTCTGTTGCTAGTTTCCTGGAGCCTATAATGTTAAAACCATGAACAGCTGGGTAGTAGACTGATGGTTTATGCACCTATGATCCTGTTCAGTCACTTTTTTTTAAGTGACAAAAATATTCTTTCCCTGATAGTATTAAGAGCGCTTGCTGCTTAGAAAAATGTAGGGTCCTTTATGAAGTTCAGAAAGATTGTAAATTCAATGCATAAAGTTACTGGTACTCATCAGCTGTTCACTGAAGACCTCCATCATTAGGGACCACCTTCTGAAACGTTTTCTTGTCTTGAATAACTTCTCATTCTGCATTCAGATACCATTCACACCAGAACTGCTTTGCGTCCCGCTAGCCCAGAGCTCAGGCTGCAGAGGCCTCTGTCTAGCTGCATGGACASGTTAATGGCTCGTCACCAGTAGGAGCGGCACCATGTTTCACAGTTAGTGCTCTGTGGTGAGGCATCTTCCAAAGATGATCCATTTTCTAACCTGTGAAAGAGGGCAAGTCTTCCCTGCTTGAATCTGTGTAGCCTCTGTGAACAGAAACTGTACGTGAACTAAACCGTAAGGAGCAAATACTTYAGCGCTCATCGATGTCTTTCTTTCTACTAGTAGCAATAGTGAGGCCAAAGCTAATATCYCAGCATTGAACTAACCTGAGATTTGGAGAAGGCCATCTTTCAGTCTGTTGCTGACTGTACAACCATGTATGGAGGCACTTTTGACATCTTATATGCCACACTGTTCTACTTTGACCCTCCCTGAACAGCCGGTTCCTTTCCCCCACAACCTCTCTCTTTAGATGAGGATCAGTGGAGTTGACTCACTTCTGATTTAGRCAGTGTTTATCCTGTTCTTGCTGCCCAGGCTGAAACACCAAACAGTAGAGGTTGTCACTTATTTGCAAGCAGGTGAGTTTATACACTTTATTTACTAGTACTGTTGGCTTTTCCCAATTTCTTTCATTTAYGCTGTTGTGCAGCATAGGAGGGCAGTTGCCAACGCAATATCCATTATTATTCTGACAAGAACAGAGTAGCTTTCACTTCCATTTCTTGGAGACAGCATTACTCATTCCTGCAAAACAGCAATAAAATAGGAGAAGTAAGGCAAATTCTCATTTGGCTGCTGAGTTGTGAAAATGCCCTTCCTTGCTCCAGGTAGATCAAGTTTGAAGTGGAAGTGTGAATAGTGTGTGGTCTCTCTGGGCTTTGTGTCTACTTTGTGATGCTTGCATTAGAGAAGAAAACAAGCTGTTGCTCCATCAACACAAAAGTCAGTATGTATGRAACCAAAGATGTTAACACGATCATGTTTCCAGAATCTTCCATTAGCGGTAATTGAATCTGGTTGGCTAAAGGGCCCGGGGGATTCATCCTCTCCCAGCCTGATACATGGCTGCTGCGGTTTGGTGTATCCAGGTCCAGGCTGCAGCCAGGCTGAGCGCGTATTCCTGATAGGCATCTATGCACACACACACACACACACACTATAAACAGCCATACACATCACCCCACACAGAGCAGAGCTTTTACCAGCACCCACGTAGTCAGAAACAGCACCGATATACACATGAACCACACAGGTGGCTCAGTCCTGTTCCTCCCCTCTGGYTGATCAGGTATGAAGTTTGCTAGTGGACACACGCACACGCGCTCTACAGTTTTCTCCATAGGTGATGTTAGACATCCAGTTTGTCCARTAACTGTCCTCCCAACATCGGTCTCCTCCAGTTTTTGGCACCTGAACCTATGGGTCCCTCAGGAACAAACCGAATCACACTTCAAGTCGCGTGCGTTCTCCCGGGTTGTGGGTCAGTTTTTTGGGAGGCTGCTRTGTGGCTGTGTAGCACAGGCCAGCCTCTGCCCTTCCCTGATTTGTCCTGGCTGTGAAGGGGATGAYTTCTTGTGAGGGATTCCTGGGACAGCATTATGTCCTCCTACCTTACCCATAACTGAATGCAGCTGGGGAAGGTGGGAGATCCTTCTGGCAGTGGTTTCAGTGGTGGTAGGATGTCCTGCTTTGGGAGAGCCATGCAAAGTTGTCCAAAAGCACAGAAAGCTCTAGCCTTGACTTCACAAATATTAACGTCCCACAGCAGTCTCTTCTACAAATKACAGGAGGAGCAGCTTTCTCTGGAGTCAACTTGCTTTTAATGTCTACGCCATTTTAACTACTAGCAAATGTTGAACAGCTAATCTGCGATCTATAATTACACCTCTGATTCTTTTAGTTTAGTTGGAGGAGAAATTGTATAGTGAAAAGGATGATTGGGGGAGTGAAATGAAATTAAGCATAATAAGTCTTTTGAGGTTAGCTATTAACTTCATTTTAAAATATAAAATTGCCATCAAAGTAATAAGAGGGTGATATTTGCACGTCACAATAATGTGGACTAGCATGCTGATAACTAGGTGGAAAGCAAAAACATCAGTAGTAGTTGACTGAATTAGTCTTTTTTTTTTTTTTTTTTTTTTTACCTTGTGTTACCTGTATGAGTTACACATTGAACTCAGATGTACAAAGTCACATGAAGTGAATTAAATGCATCAGGGGAATTGAGTGTACTCTGTACTTGGGCATGGCTTAAGTTTAATATTGATATGGTTACCTACGTGTGTTTAATGTTTGCTATATTTACTAGTGTAGGAGTGTTTATGGATTGCAGTTTTTTTAAAAATGTGTCTCTTTAAAAATAATGTGTTATCAGCCCTTCCCAGYAAAACTGGATGTGGAAGAGCACAGCCTCTACTGTTGTGAGCGCGTCAAAAAGATGGCAATGCTAGAGAGATACTGGAGATCAAAATGAAAGCTACCTACAGAGTTCTTTATCTGTCTCACCTATTTTCTTTCTCTTTGCTAGACTATAACTAAAGCAATATGTTATATCTATACCTCTATATTTAATTGCATTAAAGAAATGCTGGGGCTATAAGGTTAAGCACTAAAATTCTAAGGAAGCATGACTCAAAGCTGCCTGTGTAAGTCTAATTTAACATCCCTTCAGGATATACATTTTCATACAGTTTTTAATGAGCTGAGCTCATATCGCTATTTCCTGGAGACCTTTGCCCTGTTCAGTGAATGGAAGGACAGTGGTCAGAGAATGTGCTCCATTTGGTGCTGCTTTCTATGCTTGACAGTCAAGATGGAGCTGCCTGCTTTGTTTGCATGATACCCCAACCCGAACGTGAATACATGGGTGTTGATGGAAGCACCAGAAGATCTAAATTCTTTACATCTTAGAAAAATTATTTTTATATATACTTAAAAAAAAAAAGTCTAGCAACAGGTAGGGGTTGTTTTGTTGGCTTGTTTTTAAAAGGATTTGAATGATTTTAAGAAGGCAGTCTGATAAATAGCTTTTGCAAAAGGTCACATCATAGGGACATGAAAGGAAATGGAAGAAGAAAGTAGTCACAATATCCAAGCTGACAGTGGTGCTTCGGTAAAGTACACGGGTAGATGTAAAAAGGAAGACAGATTGGCTCATGTGAGAATTAAATAAGGCCATAGAAACTGTCAGTGTTCAGGAATTACTCTTGGATATTTTTTCAACAAAATGAGCAGATACGTTAACAGAGGAACTTTTTGTAGAGAAGTATGGTTTTCAACTAAGGCGTCATTAAGGAAACTTCCTCAGATGCAAGATAACACTTCAGAAAGAGCAGCTTTGTGTCAGAGGAGTTGGGGATCCCTCTCATTCACAGGGACGGAAGAAGAGCTTGACCCTGGTGCTGATTGTGGGCCATGATTTTGGGGGGAAGTCCCATAGCTCTGGTGATTACCCTGGGCCACTCTGGCATATATATGTATCTCACCTTTTTCTTCATCCTTCCTTCTTTGTTTGCTTTTGCAGCTCCCTTTTCCTTTTGGAGAATATCAGAACTGGAAAAATCTGACTATTTTGAATGTGGATCTTATTTTTGAGCCAACCTTAGCTGGAAGAAGGGAACAATAAGTTTAAAATGAATAGTCTGAATGACTGGAAATCAGTGCAGGGCTTCAGAGGGGTGCAGTCAGAGCAGTATTCAGGAGAGGTTATTTTGGCAGCATTTTCTGAACAAATAAGAGATGACCAGGAGCAAGTGATGAGAAGAGACTGAGATCACAGCAGTTGTGGAGAAGTTGGTTAAGATACAAATGCTTAACATGGCCACAGGGTTAGAACAGAGAGGGATGAACAGTCTTTAATGATATTAAGAAGAGGTTTATTAGAGGTCATCTAGTTCTGTTTAAAATGATGGAAAGGCCCSTACTTTGCAGCTCATCTGTATGTGCATACGTTAATGAGGTCCAGGATAATGCAGGTTTATCTTTTTTCTCTTTAGGCCAAGTCTTTCCCTACCACGCAAGTGTAGGTAGTCCCACTAATTGCTAGACCGCTTACTTCAATGAAACAAACACAACTTGGGTGTTCAGAAATAGYTTGAAAGGAGTTCTAACAACCTCAAAGCCTGCTTTAATGCTAATTTGTAGGTTCATGGGCATTTTTTTTAATGTAGGGATATTTAAGAGAGCAACAAGGATCCTGGSGTCGGATCTTGTGAAAGCAGTGAACCTTCATTGTGTTTAAAAACATTTAGGATGTTACATTAATTTCATTATTCATTCCTTTWAAATTATCTCATAACCATTTTCAGGGATGTGGTCATTTCAGCAAATAAAGTAAATATGTATCCCATATATTTGAAAACCTAGTAAACTCTCTGCAGTAATTCCTTAATTCAGTAATTCCTCATATTCTATTCAATGTATAAACTGCCAATATACTGAAATGATTATGAAGATCACAGAGGAGGTTTTGCTTTGTTGTTTGTTTGTTTTGTTGTGTTTTTTGTTTTTTTTTAATCTTGTGGTGGAACCAATCATTTGGGGCTAAATGTCCATAGAGCAGTTGGATACAGGAATTTTAGTACGTGAAATTATTGTGTGTTTATATGAAATACTTCGTGTATTTGTATTGAAATCCTCGGTTCTTAAAACAAAAGCTAATATAAAAAAAAATTGGAGGGAAGATTTGGATCCTTTWTATAATGAAGCAATCAATGCAAATTTAAAGATGCAATAAGAACTTCTATAAACATACTATGAAAATGTATTTCCTGTCGCCTGATGATCATCTGTTAAGACAGACAAATATAAAGATGTCACTGTTAACAAGTAACCTGACTTGATGACTCTTTGTTACTGGAGTCCAATTTTATAGTAAGACTTTTGCAACAGAGGGAATTTGAAGCCTTGTAATTTTGAAAAGCAACTGTAGGAKTTGTTTTTCACCTTTTACTCAAAGTTCAGCTTCCAGGAAAGTCATATCAACGTTTAATTTATTTTTGAACATTTCATTATGAGAAAGCTCATTTCTGTAACAACAAACGCAACTCCATCTTTTGTAGCAAAGTATCAGACTCCTGGCAATACTTCTGTATTAGCTTGAAGTCAAGAGTGGCAGCCTTTCTCTTCTTCTGTAACGGTACCCACAGTCTCTTTCAGATTGTGGGGTCTGAGACCCCAGGGCCTGTTGGTAACTCAAGGCAAAACGCAGCATTTGATCTCCAGCAGTTTAACCATTTAAGGTCTAACAAAGTGTGGAATAAACTTGTGAATGAGTGTTTGTGTGGCTGGAGTTCGAAAGACAGAAAGAACACATGGGATGAGGGTGGTGGAGTTTCTTCTTCTTCCCCAGAAACTCTCTCATTTAGAGCAGTTGGCAAACACAAAAGGGTAAGACAGTCAGAGCTACACCTTTGTGCAGAATTATCTGCAAAGAGGACTTTCATGTTTTATTAAAAATATGAAATTTGTATGCTGCATATTAGATATTGGTTTTCCACTGCTGAATTGCAGRGGAATGGGCTAGTTAGAGATAGAGGGGGGGAAAGATACCAAAGGCGCGTYTCTTAGATGCGTTTTTTCAGAAATGTGAGGATGTCTTGAGAAATGTAACTTGMAACTCCTGTGAATTTACTGACCATCAGATGAACTCAGTGAGGTCAGTATTACATATTCTGTCCTTTCTTCATGCTCCCTTCTGTACAGTGTATCTCCAGCAGATAAGTCTAAACCATTACAACATCATCTTTTGCTAATACCCTCTAACCTCTGCAGGCCAGATTTTGTCATTTCTGTTACCACAGTAATTATATCCAAACACAAGTTGATTTTTTTTTTTTTTTTTCAAAGCAAATGATGTTTGGAGGAGACTGAATTCTTTAAGGTTAGTAATGGAATTTCCGTTTGAAGTAACCTAGTTCAAAGGGAAAGATTTCCCCTTTAGGTTTAGACCAAAGGTTCTAAAAGCCTGAGATGTGAAAATAAAGAGGCACTAGCTATAAATACCTTTACAATTATGTCTCTTTAGACTTGCTGAAATGTGTGGTTAAGCTTCTTYCTTGCTGCTTTAAATATTCAAGGTTACTGGCCTGCATTAAACTCAAAGCCCTTTAAATACCCTTTTTTTTTTTTAACCAAGTTATTCAGACGGACAAACTGAAAGATTTAGAAATGGGTGTCTGTGAGGGGAAAAAAACAGATTTGAAAAAAGGAGCTGGGTATTTTCTCCAAAAGAAATAATTTTAATATTTTCACACACAAAAGTGAATTATTTTAATTGCCAATAGTAGGTGTAAATGCAACCAGTTCCCTATTGCCAGTCAGCCAGACTTTCATGTCTAGAAAACATTAATGTGCTTATGCTGGTATGACCAAGGCAAAATATTTAGAGTACATCATCACCTTTCAAAGTTCCTTTGCCAGCATTTAGAGTAGGATTTTCATTTGAYCTGTTGTGTATGATGGGCATTGGGGTCTGAGATTTCATAGTCAGTATGTTTCTATTCATCAGAATTTCATTTACTTAGAGATGTTAACTTACTAGTTTACTCACCTCAAGCCTAATGGTAGTATAAAGTTAATTCTAAGTCACAGTTGTTGAGGGAAACACTTTTTTTCGTGAAAATTTCAACTTTGAATCTGGAATTCAACCGTTAGATGAGAGAGTCTGGAGTCCAGCTAGAACAGCCTTGTCCCAGTGTATGCACAGCTGGGTAAGTTCTTGACCATGATGGTGACGGTATTCCTGCAAATGATGATGTTTCACGTACCAGTTTAGAAAGGGAACCGGATCACAGCCTGATGCGAAGGCTGGCAGTGAATCCCAAGCGTCATTATATTAAGCTGAAGCACTAGATTCATTTTATGATTGGAGGTAGCTCTTTATGCTCCCTTTTTTAAAAACCTTGTAACGTGTAAGCGGTATTAAAGATGGCAAGGTTGTGCCAAAAGTGTTGAATAACTCTGGGTATATCAAGCCATTGTATCCTGCAGATTTTTATTTCATATGTCAGATGGAGGTGTGGCTAAAGCTTCATATGACTCTTCTTTAATATACTTAACCTTTGTACCAAAAGCATTTTTATTCATGTAGTTGGTAAGTATGAAAGGAGATTGGAGCAGCATGCCATTGCAAAACTCTGCAAATGCTGTAATCATGGTATTAACCTACTTCAAAGCCTTAGGAGCACGCTCACTTCGTGAGGGTAGTAAGAATGTTTTCATCACTCCGAGTTCACTGACAGATTTTGAAACCAAATCATGTTCCTTTTATTTGTGTTTTAAGTGGAAGGCTACAGTGGAAATGATTGTTCCATCTTGCATTCCACTTAGAAGAATAAGAATTTCTTACACATTTTCTGTGYCTGCATGAGAAGGTTTGTATTTATTGCTGCTGTTCGTAGATCCAGAGATTTTCCTACCACCCAGAATGCTGTTTTAGGAAAAGGAATGAACGACTTGGTATATCCCAAAATAACTTGCCAGTCAACTTTGGATTCCAGCTTACAACAGCTTATAGTCATTACAGCTTTCAGCTCTTTAAGCACAGGAAAGGAGTATAAAAGGCAATGCTCATGTGCACCATGTACAGTTTTCATGGTCACAATACCAAAAGATTCCATGTGTCTAAAACTAACCTGGTTCTTTAGTTAGAGACCCACGTACAGAAATTTAAGTGTGGTCAGGTTTGTACCCATCTGTACATAATCTGATGCCTCTTTCCAGTTCTTATCTCCTGCAACTGAAATTCAGCTTTGCAGATTCGCTAGCATGATTTTGGGAGCACTGCTGTATATGAACAGCCCTGTTAACATGTGAGTGTGTTCAGAGGAAGTCACATGGAGCAACTGATTCATTAAAGGCTGAGCTGACCCCAAAATGGAGCCTTCAAGGAAAGAAAACTAAGAAGAGGGAAGGAATAGAGGAAGAGGATTGCCCTAAATAGAGGAAATGATCTAGAAATGCAGCTTTTTCGGAAGCTGTTGAACAAAATAGTAACCTTTAGAAATGGTTTCATGTCTTATTTATCACTTGAGGATCAACTTTTGTGTTCTCTTTACTTTTTATTTTCCAGATTAGCAAAGATAACTAGTGCAGGTTTATACAGATGATTACTGGAACTCCAGGGAATCAGGATGTGGCAGGGAAAGAATCTGTTGTGAAAGGGCACGGGGGGGCATCGCCGATGGGAGCACAGGGAAATTCTTTGTTGAAAAGCACTTCCTTCCATGACGGCAAAGCCATCAGCCACTGTCTGGAAGAGTAGACAACCAGCAATACCTGGGAACTGAAGAAATGCAGACACTAAATATCATTACTCAGGGCCATCCAAAATTTGTGTTTAAGGCATCTCCTGATATTAATCCAGAGTCACAGTTTATTGCAGGCATCTAATTACTCCTTCTGTACTCCTGCTCTCCTGTGAGTTTTCTCCTTATGGCCTCTCCAGAGTGCCAAGGATAAAACACCTGTGGCTGGCACCAGTCTCATGCTGCCTCTCAGACCTTGCATGATCACAGTGCAGGCCTGCAGCTGCTTTCCTGCTCGCTATCTCCATAGGGTAGATGCTACTAGTTGGGTTGACCTGTTATCCGTGGACCAGCTGCGCCTAGGGTTTGTGCCGCAGAGTGGGACACAGAGCGGGCGGTTCTCTCACCTGGTGAAGCTCTTGGCTGAAAGCAGTCCTGCTAGAAGGCATGGCCCACCTGCAGCTCAGCGGCAGTGCTCAGGAGTTGACACAGGAGAGGTGTGTAGTCTGTACCATTCTTGGCTATCGCTATTAATCCGATTAATTAATTTTCACTAGCCATCGTGCCTGAACCAACCCCACAGAACTCAGTACATGGTCACAGCACTGCATCTCTGGAATGCCTTGTCTCCTTAGAAAGAGAAGAAGGTGGGAGCCATTTCTAGATAAATGATCTCTGTTTTCCTTTCAGTTTATTTTTCGTGAGAAGAAGCAGCAGCCAGTTTTCTAGTTTTAACCCCACTCATAATAATAGCAAGTTGGCAGCAACAATGAAGAAGGGAAAATTCACGCCTCTACAGCTAAACATTTTGTTCTGACTGTATTTTAATTACAAAATGTCACTTCATGATAAATGAAACTTTCTTCTTCTAGCTGGTTTCAATTAAGTTTTGTTTTAAAAAGGAAGAATAGGTTTTAATAAGGCTCAAAATACATTAAAATATTTCATTTTGATTTTAGTGGAACAAAGAGAATTTCAACACTGAATCAGTATTGAATACTTGAAGTTATCTTGGCGGTGTGCCTTGGTTTCTTGCTGTCCAGGTTGCTCTTTTTACTGGCCAGGGTCACCACTGGCTCCAGTGGGTGTTACCATTCCAGACACTGAAGTGCTGTATCACAGATGCTAGCAGAAAAAGTCAAACCAGCCTTGTGCTTACAGTTCCTCCGTGCTTAGAGTTTTTATGGAACTATGCACACAAACGTGGACTCACTTTACGATTAAGGATTTTGCCTTAAAGGAAGAAGCTGTTTCCAGGCACTCCTGAAATTCCAACAGTACCAGCAAAAGCATTACTATTTTGTCTTAAAAATGAAGTTGAGCCTTTATCCTCTAATACATGCAGGTCAGTGTTTGTCACAGCTGTATTGCAGAGTGCCTTGTCCTGACTCAATAATTAGACTGGAAATACTGCATGACCTCAGAGATTCATCCGAAGCTAAGAAAGTTAATGAAAGCCATGTAGGTGATCACTTTAGATGCATACGAAAGTGAAGTATTCAGACCTTTCTTGCTTAGGGTTCCCTGTGAGCAGCAGCACCCAGTTTGAATCACCAGGAGGTGACTGTCGTAACACCAGCGGAGGAGCGGCGTGAACTTTGTCCTCGGCAGCTTGAACACGTGCACTGAAAAACAATTGCGGCTTCCTCTGGGAATGAGAGCAGCGTAGGTCAGCTTGGGCAGGGATACGCTAACATATTGTTCAGGCAGTATTCTTGACAGCTTCCATTTGTTTTTCCAGCTAAGTGGAAAATCTAACCTGCAAATTGGAAACATTTAGTGAGATAGTGAAATAGATGCGTTTTAAATAAGTAAAAACCTGCCTGAAAAGAGCAGGAGTCTTTACTCTTCACCTCTCTTGGGTGAGTTTGGGCTTGAAAGATAAAGGTCTGCTGATAGTTAGATCTTACTGTGGTGAATAAACATGGTATTGTAAAATAACAGTTTTAAATTGACTTTTGAGGTAGTGGATTCATTAGAAGACAGTTTACTAAATATATTCTATCTGGATCCTATCTAAAGTGCTGTATCGTTCATTAAGCTCCAGGCTGAAGTATCTTTGGTGAGATTTCATGTCAGCAAGAAAACTACCACAAAATGTTTACACTCTTGTGGGAAACTAGGAAGAGAGAATTAATTTTTTAGTTTGCTAGAGCTGTCCCACTTAAGACAAATTTGCTGGGGACTCTGCTTTGGAATTAATGCAAAAGCTTTGCACCTTTAATGTGGTGGGCTGAGCTCTCAGTTGTTCCAAAACAGATCTGCTGAAATCAGTGCAGACAATTTTCCCAGAAGTTACCAAACCAAGACAATATTTTTAAATTATATCTCCTGTTAGCTGAACCCAGACTTCTTCAGTACAGAAATGTGTTTTCGTAAAATATACATTTTGAAATAGACTGTTGTATTTTTGTATATTTTTAAGACTGTAAGATAAAATTGTGTTTGGTTTTCAAGACTGCCCATTCCATCCTAATTAGGACTAGCCGAAATATGTAATGATTGTTAGCATCCTGGAAGAACAGAAATCGGAACCATTTCATGTTAGTGCTGATATGCCTGGTTTGTTTATTATTGTTGTTTTTATCTATTACAGTTTTCTTTCCAAATGTAAGTGACCACTAAATTGAGATTCATAAGGTTTTGCTGGAGTAGAAAAGTGGGTAATTACAGAAAATAAACAATAATGTTTGTTTTTTAACTGTTTTATTGAAATACAAACATGATAGGAAACTAAGGTGTGCCCCTTATAAGTTAGGCTGTGGTATAGCAAGAAATATTGGGATGCTGTGGGTTTATTAGTTTCCTCATTAAACTTTATTTTTGTGTTTTGAGGAGTAAAATATGTTTCTTGAAACCATTGCACATGCATCATTGTTTTCTTCATTATGTGAACAAATTATTTAATCTCCCATGTTCGTTTGGAAAGTTCCTGTAGAAAGTAAAAAATTATGGCAATATTACTATTAGCACAAGGCAGGCATTTTTCTTTAATGCTTTTTTAAATCAAGCTACGCACACTCGCGTGGAAGATTTTGGAGGTGCCCAGTTCCAGTGCGGGTGTTGGCTGAGACAGTCACAGTACCCTTAGGCAAGATGATAAGCTGTGCTTGTTGATGTTGATGCCTATGAAGTTATTTATGGATTTACAGTTCAAAACAAGCATTTAAACATTACTAGGAAATTCAGAGGCAACCAATTTTCATGACAATCAGGAATGAAGTAACTTAAAAATAGTTATGAGCAGCCTCTGTTCATTAGTGTGTGAGTGGTCTTGTGGAGTTGCTGAGGGCAGGGGACGTGGCAGTGATTTCAGGGAATCGATGGCCCAGGTGTCTGTCCATGGCATGATGTTTAAAGAAAATTTGAAAAAATAGCACTATCCTCAAGATTAAGGTTTTTTTTTTCCCCCCACTCAGCTAGACAACAAACCCACAAAATGTTGCAGTGTAGACAAAGCCTCAGATTGGCTAAAAGCCTTAAATTCCACTTACTGCTGGCTGCTGGGCAGTGCATCAGCCACGTCCAGGCTCTTAATGGAGCGCTCTGGTAAGGGAGTGTGATTTTCTCTCTAAGATACCTGAAATAAAGCTGGTTCTCTAGGAAGGAGAGATTTTAAATATCTTGTCCTTATGGAGGTATTTTGGTCCCCAGCTGTAAAAATAAACATATATGACTCCAGGTTTGCTGCTTGCCGAATTGTGCAAAATACTTCGAGGAAAATAAATAAATATCAGTGATTTTTCTAGTTATCCTTTAAATGTGAATAAATACACGTTTCAATGCAAGGTCTGCCTGGTTTTCATAATGGTCAACATACTATGGGTTGTATACATGGCAATTTAATGCTGTGAAACAATCCTATGTCAGTGAGAGAGACATGGCAAACCCCACAGCAGAGTGCGTTGGAAGAGGAGCAGGTAAGTATTTAACACCGAGTAGCTGCTAAGTGTGCAGAGGCTTTATTTTCTTTGTTAGTGAAGAAGGCAGAGAAGTTATGGAGTGCAATTAAATTGGAATTTCTCTAAAATTTTCATTTTCCGAGAAATAGAATTAAATTGCTACTGAGGAGAACAGAAAAGCTGCTTCAAAAATCAAACTGCTATTAGATTCCGTGCTTTGTAAATACTGTTTGCTCTGTGTTGGCGCAAGTTCGTCACTGTCACGTAACATGCCCATATTCACTAAAATAAACCTTTATTTCTCTTTTTTAGACCCATTTTTTTCCTCAGTCTCTGATAAAGACATGTATCTTACTGTAACATGTAAAAGGCTGTAAATGTTTTCATCTCCTGCAGGTAAAATATGCAGTGTGACATAATTAAAATATGAAAATATTCACCGTATTTCTTAACCATTTTTTTTCCCTTCACTTGGCAGCACGTTGTCAGGACATTCCTAATGAATCCAGTCTGCAGCACAGCAACAGAAGCTGTTCTCTTCCCAGTTTCCCTTTATGAGTTAACAAAGATAGAAAAGTAGGAAAAGGGTGTCGATGGCCTCGGAGAAAATGACAGGCGGCTTCAGGGGCAGGTGTTGCATCTGCACAGCTCTGAAGGTGTCAGTGTGCCTTAAAACACACTTTGGACTCTGCCTGTAGGAAATTGAGAATTCTGCCCAAGGCAGATAACAAGGAAATTTGGGTTTGAACAACTTTTGTAAAAATAACTTTGGCAGAAAATCCTAAATTTTTTTCAAAAGGCACATAGAAATCACTTCAGCCTTTTTTTCTGAGGTTTCTTTTTTATTTTTCTTCCACTTTGATTCATCTGTGTGGCAGATTTAGGTTATATTATGCTTGAGTTTTAAGGAAGTTCTGACAGTTTCATATTTATGACTTGTGTTCCCCTGCGGAAAACTGTCATGCTGAATGGAAATTAGACACACTAGCTGGTCTATAATTTCAGATATTTCCTTAAACTGTTTACAAATATTATTGGAGCATATCAAGGACTTTTAGTGGTGCATTTTTCCTGAACTGAGTGATTGCTTTGAAAACACCTGCTTAAATTTGTCACTTTATACTTAACATTCCCTGTATGCCGAGATACCATTGTCGTCCGAATACACCCAAATGGGAATTTTTTCACCAGTAGTGGAGGTCTGATCACAGCGAGGTCTGCGGGGTTGCACTCCTGCTTCTAAGCTGTGCTCCAGCCCACTGGAGTAAAGGAGCTGGGGGCTGCAGCTGCAGAAAGCTGCTCCGCTCCCTCGCTGCCCTGGCTTAAAGCCAGGGTGGTTGGTAACCACCTCTTTTTCACGGTTATTTTTTGCTTTATAATTTGGCTGTTTATAGGCAGAAGTTTGTGTTTACAGAATAAGAGTGTGAGGCTAGTTAGATATATATTCTTGACGGAATGATAAGTCTGCTGAAAAGGAATAGCCGTACAAGCTTTTAACCTTTGTCGGATAACCACTTTGCATCATGGCTACTTGTTGGTTGGGGCAGCATCCTAATTAGAAGTCCAAAGAATAAGTAAATATATCATGTGACTGTTCACGATTTGTAATACTTTGGTTTTCTTGAACTCCTTTTATAGTCTGAATCTGAATCAAAATTTTTCTTTTCAAATTGGACTTAGTGGGATATTCCTGAAAAAGCTCTGTTCTTCTTCACCTCCCCGTCAAAACTGGCAGCCCAGAAGTGACTTTGGGAGTATGGGGATTGCAGTATTTGCAAATACACAGGCAGAAGATTTCTCTAGTACAGCTGTTAGTCTTTATGGGTTTACCTTCATAATTAATTAACCGTAACTCTAAATGAAAAACGGTTCAGGCTTTTTGTTTGGGTTTTTTTTTTTTCCTTATGTGTCCTGAAATACAGTATTTCAAGTAAATTGTCTTTCAGTGTCTTCCCGATTTAATTTGTTTCTCTTTAATTACTGCTCTTTGGCATCATTACAGTCTTGTTTCCATTTCTGTCTAAATATAATGGTTTTGCAATGCTTTTCCAGAGGTTGCAGGTAAAGAGCAATACCAGTTGATGCAGAATAGAAAATGATGATGCATATGCAGTCTCACAAGGATGAGAGACAATGCTTAACGTAGTTCATGGAAAAGAGCCAAAGCTTAACTTTTATGAATTACTAGAAGAAGCATTTTATAATCATGAAAGAAAACATCATATGGTTATTGAATTCAGAATTTAAACACTGGTCAGTCACCAATCAGATCAGTATATTTGTTTCAAGTACAGAAGTAGATTATTTTCCTGATGTGTCAGGAGCTTCAGTGAACTGCAACATCTATTTTGATTTGCCCTGTCCTTACTTTTTTTGGACCTCCTATTGCTGGGATTTTCTCACTAAAACTGGTTTACAACAGTGTCCTGGGAGGTGTTGGTAGCCAAGTGCAAGGATTGTTTCTCTAACTACATCCTAGAGGCCTTCTGCAAACCTGGCTTGCCCTCAACGTCCTCTGTTATTTCTTCCCTTATTATACCCATATATCCTGACACTGAGAGCTCACAATCCTACTCATGCTTTCATCCTTGCTAACAGTAGTCTGAGATTTGCTTGAAAAAAGTTACTCTATGCATATTCTTCCATAATACACTTTCCATGAAGGTTTCTAGAAGTAACCTGTTATTTAAAATAAACATCCTTTTGCTACTGTGGAATTTGAAATAACCTGATGAAAAGATCCTGACAACGGTTTCTCTTTATCGAACTCAGGCTGAGGATGATTTTTCGGCATGACTTAACAACAGACGTGATTTATAGCAACTTAAAGGGTGGCTTTATATAGTCTTCCCTTACCTTTGCACATTGTCTAGGAAACCAAAGGAAGGTTTGGAGGCAAATAATAATGCTGTGCTTTGTCAGTTGTTACGTATTTGTGTGGTTATGGAGTTCTAATGCCTCCTACAAATACTAATTGTAGTATTGGGATTCAGTATAGGAAGGAGAACTAGTAACTGAAAAGGTCTGATGAGGATTGAGGACTGTATGCATTGAGTTCACTGCAAGGCTATATTACTTGCACCATCACGTGTGTTGACACTGAACTAGAAAACCACTTTTCTTGCTTGCCTTTGCAGTTAGATAAACATAAAACAATGAGATCACAGTTGCAGAAAAATGAAGATTTGGAGCAAATAGCAAGTATATCAAATCCAGGTGATTGTGTATCTGGGGACTCTCACCTCCCTTTTTTAATGGGCTCAGAGAAGTTTGATCTCTGTTAAAGTTAGTCTTTATAGGTTTACCTTCATAATTAATTAACCGTAACTCTAAATGAAAAACTCTTCAGGTTTTTTGTTTGTTTGTTTGTTTGTTTTTTTCCTTAGGTGTCCTGAAATACAGTATTTTGTTGAAATACAGTATTTGCTGAAATACAGTATTGTTGGTGTTTTTCCATTCAGTGTGGGTAAGACAGTGTATGCAGAATTGTTTTAGTTGTCACTCTTACAGTAAATTATGATACAGTGGAGAAGGGGGGGGCTGAAAAATGGCACTTTTCACAGAAAGCTCTGATATAAGCAAAGAGGTTAAAGAAGTTTCAGACTAACTTTTAGTGTACAAGGAGGGTAATGTAGTGACCAGGAAACACAAAGAAACACAGGAGGGATGAACATTCAGATGCCACTGTGAAAAACAACACACTGTGGTAATGTATTGGTAAGCCAAGAACATTCCAGTTGATGGTAATAAAGTGTGCTTTAACAGCTTTCCATCCTTGCATGCTTCACATGCAGGATATAGGCAAGTATTCTTCCATTGTTTATTTTATGGAAAAATTAAAATACTGCTTTTTTTCTTCCCTTTCTGGAGAATGGAAAGGGCAGATGAGTAGGCTGCTAAATGTTGGGTCTAACCTGATACATTTAAGAAGTATTTTTGAGAACCCGCTTTACAAGAAACTAGTAATGCTGATGTACATTTTGAGTTTTCCGATGCTGGAGATACTTACGGCATGTTTGAACACAAAATTAGTAGAGATGCTGTACACATCTATAAATACTGACTATGGAGTTGGAGCTCTGTCTTTTTTTATCCTACATCTCAAAGTATTGTACAAACTTTGAATAAAGACAAGATTCACAGAATACTGCCTAAAAATCATGGGTGCACTCTGCCTATTGTGAACAGTGCTTTTTAAACTTTTATTTTAGAGCTACTTTTTAAAAATGAAAATGAACCTGCATACATCAGTGATGGGCCATGAATGTAAAAATAATAAAGCAATCAGCCACCACTGAAATGCTGCCACCTCTCAAGAAATGACAGCAATTTACCATATGCTACAGCGCAATACAGTATCATCCCTCATTTTAATATTTGATTTCGAAGATTCATGTTTCTGATATTTATGACAGATGTAAATCTTAGAAATCCAGAGATGTAAAATTATGGACTTGGTGCCCAGAGTTAGGCTTTTGTGCTTCTTTGCTACTAAATAACATCAGAGTTAAAGGAAAAAGATTCTTCTGTCTGAACATGAGTCTTCCCAAATGTGAATGTCTTTAGGTGGTTTCTCTGATGATATGTTACCAAGTTCTGTGTTTTATCCTATATATCCGTGGAAGGTAGATACACTGTATTGATTTTACAAAAGAAAATGCTGTTTTTCTGTATTAAATGATACCAACAAAACTACCTTCTTGTAAAGCATGTTATCCTCTGCAGAGGCATCACTCTCAGGTTTTTGTGTGTTGCTGGCTTGAAGCGTTTCAGGACTAGAGAAGTTGTGTCTGTTTCTATGGACGGACTCGCTGCCAATGGGTCTGAAAGAAACAAGGTTTTCATTGACTTTCCAATCTCCAACACGAGTTAAAAGCTGAATTCTACCTCACTGTGACTCAGCTTCACTTTTGTGAAAAATTCAAAGCTGGATGTAAGCCCCTTCGGTGACAGTTTCAGCATGATGCTGCCGCTCTGAGCGGTGCCATGTCGGGTTCTGTCACCGAACAGGCGCAAGAGCGAAACGCATCGGGGTGTCGAGTTCCACGTCCCATTAGTGCTTCTTCTTTATCAGCACTGTATCAGAGTACTAGTTGTAACTGATACAATTTTATTGCAAAACCATTTTTAGGTGAGCCATCAGACAGTGATGATAGAAATGCTCAGCCTAGTTAAGGGATGTTCTAGCAGTGCTACCTGCAAAGTTGTGAGTGCTTTACTTGGAGCTGAAATGACTTGTAGCTGAATAAAAAAGACAAACATCTGCTTCACAAAAATCATATTAAACGATTCAAAATTAAGAAATATCTGACTTTTTGTTTACTGGGGGACGTTCACCTGGATTTCACTATGCCTTTGTTGGTAAAAGCTGAATGCTTAATCTGTATTTTCAGATTATTTCTCCATGCTATGTTTTGCCTTCTCTTTTTTTTTTTTTTTTTTAATAAAGAATAGGCTTTTCTGTAGGAAGTGAGCAATTTGTGTTGTAGATTAGACATTAAAATGTTTCAATTGGGCCGAGTTGGTTGCTGCTGAAACTCAAAGTGCAGGAATGGATTAAGATCAGACAAAGCTCTGTAAAGTTGGCTGTCAGCTACACTCAGACTTTTGACGGGGGATGTAAATTATACTCCGCTGCGGCTCTCTTAGTTAGTTGATCTATGGAGTGAAATTGAACCTGACTACCTGGGCGGCTGTTCATCTTTCTTCTTGATTGAGAAAAAGGTGCTTGTGGCACCGAACAGCAAGTACCAGCGTAGAGGGAAAAGGCTCAGACTGGGGGAGATTGGGGATACCGCTGACAGCCTTTGGGAGATGGGGAGTGATTGAAGCACCAGCCCTCCCTCACCTCTGTGGCTCTGCAAGGGGAATGGTGGAAGCTTAAAAAAGAATAAGAAGAAATATAATAGAATGGCAAATGAAATTAAAATTCCTTTGATTAATAAAAACAAAACAACACCCAAAAAACAAAGCTGAGTTGTAACTTTCTCATAAGTGGTACTGCAATTAATAAAAACAGATATGTGAAGTACATGGAAAAGAAAGTGAATATGAAGTAATTATTAAATATTATTTATAACTTAAATTCAACTTCACCTTTATTTACCAGTGCTTTTGCCTTCATGTATGTTGTGAGAATGAGGATATGATTCTGTATAGGATGTTCAGGTTTTAATTTTGCTTTCCAATGTGCTGTAAAAATTATCTTTCAAACAGTTGTTCCCAAAGCAGATCTTGAAAATCAGTTGTTTTGGTTGTCTGTTGTCCAGGTTATGAAATGACCAGGATTGTCAGCAGAAGAGGGTATGAGTAAGTCTGTGTTAGCTGAGTCTTACTTTCTTTTATGTGGATTATTTAACATCTAATGATGAGATTGAACTGGTGTTGCAACTTTTCTCTCCGTGGGGACCTTCATTTGAATCTTTCCCTGCTTTCTGGCTTCAAATCTTCATAGAAGCTATGAGAACTTGACCTCTTCTATATTCCGTTAAGTTTGATTGCAATTAGTTGGTAGTTTGAAGCATTTTAATGTGAGAGACGAAAGTTTGGTCATCATGTCTCTTTAGGAAACAAGCTTAAAAAACATAAGAATGGGTAAGCAATGACTAAGGAAAAAACAAAAAACAATAAAATCCCTTGTCTTGTAAACTGCCAACTTGATGGAGGAAATGTGGTATTGATGGTGCTCAATGATGAACAGCCATAGCCATATCTTTCTCCCCCACAGGAGCATAATGAAGGTCTTAGGTTAGAAGGCAAACCACAATGACATTACTGAAAGCTACTCTGGGGAACTTTCCTGTATRTAGGGCAAAATATATAACTATATATTTACTTTTACATATAACKATATGTTTACATTTGCGTCAGCACTGTGCCTGGGAAAATCATGGTGAATAATTGCTATTAAGAAAATAAAGTGAAAAATACTGTGCTTCTTTTGGCTCAGCTGAATCCTGTGCAGTTCAGTGAGATAAYACTCAGCTTGGATATATTTTTCACCTGAAAGAAACACAGCGAACTGATGCCAGCAAATAGAAAGAATATCTCTAGAACTGATGACTCCAAAGAATGGTTGCGGGAGAAAGGCTGAAGATGAAAGCTTTAAACTTTTTGACTCAGGCATGGACGATATTAAGTTTAGTCTTCAAATAAAACATATTGGCTTTATAGGTTCTTTTAGGAATTTGTACGTTAGACTTCCTGGCAGCTAGGGGGGGAAATTGCAAATGTTTCCATTTATCCTTTAAAAACATTAGCTTAAAAAAAAAAAAATCTAAATGATAGTAGAAAATGAATTTGATATAACKTTGTAGAGTTATGGGGCTTGAAAGTCCTTGAGAAATCACAGAGGTAAGATCTGGACCATGCCAGGCAGGTGTTTGTCTAAGCTGCTCTTATAAAAACTTTAATGAAGAAGCATATTATCAGTGGGTAGGTGTTTCTGTGGTCCAAGCGCAGGACAGAAAGTTTTCCTTAATCTCTGCCCTGTAAATTTAGCTGATTTCTTCTTATCTTTTCCCACCATACAGAGAAAAATTAATTGCCTGCCCCTTAATGCTGACAATATCATAGTATGTCTGGAGAATGGAATAAATTAAAAAAAAATTGCAAAAGTTCTATAGTGCTATTAAGCTTCAGGGAAGTATAGTCAAAAAGATAGTAGATAAGGAAAGACACAAGAGAAGTTGGATAAAATTAGGGTGGTTAGTGCAGAGAGTTGGCAAAGATAAATCAGATGCTTCGTGCTAATAGATCAAACAAGAAGTAAAACCTGAAGAGCAGTACATTTACATTAAAAAAAAAAAAAATCTGCTCCATTGAACTCACGACTGCAAGATAAGAGTGCTGAAAAATTTCTTTTTAAATAATGGACACTTAATTCTGAATACCTGGATAGCCTGATTTTTATTTAATTTTTTTTTYCCCAAGGAACAAAATCCTGTCCAGTCACATCCAGAGGAGACTTTYTGAGAATGGATTTTACAAATCTGTTGACTGAATTGAAAGACAAAAGACTTACGTGTTAGCCAATGAGGCACGGAGTCAGAGATAGGGCAGCAGTAAATGTTTACCTACTGTGCCTCATTTAAATGTTAAATATTACTCTCTGAATCAGTAGGTGTGTGGGAAAAGGTCACCTCTGCCTTTTCACATTGTGGGTGGGCTGACTGCGCAGGAGCAGGGATGAGTGCAGGCAGCAAAGATGTGTGGTCAAAGTATAAAAGTTCATGATGAGAAACAGAAGCCTGTGGTTCAGTGGGATCCTTTGGCCATGGGTGAGAAGCTCATTCTAGCGCTCTGCAGCGCTGGTGGGTAGGTCCTCGTCCTTTCCACTCCTGCCCCRTGATTCCCCCCTTGAGCCTTTGTGCAAGGGGAGGAGGCAACCAGCGGCAGCACAGGGTTCATGTTTTTCCACGTGCTGCTTCCATGTTACAAGTTGTTTTAAATCAGAAGGTGCTGGTACCTGGATAGGAGCTTCTGCAGTTGTTACAGRAGTCATTAGACTTCCATCTATTTGAAAAAATAGGGTAGCGCACTTCAGTGCTCCCGCACCTTAAAGCAAACACGTGTGAATTTTTTGAAATGWCTCATTACCGTTCTCTTCTCCTCTGCCATCATTTTCATTAGCCAGCATTGTTGGAGTGAAGCTCTCAAATGCTGAGGTCTGATTTCAGCACACCGAGCTGCTGCTCGCTTTGCACGTAATGACAGGAGGCTGCAGGAGAGCGTTGGAGGGAGCCTCAGAAATCGAGGGGAGTCTTAACACCGAGACCAGAGGCACGTTAAGACTTTCAGTAGTTATCCTCATTATTCAGTAGCTCCACACAGAATCGTTATTAATAAGCTGGCCTGAAAAACCTATTTGTCAACAAAGATGTGCCAAACAGGTAAACTAGCACATTAAAGTGTCTGCTGGTGTGTGCAGGATTTCCTTGTGCACTTCGGTGGCTGCCGGGCAAGTATACGCTTTAGTGTGTGCAAGAAAGCRTTTGAACGTAAGAAATAGTAGAAGTCAGTTGTCAATCTTTAGCGTTTGTTGTCCAATTTTGCTGTGTTATTCAAAAGATGAGCTTGTAGAGGATAATAATGACATGTCTAGCCTTGCTGTGAGCAGATGCCCTTGTATAAACGAGTGCATATTTCTACTGCTTTTTTAAGTCTGAGGAATTTTGAAATGACAGCACTAGCACAAACAGTATTAAAGTCTGCTTTGTTCTTCTGCTGTGGCGGTGCATTTATTTAAGATCCTGTGTTCGTCATTTTAATTATAGGTAAGCTGAGGAGGTGGTGATTAGGAAAAGATTATGTAAAGGTTTAGGCTGCGGCTTCAGACTCGGTTTCAAGGTAAAAGAGCTTAATGCCTGCAAGCTATTTTAGCAAAAGCCCCAAATTGAKTAATTCTCATGTGACAGGCCAGCCTGGAGAGGTTGCCACCACCCTRGTATTTCTCTGGGCCATAATTAGAAAAGACTGGGCTAATACTGTCTTGTAGACTGAGCTGTAACAACACACGTAGGGCTGAGCTTGGGGCTGTTGTAATTACTGAGACCTCTGTAAGCTTGAAAAGCATAGCTTTAGTGATTGACACTTGACTGGTCGGAGGCATCAGGATCTACTGTTCTTTCTAAATGAAGCTCATTTGTCTTCCTACATCAAGAACTTAAAACTTTCTATTTCATGAGCTCATTGGATTGGGAGGAACTTGGAGTCCAGCCCCTCACACAGGTAATTATGGAAAAGATATGTAGGAGTTTATTGTGGTCTGTTTCTTCAGTGTAATGTTGCTGCTTCCAGTTTCCTTCTGCATATGCTAGACTAGGCTGTCAGCAACCAACATGGTTGAACGTCAGGCAGGTGACTTTGCAGCTGCAGTGTAGTTGCTGGKTTTTTTTCTTGAGCTTCTTTCTTTGCTCTCCTGATCCCCACTGCATGTCACTACAGGAGATGTTCTTTTACTCAGGGCTATGGCCGATTTCTCATATTTGTGTCACGGTGTCATCTTCCAGAGCTCTCTTCCCTTATTTCCCCTATAAATCTAATAAGCCTCAGAGGAAGATACCTGAGTGAATAATTTGTATTGCCTTGTTTCCACATGCCCACTACTCCTGGGAAAGATAGCTTTAGAAGCTCCTTGTTCCAGCTATTACCACCCCCCGTGCAATTGCTAGCATAAATGTTASATATCCAAAGTACATTGACATAGTCTTTATGTAAGGCCATTYCTGGTGTTTGTCTCCTTCACGTGTGTAGTTAGACACCAGCTTTTTCCTCTTCCACCTTGGTGTTGACAAAAGGGAAAAAAACAAAGTAAGTTCTCTTAGTCTCCTCTCCTGTGTTCGGCCCTGGGGTCAATATTCAGTATTTAGCCATYATGAAGCAAATAACTTCCTAAATTTTTTTTAAGTATTGGGTACATCTCAGTTCTCTGCAAATGTTTCCTTTTTTATCTGGAGAAAATGAGAGCTAACCTGAGCAGGTTATACAGAGCTCTTAGTGCTGCATGTGTCTAACYTCAGTGGAAGGTGAGGGAATTGGCCCATGAGAAGTTAACTACTTAAAAGGTCTCTGTTTTCCTTCCACACCTGCCTCTAATTTGCATGCCATTTGAGGACAAGCAAGTCTAAATGTAAATAAATATTCTGTTTCTATTTTTTGATTCTTCCTGGAACAGGCAGACAGGAGATAGCAGGCATCTTTGTGGTACAGATTGAGGAAAAAACAACTGGTTTTGTAGCACATTACTTGAAATTTCCAAGGACACTGGTCTGGTTGTCTTTTAAATGAGCAAATAGAAGGTGACTGTATTTAGGGGGGTTGTTGTAGTAATGTTTTTGTTAATGGGGGTTTTGGATTGATTTGATGGCTTAAACGTTCCAATCTCAAAGTCCCTGTTTGTCCTGTGAAAAAGATTTTGGAAGGCTGATGTGTGAAATACTGGTGTCTGAGATCTAGGAGAAGATGTTCACGTCTACAGTTGTTTTACTCACGCAGATTTGTAATGGAAAGCATTTTTGTAATGGATTTGTAATGGAAAGTACTTTTGAGTACTCGTGGGTGAGAAGGTGACTAGTTCTTAGGAGTGGGAACCTGGAGAGCTGCAACTGTYTGCAGCAGCTGAAAATCCTGCGCTAATGCAAGCTGCAGCGGGTGCTCTCCTCCTTCCCTGCCCTGAAGGCAGGACACGCTGTGCAGAGAAAGCTGCTGGCAGATAGGCAACAGGGGAGGCAATTTGAAGAAGGCTTAAATTAAACTCAATCGGGCACGGCAGCCCTGAGCTGAAGGGCCAGATTCTGTGCTCGGGTACATGCACTTCACTTGTATTTCYGTCTATAGGGTTTGAGAAAACAATGTTGGCATCAAAAATGTGAGCAGAAAGCTGCCTTTTCATCCCTCCTGCATTTAATTTTTGACAGTCTTTTCCCCCCCTTTTTTATATCCGCTGTTTCTTTTCTCTTTGAAGACTTTTCCACTGAATTTAAAATCTCAAGACTTAGACCGTATGTAGACATAATTATGTCTCTTCATATTTACTTAATCTTACTACTTGTTATCCATACAATATTAGTGATGACACATTTTCCTGGGCAGGGTTGTAAGTAATGTATTTTCATGAAGGAAGGGAAAAACGGATGAATATTTTGAATAGAATAACTTATTTCAATAAAAGTAGGCAGGTGCTGTGTTTAATATGTTAATCCCTGTTCTAAGAATTTGTTTTAGAGTCCTTCTGTCTTGAGATGGTAAAAGACTGGAAGGGAATTAAGGAGACCAAAGAAAGTCCCTTGACATTTTTATGTGCTGAAGTAACAGGCAGGCAATCTTGCTTTATATAATTCTGTCTTCCTGTGTAGAACAATTAGTGTTAATATGGTAATGATAATTGTTTCTGTAAATTATTCTTAATTAACTATTTATGTAATAAGACACTTAAGGATCGGTATTTAATAATTTTGAGGGGTTTTCCCCCCTGCTAATTGGTTTCCTTATATATTTCTTTCCTGTGCTAGTGACTGTCTTCTGTTCAGTATTAACTGTGTGACATCCAGGCTTAAAATTTGGTATAGATGATCCTTAATTAACACAAAATGATGCATAAATGATCTAGTAACAGGTGGGTTCCTTCCTTTAGCTATGCTATAATTGCCGATTGCTGKTTTTTCAGTGAAATAATCAAGCTCTAATACAGATCCCAGCTTGTGGGGCCACCAATCCTACCCAGTATTGTCACTCGGCAGTTTTTAGCAGGTTTCAGATGTTAAACTTTATTCTGTGCCAGATGTGGAAGTGCCTCTTTGGGAATCTTCTGTATCCAGCTGGCACTGCGGAGTCAAAAGTAGAAAGGGGAAAAGTGTTTCAAACAAAAGCTTCTGGGCAGTCAGTTTACGCTGGTATTCATAAGCAGGGAGGAGAGTAACAACCGTGTGATCTCCTGCCTCATTTGATGTTGCTTAATATGTTTTGAAGGGGTATTGAAACAAGGTAAGGGAGAGGGAAGAGCCTGTTATGTCATGTGCTCTTTAATTAGCTCCCATTGTTCTGGCTTGGACTTTTTTCATCTTGAAAATGTCGCCTGCTGCCCTGCTTTTTCCTCATTGTTTTTTTACTTGCATATGTGTGAAGCATATACCAATATTTTATGTACATAATTGGTCTAGGTTGCTGTATACTGCCTAATATAAAGTGCACATTCTCCTTTTTACTGTGGTTTATGTTTATTGCACTGACTACATTGTTTTATGTGCACAGTGTGCTTATTGAATGTGTGGTGTAGTCAKAGAGATGTTATATTCCATTCTTAGCATCATTAGTGCTGTTTTCCTAACTGATTTTCATCAAGCTGTAGTTTAATTTAATTCACTTCATTATTTTGCAAAGCAGTTCGTATCTGTTGGATTTCCTTTCTGTTGCTTTTAAAACCACCAGTGTCTCAAAACAGTGAGAACCTAAGTATTTTTAGCTTTGTTTTACTTTTTTTGACATGTTCTGAGCATCCTAGGATTTCTGTAATACAGCCAATCAGTTAAAGCCAAATACTGATAGGTTTACAAGTTAATTAGGASCTCAGTTCATCAGCAGTCACACTAAAATTAATACTGGAGTAAGCATATCAGAATCTCATCTTCCGTTTGCATTTAGTGAAGGTGATTTTGCAATATGTTAATTTGTATWGTGTACAGTGTGTATTTAATTTTCCGTGCTCTTATTTTTTGACCTATTTAAACTCAGGGTCTAAAATCTTGCAGGAATTGGCTTGTTTCAGCTTGTGTAAAGTATATGGAGAGAATTCAGTCAATTGCTAGCATTTATTCTGATTAAGCAACACTGACTAGTATATTTCTCTACTCATTCACTTGGAAGGTAGGTATTTCTTTGACTATTTTGGTTTCTTTTTATAAGTATATGCAGSTTAGGGCTGCTGACATAAATAAAAGTAACTACATGTTTAAAGTAGGAGAAGTAACTTTAGCCTAATCAAGCCTTAATTGTCTRGATTAGTAAGACCTACAATAATTAAGATACTTTGCAGAAGTAATAAGCTATTCATATTCAATCCATTGCATCCTTAGATTTTCATTACATARGCTTTTCTTTCAAAGACTGAAAGAAATGGTGGAAAGAAATATTTACACCGATGGTGAGCTCTGGTATATATGAGAACAAATCTCTTCYTTTAGAGATGATTACTGTGGGAACACTTCATCAAGAGTAGTCTGCACTGCTGCAGAAGACTATCCAAATGCTGTCGGTGAGCAGGAAGCCRGAAGCTCTGCAATGGTCCTTCCTCTGCAGACTCGGAGAAGGAAAGTCCTTTGAGTTGCAAGTCTAATTTTACACCACTGCAGTGATGCTTAGGGCTGAACGCGGTGGAAATGCATCAGTACTGCTCTGCTARCTATATATCCCTAATCTAAGAAAGCAGTTATTCCCAATACAGATACATGGATTTGGAGTATATTAAAAGGGGAAATCAGGACCATGTCTCTCAAGAACACTGCTCGTGGTTGTATTTTCTGTTTTAGGAGTATTCTTCAGGGATTTTGGCATATATACTGCGTATATACTGTACCATCATCTCTTCCTTTGGTTTTCTTGTGGTAGAGCAGAAGTAGAGGAAATCTGAGTCTAGCTTGTTTACGGTAAGCATGTTAGGTAGAATAGATTGGCTGCCTGCTGGAATATAGACTTTTATCAAAATTTATTGAACAGGGTACAGGTAAATGTTTCTTTCTTTTAATCAAGGTTGATTAAATTACAATCAGAAAGATGCCCCTGCTCCCTTAGGCACATCACAACCTTGTTATCATCTCAAATTCATCCAGCCTTTCAAGAGAGGGTTTTATTAGCTCTTCCTAATCCCCAAATAATTACTCTAGACAAAGAGCTATTTGTAGAGAACATCTTGTCTAAGGAAARGGATTCACAAGAAATCACAGGCCCTAATAAATTTTCTGGTGCTCTGTGGCACGARTTTCCCTGGTTGTCCTTGATCTTAAATCTCAACTGGGTCACGCTGCTGAACAGCTGCTAGGGGAATGGTACCTCGGTCGACAGAGGTGCCTCCTCCSTGGGGTCATGGGATTGAAATTTTATTCTCAGGACTTAAGCCTTGTGTTTGAAAAGGAGCAAGAACTTTTTGAACAGACTGGTAAAAGGGAGAGGAGACTTCTTAAGAGTTTATATTTGCCCTTAAGCAAACTGCGAAGCATGGTGGCATGGCCTCCAGATGTCATTTTGCAACCTGCATATAACAGGGTGTGTGTTTCTTATATCATGTACGTAGGGACTGAGCCTTGCAATGCAAACTCCGAGGCGCGTGATCCCCCACCTCCTCACTCCGTTGGTGGAGTCCAGACTACGCCAGCTCCCGCGCCCCTTCTGTATCACGGGGAGAGCCAAATCTCTGGGGCTGAGGTTCAGAAGAGCCCATAGATAGACCAAGAGAGGGGTCTGACATCCTGCCCTGCTCTACATCTTAGGTACCTGGCGCCAGGCCGCGCAGCTACATTTGCCTCTTTTTAAGACAAGAGACCTGAATCCTCCTGGGATTTGCAYCCTTTATTTGGGCATAGAGCAAGGGTTCCTCCTTTCTTTTAAATACTGGCACCACAGGAATAGGGAGGTGATTTTGAGGATTGGTGCYGCTGCCCTTTTATAAAATAGCTTCATGATTACGGGAGTAGGAGGTAAGAAACCCAGCAGGATCATTAATTCTTTAAAGTTTCCCCTTTTTTTTTTCGTTACAGCCACCTCTAAAAAAGGTTCCTGGTTTCTGGGCTTACTATATTTCAAAAATCAGCAATTTTTGTGAAGAGTTTTAYAGCAGTGACAGTAAAAAAAMCAACCAACCAAMCAAACAAACAAAAAACCACCACAAAAACAAAAAAACAAACCAAAACAAACCTACTTTGAAGTCGTTTATTTACTCACTAATACAATGCTCACTAACACCCAGATTATCTGCTGACACCTATTTCTGTTTTAAGGGAAAATGCCTTTACTACTGCAAACAGAGAAATGAATCATAAGTAGCTTGTTCTACAAAACACACTCCCAGCCATGGGGAAGATCTGATCCCCSCCTCCCCCAAATAAGGAAACTTAAATTACTTAAGGGACTACTTAGCTTCCACTGGTGCAATTAGATTAATGTAGGAGGAATTTTGATTTATTTCCACAGATGAGTATATGTTTCTAGGTCAGTAACTCTATTTAGAACAAAAGATCTTAAGGTTTTTCTAAAATAAATCCAAATGTAGTGCTCTCCATTTGAATTTCAGTTTAGTCTTAATCTGATTTTTTTTTTTGGTCCTTTTCTTGAGAARTGGCATGAGTCCAAAAGTGTTAAARTTCAGAAGTAATAAATGAATTGGGAAAGAGGGGAAGTGGTAATATTTGTGTTGCCAGAGGACTGATGTCAATCACCATGAACCAGTAACATAAGCCAGGAAGGGGGCAGATACAGAGGCAGGGACGTTTGCTAGCACTTAAATACTATCCAAAGCAGTAGAAATGAAAGATAACAGCGAAGCATTGAAATGATGCTATTGAATAACTGGGCAATAAAACAGCAGATACAATTCAATGCTGATAATGCAAAACAATGCACATCGTAGGAAAAAATAGCAATAAATTTATATGTAGAGTGATGGGCTCTCATTTCTCAATTGCCACTTTGGAAAGGCATCTGAAACTTTAGTTCTACAAAACCAAGTGAGCAAGTGTTCGCTGTTCCTTTGAGCAGAAGACGCGCGGGGTGGGTGAGAGCTGAAGGGAGCTGGGTTCAGAGGGAGCAGAAGGACACTGTTCTTCATACACTGCATTGCTAAACCACAGGACTCCTTGCCACGGGATGGTTTGGGCAGTAGGTTTGTGTTGGATGCTTAAAGTTCAAAAAGCAGTTGGGCAAGGTCAATGAATTAAAAAATATATTGGAGACCACTGATTTGCAAAGCTGTCCCTTCCATTGCAGGAGTCCRTGGGGTCTGGGAGGGCTTTCAGGGTGGTATCACTGTCTGCTTTTCCATCCCACCAAACTTAGGGAACTTTATTGCCATGTTCAACACAGGATGCTGATTGCCTTAGCATCCATCTCCAGCAGTGGATCTCCAGAGGGTACTTTATATTTTGGTTAGTACTTAGTCTTGGGTGCCGCGGTATGGAGGTTCTGCTTGAGATAATGCCRTGTCCAGGATGGGGGGTCCTTCAATCAACTGTGATTATTAATAGAGCAGTGTAAAATGTGTTTTCAGAGAAATGATTTACTTTATATCACTAGAAAGGTGGATTTTATGAAGCTAGAGCTTGCTGCCTGTCAGATCATGACTTSCTTTCTATGAATCAAAAACAGATTTCTGGATTTGGCCTCTTGTATGGAACCTGGGGAATGTATCATAAAGGACAGGAATTTTATCAACTGAAACAAAATTAAATGTGCAATATGTTGCAGTCTGTACTACTGGTTTGGTAATGTATCTGTTGACAAACTTCATAATAGAATTATTAAAACTCGACCTTTGGAGAAATGAAAAATCAAAGAATTAGTTGAGCCTCTCTTTAAATATTCAGGATGCCATGCGAGACTGAAAATTAGCTGATGTTTCTTGTGGAAAAATATCCTCTGGCAAACTGTTAAATGTAAATTTTGAGGAAGTTATATGTATCTATGCTAGTTTAAAAAAAAAAATCTTCTTACCCATTAGATGTTCAGTATAATAAACTTTTCTCTTGATAGCTAAGCTACCCAGGGGAATTCATGGTAAGTGTTGGCTCAAAAAACAGCCTCACCCCCTAAAAAAAGCCCCAACTCTTCCTCCTCCCCCAAGAATCCCTTGCTCAGTCCTTGAACACCAAACCGGGACCCAGGCTGTAGCCCGCTTTCTGGTATCTGCTGCCATTTACAACCAATTTTGAGTGCAGTTGTGAAGATTTGTGACTGAGCTGATCACCCAACAGAATCTGAATTTACAGCCTGATAGTTAATTATTCTGTATATGCCATGTACTGTAGTTTACATGTAAGCAGTCATTGGAGAGCAAAATAATCCTCCACAGTAAAATTGAGTGTGTTCTGAGGATATTCTCTGTTTGCATCTTAGGAGCAGGATGCTCTTCTCTCATGTTTCATCTTCTTGGGGGTTTTTATAAGGTGACCTGTTATGTATAAACATGGTTTATCCCCATTGCCAAYAATGCTTGTGCAATTGTACTCTGAATACTAATCCTGAAATATAGTTTAGGCTCCTTTTGTATTCATGATAGATTTTATGAACCTTTTTCGTTGCTGGTGATGTCAGCAGAATCTCTCTATTGAATTATGGATTAGACATTTAATCAAGGTCTGTGCATTATTATACAAGTCACTTCTTTCAGTTTTCTCCTGAAAAATGAAATAAAAAAAWTTTGATTTGCAATGTAACTGAGTGAACACCTGATAAATAAAATTCAGTTGTGCATCTCGTACCTCTGTCTAACAATGCAAATATAAAACACGAGGTGTAAGTCCAGCAGACCTCTCTACTGGAAGCCAAAGAGATTTTCTACATCAGTAAGAAAGGAATACAAAATTCAGAATAATTTCTGCTGACTCTGATACCCTTTTTTGTAGTTTTTATTGCAGATGTTAGTTTTAAAACATCTGTTTGTCCTGGTGTTTCTTTTCTCAACATCTTGAGCTTTTTTCCTCAGCTTGATTCATAGCTGAGATGTGGCTACAAGACCAGTTCAGGACCACCAGACTCGCTGGTTTAGCAATTACATCTGTTTTTATTCCAAATTATGTTTTTGTCCAGCTGTCTTTTAAACCCATTTCTATGAGTTGCTAGGATACATTTCTAAAAGTGGAAACTGTTTACACAGCCTCATTATGAAAAATCTTTGTATTTCACTTATTTCTTGCCAAGGCTTCATTACAAGGCACTGCTGAAGTTTACCAAGCTCTCAAAATTGTCATACAATCCTGTTTCTTTGTTTGTTATAATCGGAGAAATACATAGCTGATTAAATGAATCTTGTTTTGTCTACTATTATTAACTCCTTCGCTGAGCTTTCCAGTGGCATCATTCAGATGGGTGTTTCGTCAGCTCAGTCCTGCAAGCGTTCTAATCGAAGTCAAGCTGAAACATCTCCCTTTTGTACATGCACATGTGCGTCTGCACTCTCTGCTTTACAAATGCCTAAGATTTGAGATACGGTGAAAAGGTGAAATCAGATCATCTGAAACGAAGTCAAACCCATGCATTTTCCTAAGGAAAGTATTGAAGTTTTAGGTAAAGAACTTGAAATTTTTTGTAAGCGACGGATGGGTTGAAGAGGCAGCGCAGCCCAGCCAMAAGGCAGTGTCAGAGTTTGCAGAATGAGTTCTGCGTAATTTTTAAATTGCTACTTGCCAAAATATTATCCCAAGGATTAAGTCTTCTTCATCTTACAACATCTGCTGTAACTTGCCTTGTCTTATACTGTTAGGTTTTCTAAAATATGATGGGTTTTTTATATAACAGTAGTCTCAACTATAAAATCTATASAGTAGAAATATTTTTTCAACACCTGAATTTATATTTTGATCTGCTGCTTCAGGCTCACTGTTAATGTTTTTAATATTGAATAGATTTTATTTTTGTGGTATCACATAGGAGGGTGGTTGAAGAAAGAATTGGCAGTTAAATTTTAAAAGAATTTTTCTTAAATGGTAGTTCTGAGATTAGTCTTGTTAGCCACCGTTGTGTTTCTTTCAAACCAGTCCAATAGGCAGTTAAATAACTGCTACAGACATAATCAACAATCAGATTATATTGAATGCCTGCAGACTCCACCGGAAAGGTCTAAGGGGAAACTATTACAGATGAAACAAAGCATTTAAATCCGAGCATGAGAAGCAGCCAGACAAAGGGAACACAGATCGTGGTTTGATTACCCCTGTAGAAAAACATTTAGAAAATTAATATTAGGACATTGGTAATTGAAAGCATTTAAAAGTGTTAATGCCCTCCTTTTATTTTCTTTGATTAAAAGGTCGTTGACAGAACATAGCTGTGTGCATACGTGGTACCTCGAGCAGATACGGGAGTAATGGCTGTAATGTGCTCAGGTCTTTGTACAGCTCCTGCAGGTGTCAGAGGACTGAACTCTCAAGGGTGGTACACAGCTGCTTAAAATGGTGCCCAGAAACASGCACTTGTATTTAAAAGCTTAGAAAAGTAGCTGCGTGGTTGATGACTYAGAGTGTCATCCTCTAATGATTTTTTCAGGTGCAGCCTTTCTTGATTGTTTAAAGACAAACTGAAGGTTTATTAATACACAAAAATGAAAGACCGCCAAAAGGTTTTAAGTCTTGTGTGTCTTTCTCTGTTGTTCAGGGACAACTTTTTAACTGAAGAAAAGCTGTTCCTTCCTCTCGGTCCTGGAAGTAAAGAATTCTATAGATTTTAGGCATGTATAAGGTATTCCATGTGACCTAGGAGGAGAACCTGCACATGGCCTTTGGGCCTTCTGCRTCTTGCTGTGGGCATTGCTCTGAGGAGTGTCTCTTCATTTTGACTTACCAGTAYGGTGCTAGAATGGCATAAAAGAAAGCATAGTAAAGCGAAGAATTAAGGTCATCATTTTTTGCCTTAGCAATGACAGTACTATCCATTTTTCAGTTGCACCTCCTGGCAGTATATTAGAAGATAAAGTATAGGCTTAGGCAGCACTTACTTGGGGAGGAAAGTTAAAAGATTTTACTTCTGCCAAGCCTAAAGTTTTTAGGATAATTAATAGGGATACGGTTGGTAAAAAGTGGAATCCATCGTGTGGGTGCTGATAAAAGCAAGTACTGGTAAAAGCAAGGGGAAATCCACAGGTAATCTGAATGCTGCRGCAGGGTACAGTGGAATAAAAAAAATGGTGATCTCAAAGACCTTTYCTTTGCCTGCAACAGCACTGAAAACCATGGAGTTGCTATTTGTTCTTGTCTTTATATGATCAGCTAGTCACAGATGGCCTTGGTTGGGTAATGAACTTTTCCATCTCCCTGTTATTGTGCGAGTGTTACCTGCAGCTCRGAGTCATTCCTAATCTCTCACTGGAAGGGGCTAGATCTTGTTGAGCGTGGATGATGTAAGTCATTGTATACCCCCCCCACACACACACTTTCTTCCTGGTAATCTTTTAATTTTGATGGAAAAACTTTTGTGAGTTGAGGAACTGGGGAAGCCTGGTTTCTTGGATCTTGATGTTGATCTAAGCTCTAAGGAAAGACAAGCTTACAGCGTGGCCTTTCCTCAGCAAATCCATTAATAGGGTCTCTCTCCTCTATTCAGCCGCGTATTTTCCCCTAACCGGTAAAGTGAAAAATTCATAATATAGATGAGACCTGACTGAAACTGGCCTGAAGGTTCAAGTGTTAATGCAGGGAAGAATGGGCATGAGAAGGGAGGATGGGGGTTTCCGTTTGCTTTGCACATTCCCATATACACCCATGGAGTGTGTGGCTGCATTACTCTTGTTTCCTTGGGAAACCAAACTGAAAATAATGGCAAATAGGAAATAAAAACAATTCTGTTACTACCTAGTACGTTGTAAGGGAATAACATTATCCAYGTCTTTGGATTACCAGAGTGTTTGAAGCTGCAATAACCCAGTTGTTAGCAACCATAATTTAGATGTTGGGTTTTTTTACATAAATATGACTTATTTGAAGTATGTTGAATTAGGAAACTCATGAATAAATATTTTGACATAATCAGAATTATATGGCTAGAAATTGACCTACTTTGCATGACAGATGCTTGAGAATCCGCCAGCTAATAGCATACTAACCTGGCATAGCAATGCCCTATCTTATAATACACTAAGCTGCATACAGACATTAAATTATTAGATTGTTGGGGGGTTTTTCATGGAGATTAGACACAGTCAATTTTGTTTGTAAGTGAATAAGTTATAGGCAAATTATTGAGAAGGCATTGGGGTGCAGTCCAAAGGAGGACTCGTGCATCGTTTGATAAATGTTTTCAGCATGGTCTTGCAAAATACTGTTGGAGGTAGAAATAGCCAGAAAAGCTTGATGGTACCAGCCACCAAATAACTGGAGTATTACATGAAGTAGACAGGTCTTACGCTCTTCAGAAGATAAGCACAAGTGCAAGAGGAATAATAATGTTTTGAAAGTCTGGTAATATTTTAATGATATAAATAGAATCTATTTTTTCCCCCTGATGCTGTTCTTTATGCTTGTGTTGATTTCAGCAGACTGATTTTATCTGCATGTCCTAAAAGTTAATATGACAAGGATTTGTACAGGTTAAGTCAATAAAGAACTCCGACCTAAGGAAAAAACAGTCTTCTCCTCTTTTTGAGTTCATATGGATTTTTTTTAAAATCATCTCCCTTTATTATTTTAAGAAACACAGGTGATGAAACAGTTTAGGTGCACTTTGCACAGAGTCTAGTTTTCAAGCTTCATAAATTTTTGTTGTTCAAGTCTAGCTCAAGAAATAGTAGTGCTTTCATTTGTGAAGTACCACTGGTTTTTATTTTTAATGGGAGAAAGGTAACTTTGTCTTGGCTCAGTGATAGTGAAGAAAATCCTCCTCTTTTGTTTAATTGATGCAATGAAAAATAATATTCTATTCCATTTCATTAGCTTCTTTATTCGCTTCCCAGTTGTTTTTGCCGTTTTTAAAGAACTTCTGTAGCTGAAGTGAACATTGTTCACACTTTTTTCCCAAGGTCTTCAGAGGAATATGATTTTGCTCTCTTGTAATGAACTCTTGTTACCACAAAGGTGGTAAAAACACATGTATAAACTTGGCAAATAATATGTTCTCTTTCAAGCCTTAARCAGGGACAGACCGAGACACAGCTCTTATCCTCTATCTTGATTTACTCCAGCTGCTTAAAGCTTCCTAGAACTAGCTGAAACCATCCCTTTAACACCCATRCTTCTTCCAAAAAGGATACAATTCGGTCATCCTTGCAGTGCCCAACTACCAGAGGCAGCCTTGGGGGCTGTAAGCAGAGACACTTTCAGGTACTGCTGAGTTGGGGACTGAGCTTCTCCTTTCAGGTAACGAAGGCATCGTTTTAGATAAGTCATGTTTGGAGGACAGTTTGGGCAACTCRGGCTCTTTCAAGATTTCACCAAAGGGCATGAGACAGAGGTGATTATTTGGCTGGGTTAGTTATCGTCATCCTTTTCAAGAGCTTCTCTCCGGCACGCGGGGTGTTTGGAAGGAGGGTTGTTAGCGGTTCCTTTCTGGTTGCACTATACCTTCCTGCAGTTCTTYAGGTGAATARCTCTGAAATACTGGACTGGTCTTCYGGTGGCTCAGCAAATTTGTAAAAATTTTGGTAGCACTAAGCASTCAGCTTTGGCCTTTTTTCCTGTTTCTCCTCACATACCAACAAGCTCTTTGGATTCAAACATTCTAGGTTAGCTTGGTGAGCAGTTGGGTCCTTGTGCCCTTACAACTCAACCCATTTACCTAACGTCTTGAAAAATTGCACAAACTTTTCCCAGTTGAGTAATCTCCTTTCCTCTTACTTGCAGTAGAGTTATCTGGTGGRTTTTGTTGGTTTGTTTTTGTTGTATTTTATTACTTTTCTAACAATATTCTGTTTCATTCTTAGTTTCCTGAGTAGCAGCYCAAACACTTGGGCTCCTTGGTGCCTGATCAATGTTGTTCCAGAAACAGAAGAGTTATCCGGATGGGCTGATCCGCCGTGGCACTACACACGAGAGATGCACAAACCCCATTTTCTTACCTCTGGAATTCGTTATGGCACAGGGCTGTTTTCACTTCTTATTAATGCTTTGCCCAAGGGTGATTGCCGGCAGTAGTCTTTTCATTTCTGCCTCCTGCTGCCACTTTGACAACAGGAATGGCAGCAGGAGGCAAAAATGAAAGGACCAGATTGAAAGAAGCACTTTGCCACTGTTGTAATTTTGAAATTGATGGCATTTTTTAGCCCAAAGCCTCCTATTGTTTTTCCAACAGGGAGAGACATTCTCTGATGTTGCAGAGGCAGTGGGAGGCCAAAATGAAAATAATTTTCTTCCTGAAACATTGGATAGCAAAATGTGAACAATTTCAGCAGGGAAATAGCGGTTTGTTTTTCTTTGCCATGTGGTGAATACCGGTATTTCCGTTTGCCCATGGAAAATAAATAGCAGCTGCTTTTCTTATTGAATTAACGTGATCACAGGATAATTTCTACAAATCTATTTACTGTGCGTTTTCAACATGTCATTTTCATTCTTTTCCTTTTTCTGCGTGAGCATAGGCTTTGTAAGGTGGGTACATAATTCCCTGCTGAGGCCACACGCTGCCTCTAATTCCATGGCCTTGGAGCTAGGTTTTTAAGCCAGAAACTTACGCGTCTGCACATTCCAGAACTGCATTTTGTACCAATATCATCAGAACAACTAGTAAATCCAGACGTAATTATCAGTGCCAATAATTCCATAGGAAGAAAGGTGCAGGGTGGTTCTGCAGCTGCACTGTCACATCAGTGACGCAGTTGCCGTCACAGCATGGTGCATGATGCAGCTTGTTGTCAGCTACTGCATCAGTTTTGTAGCTGTTTTAACTAGTACTGCCATGRGTCTTCAACAAGATAAAAGTTCTACATTGACGAAGAGGATGGCTSAAGGAGAAGTGTGGCAGCCCTGATGTGACCCTGGCACACGGCCATGATTTCACCCAGTGTGGTGCACAGTCCCATTTCAGTGTGTGCGCGCAGCACGGGTGCAGCAGGAGACCAGAGCGTTGACAAGAGACGGTAAAGTGGAAATCAATGAATGGCTTTGTCCTGCTTTAGCTGTTATGGGCTGTTGCTCTGTTCTTTGGGGACTTTAGTGTCTGTAATTAGTTGTCTTGAATGGAAAGATTCTTCTCTTATTGAACATGTRAGAAATTTGGGAATGTTAATCAGAGCATAATGTTTTCTTAACTTGCTCTTTTTATAGTCTTGGAGAATTAAYGTTTATCTTAGGGCAGCACAAGAATTTGGCATTTGTATGAAGTGAACTGATTCTCTACCCTTTCTCTTTCTTTATACATAGCAAAAACTAAACTCTTTGGTAGACTCATCAACAGAATATATTTGTAGTCTTTGAAGTGTAAATTGTGAATTTGTGTGTCTCAACATGAATTTGGGGCACCACGTGTAAGTACATGCGTGTCTGTGTCCTGGATTAGTTAAAGTCTAATTAAAATTGTTTCTGAAAACTACATACTTAAAGCCAGATAYAGGTAGACACATAAAAGCAGCTTGATTTTTTTCATAAGTTCTGAGCACTTTTAGTTCTTGTAGGATTAAAGAGAGTCAGGGGATTTCAGCAACTCTGCAAATCTTGTTGCATGTTCACATACCAAAATAATTATTTAGATGGTCATCTTTAAATGATCAGTTTTCCTAGYGTTGGCTAGTTTTTCAGCTGCTTTAAGGTGCTTCTTAGTGCTACGGTGGAGCTTGGAAGAAAAGGCAATTATAATTTACTTTCCTTTTCCCCAGCAAGTTTAGATTTGGTAGGGAAATAACACATTCTGGGGTAATTTAGCAGTGCCATTTGGACTGGCCTCTCCTTGCCGCTTTGGAAGTCCTTTATGGAGATTTTTGGCAGTAGAAGGTATCTACTGCCTGCCCCATTAGGGCTGTTTTGCTTGGGCGTATTAGTACAGCTGTAATGGGTCCCTTGGTTGTCAAAGTGTCTGGGCTTTTACCATGCCCTCTCCAAATGCAGTGCACATATTATCGCCAATTAAGGATCACTGTAAAATCAATTACCTTTTCTTAGTTGATTTTGTCTCAGAGGCAACCAATTTCATACTGACATCCAGGCAAGCGGGTAAGGAATGAAGTGGTTGATGACCCTGTTTTCCCAAGGGCTTTATTTACTTGACATTTTGATGTCTGCTTGATTTAAACTTTTACCCCAGCTTTGAAACATTAGGTGAACAAAGTTTGCTAAAGTTTGCTAAACTATCTGCTAAACTATCTCCTCTAAAGAGGAGAATCCACAGGTACCTCTCCTCTCCCTTCCCCTCTAGTTGTCCAGAAAACATCACTTTTATTCTTAATCTCTAACAGCAGAAAATGGACTGCCAAGTTTTCCTTGTTTCACTTTTGGTTGTTCCCTGGGGCTTGCTGAACAAGGCTAGTACCCCAAAATGAAGTTGTATTGCCGTGTCTTATTTCAATTTAAATCAGCGTAGAATTTGGGATTTTAGCTGCTTCTGCATCCAGCCTGTAAAAGGCACCTTACAAAATGGCTTTCAAAGATTTATGAAGACTTGTGTGGTACAGAGGCTGAAAGGAAGTTTAATTACATTCAGCTTTTGGTCATTTCTGTGTCTGAGGATGTGCCCATATACTGTCATCTCAAAGACCATCTGAGAAAATAAAATTGATCAGTGAGCCTTCTGGCTAAAACTAAAATGAGTGCTTTGTCATCTGCCCGTGGAGCGTATGTGCTCAATCACTGCCATCTCCCGCGTGCTCACCCTAGACTCTCCATCACTGAGATTTCTCCAAAATTTTAATCAAACATTATTTTATACTGAGGCCTTGTCTGTAAATAATTGAATTCTTCTCTTGACATACTCACACATACTTCTTTGTACTATAAAGAAATAATTTAATCTAGTCCACACAACGATTTTGCTTTGGAGACAGTAAAATGCACGGCTTGTTTTGTATTAGCTTGTGTAGAGTACAAAGTGTTAAGATAAAAACTTGGCAAGTGCAATTGCTGTCACCTTGTGAATGACATCTSTGCTCATAAAGCTCTGATCAAAGACAGCAAATAACATGGGGACATCTTATTTACTTACATAGGAAACTTGGTTCTAAGAGTGGGGATGTGTAGGTGTCTTCAAGTACAGTAATTCACAGGCTAATAATACCAGAAGCCATAAAATCTCTCAGTTGGAGGTTACTGTGAATAGCAGTGCTGAACAATCGGGAAGTACTGCTGAGATGATAGTCCGAATGATGATTGAGTTTTCCTGGGGAGCCCTTATCTGTGTTTAAAATTGTAGGTAATGTTTTTAAGTTTAACCGTAACAGAAGTTCATTGAGCCTTCAGAGTGATTTCTGTTTCCCCTCTTTAAATGGTTTATCGTGTTCCGTAGAAATATTCTCGATCTTTGCATTCAAGACAAATGTTTGTGTTGCTGTCAAAATGGGGCATTTTACCTTTTTCTGAGCAGAAGCACCAAGAGGACTGAAGCACCAGTGGGACGGGAGGGARGTTCTCCCTCTAGTTCCTCGAGCTAGGAGGCTCACGTGCTTCCTGACGGCACTCTTGGGCGAGGGCAGCTCATAGGAAGAGGTAGGATTCTTGGCAGGAGGAGGTTTAAAAGATAGTCTGCTGCGGCTTTATGTGCTCGTACCTTGGCAATATCACTTTGTTAATACAGTAGACCTCAACAGGGTTCACTTGYTGACCCTACAGCAAGTTATCTCTAGCTGGGTAAGCTAAAAGCACTCCRGAACATGTCTTGCAGACTTTTTAGGAGTTTCCCTATCAGTTGATGAAAGGAGAAGTTTTAATCCATTGCATTCAAGTTGCACTCATATACTGTAACCAAAAATTTTGGATAGGATCCTGTATAGACAAGAGGTACTTATTCCCTTTAAAATTTTAACATGCTTTTTAAGGTTGTAATCCACYCCCAAAATAGTTTGCATTTCACTACATCAGTAGGGTTTTTTCAGTTGCTAGAAAGTAGCCTTCATTGATGAAATAAAGGGTGAAATTCAAAGTACATCTTCTTTTAAAAGATAGCAGTGATTCATGTTGTGAGCAGATCTTCTGCGAATGTACTCTGGTCACTGGAGATGAATTATAGATCTTGAAATTAAATCCTTAAGTAACTCTCTTGTTAAAAAAAAAAGTTAAAATGGCTAATCGTAAGGAACTCATTTGAGAAATATTGTTAGAGGAAGAGAATGCTAGTGATAACACCGGAAGTTAAATTGTGTGCACGGATACTGTTAGATATGATGTGTTTTCTTTTCTAAAGTGTTATGTTAAAAACGGAAAAAGCGTTTATTCTTCTGTGTCAGATCTCAAGGTGCAGCACAGTGGGTTTGGGCAGTCATGCTCCCAAAGATGGTGACAAATACATGACCTGGCCACTCAAAGTTTCCTACCTCTAGCAAAAAAGTTCAAAAATTAGATTAACAGATAGCAGGAGGATTTGGGAATTTGTGGGGGTTTTTTAGTTTTAAAATCCCAAATAAGCATTCTGCACTAAACTTTTTCATGCCTATGAAGAAAGAATTGCATTCCCAAGGTGCTGCGGTCTTGGTATCAAGATCCATCCCTTTGTATAACGAATAGTTTTGAGCCCTCTGCATCAGACTTGCGGTTCTGTGAAGCCATTGAAAAAAATGTGTCATCAAGTAGAATAAAAGCTCAAATATATCTATTTGAGCTTTTCATGATTCTTTCCTGAATTGCTGTTTAGGTGCTGCTGTACTGAAAGGTACATATAATTATGTATGAGTATTTTCTCTTTTACACCTGCTTGCATCCTTCCCCCCTTCCCGCCCTGGGAAATCTGTAGTTGATTAAAAATACCGTGAATTTTCTTTAGATAATTGATACGAAATGAAGCTGTGCACCGTGTGTGTATGCATATGTGCAAATACATAAAATTATGGATGCATATATATGTGGACATAGGGGCATATATATGTACAGCTACCAGGAAATATCTTTCACTTAGTAATTAATTCACTAGTCTTCAGTGTGTGTGGCGTCTTAGAGGTCATTCTGCACCAGTGTTTTGTATTTTTTCACTGCGTTGGTGCTATAAAAATGCTAATTGTCCCCGTGAAGATGTAGGCTGTTTATAAGTGCATATGTGATTGTTTTTCAGCCCTGCGAGATATAAGGAGGTGTTATTTCAGGTTTATAATTTGAATGTGTGATGAATACAACTTTGACAGTTTATTAGTTAGAAAAGAAAAAAAAAAAAAAAGACAGTGGTGTGCTGTTCTTCAGCAAATTGATTGCCAGGAGCATGTTATTGACTTTGGTGATAATATCATTATATATTTTACAGTCATAAAATCAAGAAATTCAGATTATGCCCTGAGGGCTTCACACATTTAAATAAAGGATATAGCCATTTCCAGGGCTATTGGTTTAGATTAGCGGGTGCTGTGAAGAATGCGTAGTGTGTTATAAGAGCATACAGAAAAAGCAACAGTGTGCTTATTGCAGTGATGCTTTGGTTTATTTTCTTTTTCTATTTCTGAAATAGGCTTACTTACAGATCCCCTGGGAGAATGAACAGCATTTGCTCTAAATGTTAGCATATTAATACAACAGTAGCTTGGTGCTCTGTTGGGCTAAGAGCTGAAATCAAGTGTAATCCTCGATTTGTACCGAGAGTGAGGATGAGTCGTCYTGAAACACTCACCAAAATACACAGTGCCTGGGAAGAAAACCTTGCATGAGCTTCAGTCTGCAAAGTTRAGAGCATTACGTGGAGCCAGATAACCTAATGCAAACACAGCTAGCTCTCCCTCTTGGCGTCAAAGTCAGGGTTGAATGGCAGTTGGTGGGCTGCTGTGATGGTAACGTCCCCCGAGCAGCTCCAGTGACCGCTGCTGATAGGTACGGCCCGGGGAGCGCCCGCCTCCGGCGCTCAGCTTGGGCTGCTCTGACCGGGAGCYTCCACAATAGCGTGTGCTCCTCTTGGACTGTTTACCAGTCACGGCTTGGGATTGAATGCACTTTAGGTACTTGGGTTGGGTACTTGGGGCTTGGGGTTCAGGTCTGTCTATAGCTTGCTTTGCACCTTGCTTAATTTAAGGTGTATTGCCTCAAATAAAAATTGACTGTGTTAAAAACCTTGTTTATTACTTTTACAGTGTATTTAGTGAGGTGGATAAAATACCCTAATGCTGATCACGATGMTAAGCCTTTCTCTACTTTAGATGCAAGCTCAGAAGCACATTGCATCACCCAGCTCCGGGGATTTATTGTTCTCTTAAAGGACTGTGGAAGTCCAAGTGCAGTGTCACAATTCAGCAGCAAAGGTCATGTTTTCCCACTTACGCAGGAGCAGTGGCTCCAGCTGAAACACATATGGCTTAAAGGTGAACGGTGACATCTATAGAAGTAGATAAAATAATTACTCTTACATTTACATTTTAAGAGCCTCTGAGGATTATAAATCTATATGCTGCAAACAAAACATTTCTTTGCCTGTGTCAACAGGGGCACATTTTCTAATTAAAAGTTATCACCTTTCTAAATTGAATTTGTGTGGCGTTGTTAGTGAGTTTTTAGCTTTTGCATTTTTTCTCAGTTTGGCGCATGAGAATCAAATCGGTTTTAGTTTTGTTGATAGTCTGGTTCCATTTTGGATTGTGAAGTGCTTGTGTCGAGTTGCGAACAAATGCCTAGAGTATTTCTTTGCTTATGAAAAGAGATTTATGAAAGTATTTTAGAGGAGACCATTGGAAAATATTCATTGGTCTTGAAGTTTAAAAAGTTTTGATACAAAAATTTAATTTAGGATCATTTTATAATGACCTAGTGGTGCTAGTCCTCTGATGAAGAACGCTGGACAGATCCTTGCTTGCACAGGGTACGGTGGACAACTGAGACGGGCATCAGCTGCTCACCTGGCGTGGCTTTGGCAGCAGTGGTCTTTTCTGCAGTCAAGAAATCCTAAAATGAGATCTCAGGAAATGTGTGTTGTGGAAATAAGCGGTTGTCATTAAACAGGTGCTTCTAATTTTACTGCAGACTATGGTCTAGTAATGATTTGAGACCTCAAGCTTAAGTTTTCCATGAAATCTTCATAGYTGGTTTATGAATGTCTCCCTTCCTGCCCTTGAGATGTTATTTGTACTTTGAGGAAGGCAAGCTGAGAGTGAAAGCCCCAAGACGCGGCTTCTCATTATTCAAATAAAACTGAGCTCCAGCAGTAAGTGCAGCCCCGCATCCAGGATAATCCTCCTTCCCGCAGGCTGGGAAGGAGCCTTGGCAGGGGGTRGCTGGCGAGCCGAGCGCGACAGCGGGTCTTCAGCGACAAAGGCAGGAGCTGCGAAGAAGAAGAGATTGACTCTTGGAAAGAAAGAGGCAGCACGTTCCTGGGCAGCTTTCTGGCACAGGCACAGCTCTCTGGTTTAGTGTTTTAATGTTAGCCCTCACCCTCCTCCGAAGCTTAAGAAGAATTACAGCCTCGTAATTCAGGCATCTCTTATTTATGCAGTTTCAAACACAGACAGAACCTTGTTCAAGAACTGTCATTAAAAAAAAACTTTTTTGTTTTAATGATGAGATGTTTATGAGAGTCTGGACTATCTGCTTTGTAAGTGTCCAGTGTGCCAATGAAGTATCACCCCCCATAAATCTCACATCTCATGAGTGCTATAAAATCGACCATACTGACAGTGTTTGTCATATGGTAATTTTCCAAGCAGGTAGAAAGTTTTTCAGTGCTGATTACAGCACCAAAATTTGGAGATATACAGTATGAGCATATATCGGGGGAGATCTGGATATATGCTGAGAAATGGTGACTGTTGCAGATGGCTGATTTATAATATAGGGCAGTGTGTGTGYGCATTCTCTGTGCTTTTTCATGGGACATATGCTCTAGGGTTTTACGGGTGAATTTGTAGTCTACTAATTTGCAGTTTCCACCGCAGTTTAAAATATCTACATCATTTTCAGGTTGATGATTTTTCCCAGTCATTTATCCCAAAAGCACTTTATCCTGCTTAATCTGGGTCATAATTGACATGGGAGTTGTGCGTAAGCAAACGTAGCCATAAGTTGTGTTTGAACGGGCTGTTAATGTCAGGGATTTAGTTACGTGCAGCAAAATAGATCAGAGGTTGGAATAAGTATAAATGTTCAAATAACTGATGAATGCAAGGTCACTATCGTGACTCGGACCCAGGAAACACTCTTGAACACTTACGAGCTCATGCTATTAGCTAACAGCTGTCTTCGGCTGTAACGAAGGTGTAGGGTTGAAAATAGTTGGCAAGAAAGCTGTTSGAATTGGATTTTATTTACTGCAAATCAACAGGATATATTTACAAGTATAAAAGACCTGTGGAAAAGTCCACTSTTATCACTGTACTTTGTTGTTTCTCCGGATGTTCTCCCTCCTGCCCCACTCTGGAGCCAAAAGTGGAAAATGTTTTTTCGATTTTTTTTTTTTAGCTGACGATGCCAACATCTGCCTTGGCATTTCCCTGGGAATGATATTAGCACTACTTCGAGTTTCTGATTTGTCATTTGTGTCTCATTAGATTTAAAAAAAAAATGATAATGTAAGAGCATGAAGTTTCAACCCTCTGCTTAATTCTTTTTGAAGGAGCAGGAGTGAAAAAGAATCAAGGCAAACAGTTGTGTGGCCACTGAACTATCACAGCAACGCTTAATCAGTTGCCTYATTTTTAAAGGGGCTATAAATGAGGCATTAAAACATTGGTCTGAGCTGATATTTTTCAGTGAAAGAAATAGTATTTGTGTGCTCAAACACACCTGGAGATCTCAGTATACTTAAAATAGCTCTATTTTTTAACATACATTTAGTCCATCATTAGTTCACAGCATGGACTGTGCTGTACTCTCGAGGAAGGAGAACCAAATGARTATTTTCATTTGAAAGTACTCTTCATTGATTGTGTATGCTCTCTAGTTTTTCCTATAATGGTATTGTAAAAATTCCAGTTCCATAGTTTTGAATCTATTTTATTCATCCACTTGATGGGTGTGTAACACTAGCAAAACTGACCCAAGCACTGACTGCTGAAAAAGGTGCTTTTAATAGAAGTGCAAAACAAAACAGCTTTTTCCCCCAAAGCTTCTGTACTTCTATGTATCAAAAACTAGCTGCACAGAAGCAGATTTTATTTTTTTTTCTGTGCTTTAATCTGACTTTTCAAATAGGAATGAGCTTTGGAGAAAATTTGGGCCAAAATTCTCAAATACAGGTGTCTAATACTAGATTCTTACCTATGGTTCATTTATAGCAGGCTCTATCTCTTTGTTCATCTTTTACAGTAGCTAGAAGGATGGTGCAAAATCTGCGACTACAGCCCCTAGGTGGTAATAGTATAAATTTTAGCAACATCAGTCCATGTTTAGGCAAGTTTTCTGGTGGAATCTGTTGGGTCTGAGAAACTTCAAATTCTTTAAGATCTCACATTTTTGTGCCTTTCTTTGTGCCTTGGAAGTTGTTTGTTTGGTTACTTGTTTGGTTGCAATTATTTACAGTTCACTGCTGKTTTTTTGAGATCCTAGCAAGAAATTCCACAGACAGCTGCAAAATATATCTTTAATCAATTTTAGGAAGACTGATTCCTTAACTAACATATTTCTTCCAGCTCAGACGCAGAATAAACTCTTCTGCAGATACTGGGGGAAAAAGGCTTCCTGACAAAACTATCCCTTTCATGGATTGCTGTAGTGTCATCGTTGTGTGGTTCAGGCTAGTCTGAGCGTTGTAATTKATGTACATTGGCCTTATCAGTACTGTGCTATTTTATCCCCGATTGCTTTTTTATTAAGAAACATCTTGTGCCATTTTTTAAGCTTCTCGGGGTGAGCCTCTGAGAGCCAGCRTTGATGGTTATGTTTTTTCTGTATATGTCTATAAGCAGAAAGAATAGAACGAGGAGACAGTATTTTTTGTGGAGGTTTTAGAGCAGCAATATTCTATAKGCAATTAACATCATTTGTTTTTTCATCATTCAAATGGTAATAGTGTAAATATTGCTGATATTGTTAGATAAGTCAGAATACAAGGAAATAGTAGCATGTTTCTATTAGAGTTTTRTCTGCAAAATGAAGAATTCTCAAGTGTATCGGGATTAAAACAACCCGTACAGATCAGAAGTTTTCAGATCCATGAGGTCTGATTCAGGCTTATCTCTTAGTTCTGTAAACCTAATTTGTGTGCAAATTTCGTGCAGATGATTTTGTATGGCAACAATTCCACTGTGAATTCATTTGAAGTAGTAAGGCAAAAGGTTTTATTGAACTAGTACTTTTCTTCTAATTTTATTGAAATGTTCACATGTTTAGGCATTGAGGTAGGAGTTAGGTCTAATTTGCCACTTAATTGCGAGTATTTATTCGTTTATTTTACTTTGCACTCATGCAAATTTCCTTGTTTCTCTTATGTCTTTTCAGGTCAGGATCGCAGTGAAGCCACTTTAATAAAGAGGTTTAAAGGTGACGGTGTCCGATACAAAGCAAAACTGATCGGGATAGATGAGGTTTCTGCTGCACGAGGAGACAAGTTATGCCAAGACTCCATGATGAAGCTCAAGGTGCAGTGAAACTTTTAATGTTTAATATTACGGAGTCAAGGAGAGCGAATTTCAACTTGAACTTTTACTCATTCTCTTTTTGTGATGCTGTGTCACGCTCTGGTTAATTATGTATTGAAATCAGTCAATTTTACATGAACTCCTGGCTGGTATTGCTTATCCCAGTTTAATTTTAATACATTATCTCTGAGTTCAGTAGTTATTCATGATTGACACCACTGCAATTTGTCCACAAATTATAAACAACACATCTGCAAATTGAATAATTTTATTATGCAAAAGGGGATGTAAACCACTATGAAGAAAAATGATATATCAGAACATTTTATATGGCAGTGCTAATCAACTACAGCTCTGCCTTAGACCATTATCTCCTGTCGGGACAGGGAGGAAGGGGTGAGTGACATTGTGGGGTGTCGGTAGCCAAATACCGGGAGGAACTGGTRTCCTCACTGGGAGGATAATGTCTTGCACCTGTAATGGCAGAATTGATGGATTACAATATCAGGAGGCAGTGCGCTGAGAGGACAGAGCATCGGAAGATAAAGAGGAGTCCTCAGAGTTTTGGGAAAGAAATGGAGCAGTGACAAAAGCAGATTTTGATTAGACTGCGAACTTGGAGAGTAGACAGAGTCTGAAAGTACTAGTGGTATAGGAGGGTGGACTTTCTGGAGCATGCTAGGCATGCGCTCTCTGGCTTAATCTTTTCTTACAACCCTCAGAGAGTGTAAGAGTTCTCTATAGGAAGTGTCCTTTATGTGGCCTTGGGAAATGTGAAAGAACTGGAGTGGTTAAGAGGAAGGATAGATGGTGTTTTTCTTGAGTGCAGTGTTGGCTGTTGGCTTCCCATCTGCATTGTAGGGTTACAAGCTAGGTCTAGGACTAAACCCTCCGCAGTCTTTTTCTCTTTTTTTCCTTCCAGTCCTCTCCCCAGCACTCTACCATGGTAGAGAGCTGATGGATTTCCCATTACTAATTTTTTCAGAAGGAGAAGTCGCTAAATAGTATCTTTTACACTACCAACTAGCAGGGTTCCAGTCCTGAGGAACTGGGAGGGATAGGTGGTTATTCATGAGTAAACAGCAAAGGGTGACATGCATCTTATGGTTCAGCAATCTAAAAGAAAGACCTGGTAGATAATTTACAAATCAGTGACGAACATTTTATGACAAGCAAAAACTATTCTAAAAGGTGCACCGTTGATTTCTCACATCTGCCACAATATTCCTATCTGCTTTAATTGTATACTGGATATTACTCATCATTTCATAGTTCCTAGAAGCAATTTGGGAGAACTGTCACTGTTCTGCTGCACAAGCCTTTTTGCCTCTCTCTTCCACGGATTACCATTTCCACATCTCCCAGATGCCTGATACCTGTTTGCATAGTGGCGAGATTGATCCTAAACAGTGTTGGGAGATGACTAAAACTATTAAGGGAAGGGAGCATTAGAAATTCTTGTTTGTATGTAAGGCAGCGTAGTATGAAGTCAGGGGCTCTGGAAACCTAGTGTCTAGCAACATGAGTTTTAAGGCCAGGCATAAAGTTTTGGGGTGACTTTTGACAAATGACTCGATTTTTTCTCTTTAATTTTCATGCCTGTGTAATGAGAACAATGACCTCATGAATTCTTAAAACATAAGTTAGTGGTTGTTAAAACATGTTGAAATTGCAGAGCACCAGAAAAAAGGCTAAATACTTTTATTTATTTACTAGTGCARTTGATTACGTTTGATCTTAGTACAGTGTTATTTGTCAGGGCAGGCTCCTGAGAAGGTGGAAATAGAAGCTACTGTTATGGTTATGCTGTGGGAGAATAATACATGAAACGCATATCAGCAAGTTCACTTGAGAAGTAAAAGCCTGACATTATGAAAAAAACTAACCCTCAATACCAGTTTTTTACAGCTGAGGTGTAGTTTGATTTTGCTTATTCCAGATAAGTGTGCCCATGAAGTAAGCTAAAGTTGTTGGCATTTTTTTCCTCCACTGCTTGTTTTCTTTTTTTTTTTCTTTAAAAAAAGGAAACAAAACAACTTACAGCTGGGAAAAGTGTGCTAGAAATGACCTTCAGCTTCTATGAAAACAAATTTCATGGAGGATTAGCTGGTGCAGGGGTTGGAAGTGAGAGCGCCTTTGAAATGCTCTCTGGGTAGAATAAAGAGATGTAGTACCTTGACTAAAGGGAGGAAGCCAGAAGTAAGAGGGGGACTGTTCCTGGAAAGCCCTTAAGTTTTCCTAGAAAAGTGGTGAAGCGTCCACAAGCAAATCTTTGTGCTCTGCTGTGGCACCTAGAAAAGTAATGAAACCAGCCAATCTGTTCTTTGTTTCAATAGGGAATTGTTGCTGCAGCTCGTTCGAAAGGAGAACATAAACAAAAAATCTTCTTAACAGTCTCCTTTGGGGGAATCAAAATCTTCGATGAAAAGACAGGGGTAAGTAGAATAATCATGTGATGGAACAAAATKGAATCTTTTCATGGATGTTTCTTTAAAAGCGTTTTCTGGCTGGGCAGTAATATCTCACCAGTGTAAGCACACATGAAGCGTCTGACAAGCTTGATAAAGGGTTATCGTATATCAGAGCAAGCCATTAGATGACTGAGGTGTAAAGTGTAGCATGGGGACGTGGTTTATTGTAAAGCCTTGTCCTGGATACTCCTGCAGAACCACTTACCCGGGTACACAGATGCTCCTTACGTGCATAAACACTCACAGCTCTGAGCCCAGAAAGTGRGGAGAAGGGATTTGTTTTCCTTCTGCCAGATAAAAAATTGTTTCTTGGAAATACCAGCCCGCTGTTTGCAGAAGGCTTTAGCAGTCCATGATACAAACTGGTATCTGTCCCCATACGGGTTTTCTCATCCAGCCTGGGCCCAGCTGCACCAGTCCTCTGGATGCTGCTTAAGACTCCTCAGCAGCAGTACCAAGTGACTTTTGAGAGTCTAATGACAGGGATTAGGATTAGAGGGTAGGGTTGTCTTGGTTTGGGCCCTTTGTGTCTTGAGAAGCTGAGGGGAAGAAAACAAGCTGGTACAGGGAGCTGTGGACAACCCCAGGAGTGTGAAGCTTGTTTTCCCCAAGCCTGAGATAGAGAGAGAAAAGGAAGGGCACTGGGAGCTAGGGAGCTCCTGGGAGCAGCACACACTTATCTGGGATTGCCCTGAAGGTGTCCCAGGGGAATCCTAAAGAATTTCTGTCAGGTCCATAATTCCAGATCAGCGCAGTCATAGTCACCGTAATTCCATATACTCCTATTAACAGCAGTGACTGTCTTCTGTCAGATATGCAGTAACCATAAGAATCAGAGCTTTTGTATCATCGGTGGTAGAAAAAGTATATATTGTATGGAATTGGAGGTAAAAGGTATTGGAAAGTTTGAGGTTGCCAAGCAGCAACTCATTCAGTAGCATCTGGTCAAGGAAGTTGCAGAAGACTTCCACGCCTTACGCAGTTTTTCCACAGCAATATCATGTCTGATTTTTTAAATTGCTCTGAAAGAAGAAACCTAAGCAAAACATTATACTACTGAGATATAAAGCGACAACACACAAACTGTTTTAATCCTAATTAAGAAGATTTTTACAGCAGTTTAAGCTCTGCCTTGAATTTTAAAAAGCTCTTGATTTAATCTTTTGAAAGATTAACTATTTAACATGATGCCAGAAATAAAACCCTACTGATGATAGATGAAATTATCTTTGCCAGTTAATTTATATTATTAGAAAATCAATGTCATTGAGCTCACTGATACGTAATACAAGTAGTTAGTAATGAAAAGCTCATTTAGAATGTGTTGTGTACCGCATGTTTAAAGTATTCATACAAAAGCAGTGTTTAAGAGAACATTGCTGAGGTTACAGCCTGTGTTCAGAAGATGGGAAATGTCAGGATTAGGGCTGCCAGTGCAGTTGTGGTTGGGTCCTCTAATAAATAGATATTATTAGGGTAGTATTTAACTAGGCGATGACATACCTTTTTTTGACCAAAGAATACCAGCTTCATTCAGTGTACAGAACAGAGTGTAACACACTGAACAATATGGTGATATTTTTTTTTTCTTTTCTTCAGTGTGCAGCCTACTGCTTTGCCACGCACTCTGCAAATTGCACTGAGACCATAGTTACTTTCCTAAGACTAAAGCCTTTTCTTKGGAAAATAAAATAAGAGAGGGAGACTTGTCCTGTGGCACTTGTCTCTGAATGCTTCATAAACGTAGGATTTATTTTCATAAAATAAAGAGGGAAAAGGGGATGCGTTTAAAACAAAGGTGTGMTTTAGCCAGATTGCCTTTCCTGCAGCATCCTGCACACTCTCCTATCTGCAACTAGTGTGGCGGGGACATGAGAACAAGTCTCCTTCATTTCATAACTTTGACACCCTATACTCTAAATCTGACATRACTATATCATCCCTATAGTAACCCTGTCACTCACTCACTGAGGCTTAGACTGAAACCTTTAAATCCACCTTCCAGATGTCTGCCCCTGAGCTGCCGGAGTGATGGACAGGAGTATTGAGTTGTCTGTCTTGGAACAGGACTGTAACAAAGGGGTGTGGGGAGCTTTTGACATCAGTTTTTACGTGTTTTTTTGAAAACAGGAGAATTGTGCTTTCCGTACCAAGCTTCTGAAGCGGGGTGCATGAACTCCTCTGCCAGTTCTTCACAGCCACGTCCCTTCGGCTTTTTGCCTAGCTTGGGTCTCTGTGTCCCCCAAGTTTCACGTCCTTGACYCCCTCTTCTCATAGTCTCTCTCGTCTCTCTCATCCAGCCTGTCTCTGCTTCATCAACCTACAGTTGTCATCTCATTCCTGTTCCTGCTGGTAGTCCCATGCAATCTYAACATCTGAAATACACTGAGTAACGTCAGCAACGGGTCATGGACAGACCCTGACAGTGCCTCTGGGCTCTCTGAGCCTGCAGGAGCACTGCTGAGGAAAGGTGTGATTAGGGGTGTGATTAAATATTTAGGGGTGTGATGCGCTGTGCCTCATCCATACACCTTTGTCTCGTCCTGGTGTAATGCTAAGAGATGTCAGCTGTCATAGTAGTAAATAATACCATCTGTGTAGTCTGACGTCGATGTCTGTGTGCTAAAGTCACCCCCAAAGAAAGCTGCATTACYGCTATAATGTGGAGCCTGCTATAAAGCAAATTAAGGACGATGCAGTTAGGCAATGAAGGACACTGGTAATAACATTCTTGATTTAGAAGCAATAGATAACATCCCACAAGCTGGCAAAACTGGGGGTGTGCGGTTACTCAGCCTGGCTCTTTTGATGGGACAGAAGGGAAAGGGGCAGCAAAAAGCTTGTGTTTTGCTCACACAGATCTTCTGTATCAATGTTAAACTTAAGAGTTCATAAAGTTTGGAGACTGACATTCACATTCATGCAACAGGGAAAAAAAATATGTCCTTAATAGGGAACAGCCTGGATAATCTTGCTTTTGCTTTCTCCTCCTTTAACTGCCTTCCCTGTCCCCCACAATGCTTTCTCTTTAGTTGTATTTCCATAATTTTGGGATTCCCAAATGGATATTTTGGGGCACTTTCTCATTTATTGTTTATTTGGAAAGGTTGTTTACCTCTCTAGAGTGTCCTTTCTTAATTTTTATCATTGGCTACTGCTATCATGTCTGCCACAATGGCAGTCTAATTTGATAAAAAAGAGAAAAAATATTCTGAAAAATTGTAGGCTTCTGTGTGTTTAGTATCTTGTAGGCTATTATTGGATTTTAATTTGTCACAATAAAAAATCAATTTGTAGCTCAAAACTAGCAAATTTTTTAAAATTGGCAGTGTCATAGCTGACTTCATACAGATGATTTAGGGGAATTGCTCCATAATTCATTACAGATGAAGGGCTGTAGTTGGGTTACTACTGAAAATGATAAGCAAGGTTTTTTTCCCCTGTATTTTATAGCTCTCTCTAAGACGTTCCAGACCTAATATTAATCAAAAAGTATTGATTTTAATAATGCTATTATTCCAGCCATCAGGAATTCTGCCCTTGGAGTAAATTTATCCATGAAGGAGAGATTAGGTTGAAGGTGGAATATCCTTTGGGAAGAATTTATCTCACCAAGGAAGATACAAGAAGGATTTGCTGTGAGTTTGCACTGTAGGTGCAATACAATTTAGTTCATCYATAGCACTGCAATAGAAATAATAACACTCCTCTTATATTTCATCATTCTATTCCATGGATTAATCTAAATAGGTCCCTTCATACCGCTTTTCAAATACTTGTCAATGTATTTAGAACAGGATAGGAAGGGCCCTGCTTAGCAGAGTTCACCCTGCAAGCCTGTAGTTTGCGTATACTGTTATATAGGCTCACTCATCTGCTGGAGGAGCCTGCTCACGTAGGCAGAACAACGCAAATTGTTCTGCTGTTAAAGTCCCAACATTAGCTGTATATTCTGAAGTTGTATTTAGTTTGACTAACGGGATGTTCTCCTGTTGTATGCCAAAAATTGTCATTACACATGGGCTTTGACCCTGTTTTTTCTTACAAATGCACCTTTTTTGTTTACTGTCATATGTTGGCCATCCATCCCACTTGCCTTCTCCAGAATATGTTTGCCAAATATATATACCTCACCTGAAGGAAATACATTAATTTTTTTTAACATAAAAAATCTACCACAATTGTTACTAAACCCAGACTTTTTCTACCTAATGCCGCTTCAGAGATTTCATGGCTGCATATTATATGAAAATAATTTTTGATCATTTGTTCTGTCATCTTCCCCTGCACCCTGGTGACATCTCAGACGTCATCTTTCAAATACAGTACGGCACAAGCTGAAATGTATTCTTCAGTAGTAGACTTTCATGGGAGCTCTTCTATATTTTCAAAAGCATCGTTTGTAGAAGGCAAAAATGCAAATAGTTGCATTGTGCTATTTAATACTCTCCTTTTCAGGGTGGAAATTAGTGGTTAATGTGTTCCTTAGAAGGCGACAAAAACCATAACTCTCAATATAGCAGGATATGCAAAATTTTTAAAGGACCATCATTGTTCATTAGCTATTTATGAGTATTATTTTGTTAATCACACACATCAGGCTATCTCCCTCTGATAGCTTAGTAATGCTTCATTAGATGTGCATGACTAATATGGTCTCCATAAAGAGGCTGTAATTGTCTCATTGTTTATTTATGTAACAATAAATCTTTGTTTACTGTAGGTTACTTTCAAAAAATTTATTTAAAAATAATAATTAAATTCCATAAAATCCTTGGGAAACCATTACCTTCTACATTCGTGTAATGAGGTATACTTCTAAACTCATGCGCTTTCTAATTGCAAAATCCTGTTGACTTTAATGGAAAACCCAGAYACTGTGAAAGTGAAATATGATGAAAGCAAAAAATTACTATTTGGCTTTAAGTAAAGAATTATTTCTGTTAAAATCAGCTTGTGGGTATGCAAATTGCCAGAATATACTGCAATGTATATCTATATGAGCTATTGTTMCAGATGAAATATTTATCTACACTCTACAGATGTCCAAAAAGCATGACAGACCTATATCAGTATCTTGTTTCTTTGTGAGAAATACCCTAAACAGATGGATTGTAACCCAGTTTATGAAGATGATAGCCAGTTCACCAATTTCTCTTATTTTGTTCTATGCAGCACCCTAAAGTGAGTTTCATTTGCATTATCTATTACACACTGTGGAGGGATTGGCTAGTCTTTCAGAGATGTTGACCCATATCTTTATCAAAATACAGGGCTTGGCACAGCCTGTGGGTTTGCATAATTTCTAGGAATACTGTAAATGTCTGATTGGGTTACACTATTGCAGAGAAGTATTGCAGTGTGTTACTCATGTTTTATGAATTTAATTTGTAGCCATTTTCTTCAGGCTGTCAATATGAAATCCAGGAAAGAAAACTGTATATATAAATATATATACATATCATCGTGACTGTTCTCATTCTTGTTATCCATCCCTTACTCTAACCTTTATTATCTTTGAGGAGGATTATGTGACTCTCATGCAGAACGGGGTTTGCCTACCTGAGAAGGTGTTACTCAGAAAATAATACTTCCCTGTTCTGTGGAAGGGGGACCAGACCTTACCTGTAGCATTTCGTACAAAAAAATTATTTTGCCTTTTCATGCTGTCCACAGAACTTGTGATTGTGCTTCTGCTTTAACTCTTAATGATGACCAAATAAGTAACACCTGTAGTGGGTGGTTATAACCCTGCTGGCCTCAGATTGTTCTCTTCTAGTGAGATAATGTTATGGCTGTGATATGATCCAGCCACTGTTTTAGAYGCCTGCATCTTGCTCATCTTCCTGACCTTTTAAGCTCTCTTGACCTTACAATGCACAGATTTTTCAAAGTTGYTGCTAAGGCTTCTGTAAAGCATTTTCCAGGTTATTCTGAGACTTTATCAGGTTTGTGCTGATAACCTCTGGATTTGCTGCTCTTCTCCATTTGATGTGAATGGTCGTGTTAATTATGCTGATAGATTGCTAACAGGACAGTTAAACTTGGCTGAAAGACAATTTTAGCAAGATTAAAATTCTCACTGTTGGCAGAAGATACCTCATTTAAAATGTACCAAAGGTACTTCTTGACTTTATTACAAATCTGTTGGTTCTGGCATCTTTGACCAGAAATCGAGGTACAATTATGGATCTGTAGTTACTCCTTGAAGCACATGTGCTGGAGCAGATGAAATGTCAAACTGTCAAGTCTCTATCACTGAACATCTCTGAATATTTAAAAATAGAAATAAAAGAAGGAATTGATTTTTATCTGCTCTCTACTCGCTCTGCAGTGAGCAGGAGAGATGGTGTGATTAGTTGTCATGGTTTAACCCCAGCCAGCAACTAAACACCACGCAGCCTCTCGCTCACCCCCCCACTCCGGTAGGATGGGGGGAGAGGATCGGGAGGGCACACGAAGGAAAACCCACRGGTTGAGATAAAAACAGTTTAATAATGGAAATAAAACAAAGTAGAACAGTGATAATCACAATGATAACAATAACAGAATATACAGAACAGGTGGTGCACAACGCAACTGCTCACCCCGACGTGTTCCGAAGGAACCGCACGTCCCGACCGAAGGAACCGCCTGCCCCCCCTCCCCCCCTGGTTTTTAAACTGGACGTGATGTCACATGGTATAGAATACCCCATTGGCCAGCTGGGTCAACCGCCCCAGCTATGTTCCCTCCCAGCTCCCCCGCACATGGCAGGGCAGGGGAGGCTGAAGAGTCCTCGGTGCAAACACCACCCAGCAACAACCAAAGCATCAATGGGCCATCAACGTTCCTTTCATTACCAAACCCGAAACACAGCACCCCYTCSAGCTACTGGGAAGAGAGTTAACTCTGTCCCAGCTGGAACCAGGACATTAGTTCATTGAATTTTTGTGTTTGCCAGAGCATGGTATTGGCCAGGAGATTTTTTTAATGGTCCTTGCCTGGGGCTCCTTCCAGCTCCAGGCCAGAAGCTCCCAGAGGTGGGTTTTGTCCTCTTCATTTCTTTGAAACTGATCTTCCCAAAGTTCCTCTTCATGGCCGTTCTCAAGTAGAGCACTTCGTTAGCATCGTTAATTTGTCAGCTGATTTTGAACAAAGTCCTTCTTCCTGGCCTCCCTGACTCTTCTCTGGATTTTATCCCTGTGTTTCTAATTTCTCTTTCTCTCTCCTGCAGTTTTAATCTGGGATTTCCTGAGTGCTCTCTGTCCTTGATCTCTTTTTCTTTTCCTGCTATGCTTTTAATCAGGGTTACTTCCTTTGCCAATATAAATTTGGTTATTGTGTCAAACCAAATGATGCCAGCCCTGTCTCCTTCCATTCAAATCTTGACCTGTCTCTCCAGCCCTCTCCTTACATTTAGCTAACAGTTCAAGCTTAACGTGGCTAAACCGGGCCTTTTAATCCTGACTCCCAAAGGYCTTTCTGTGACCTCCTTTTCAGAGTGCTGAGGAAAATATCAGCATCATCTATTATTCACCCCTGTAAACTCAGCAGCCTTTTTTGACTCAACCTTGTTTTCGGTTGTCACATCCAGGGTAACTCCAGATCTTGCAGATTCTTCCTAACTGCTCTGAAATGCAGCATTTATTGTCATGCTTACAGTTAAAACACAGTCCTGCCTTTCTTCATCTTGTGTCTTAATTGTTATCCTTTTCTTTGTCCTTGAYGATTGTGACTTTTACTTTTGCAATCCGTCGTGACTGCCAGGATTGCTGTGTCAGCTTATTCTTTCAGTCATGTCACACTTCTCTTTGCATTCCTATGCTGAATCTGCCTTCTCTGTTTTATCAACCTATAGCCTAACTGTTTTTTTCCTAGGCTCTTCATGACTGCCTTTACTCTTCATCCACTTTCAAGGAGTCATACCACAGTACCAATTTTCATCATTCATTTATTCAGTCATTTCAAATAAATGACTCTGAGCCTCTTCCCATCCTGCCTATCATACTTTGGAGGAATTCTTTGCACATGTTCATGCAGTACCCCCTTATTTTTTCTTCAAATCCCTCCTTAAAACACTTTGTTAAATTCAATGGTGCTGAGACTGCTGGTACCCTGTGATCACAGCCTGTCATGCAGCCTGTGCTGCAGACCTGTTGTCATTTGYCTGGGATGAGGACAGCCCATCTAGTGGCTTGTAGATCCAGTCCATGAAGTCATACTTCTGGCCATCTGTTATTTCTGTTGTGGCCTTGCAGAGGTGTGGCTTGGGAATGGTTGCACAGCTCAACTCAACCATGCCTTCCACCGTGTCAGCCTGGCATTTCAGGGGTGAGCCACCCGCAGCGTACTCGCCCGGGAGGAAGGGGCAGAGGAGCAATGGAGGACATCTGCCAGGGCAGTGAGTGAAGGACTTCTTCATGCCCAAGGGTTTAGGAGAAGAAGCTACTGCAGTCATGCATCTGAGATGTTCCAAGGGGCATCTGATCCTTAGCTTTCAATGATTAGAATTAAAGTATAAACTTTCTGGGATTACCTTTTGATCCATTTTTTTTATCAGAATTATCTGTTTATAGGAACTTTTTATAAGAAATATTGGGACTTGGACCATGCTGAGGACTTCTAAGGACTGCAGTGATAAAAATATTACATAATAACAATAAAGAGCATACTGAAAACCAGCGAAGTCAAATTTTGCATCTACATTTGAAAATGGTGACACCTGTGGCCTTTCTTATGCGTTATGGGAATTGTATGCATTGTCCGCAGCTTCTGCCTGCAAAAGATCCCTCTGGCCAACTGGGAGTCTTGCCCTGTTGCTTGGCAGTTTCCCATCTTTCTACTTGTAAATTTGAATAGTAAGACATGTCATTTATATTTATTGCATGTAGAACAGTATCTAATTAGAATATGGCAGAGTAGGGGACTTAAAAACCCTGCGTATTACTCTTCGTGGTGGGTTGACCTTGGCTGGACGCCAGGTGCCACCAAGTTGCTCTTATCACTTGCCTCCTTGGGGTGGGGGTGGGGGGGAACCAACCAACCTCATGGGTCAAGATAAAGGGAGTTTAATGAAGCAAAAGCAAAGKCTGCRTGGGGAAGCAAAGGAAAACAGAAGATTTATTCTCTACTTCACATCAGCAGGYGATATCCAGCCGCTTCCCGGGAAGCAGGGCTTCAGTACAGGTAGCGGTTGCTTGGGAAGACAAATGTCATAATAACRAATGCCCCCCGCTTCCTCCTCCTTTCTCTCAGCTTTTATTGCTGAGTGGACATCATATGGTATGGAATATCCCTTTGGTCGGTTTGGGTCAGTTGTCCTGGCTATGTCCCCTCCCAAGATCTTGCCCACCCCCAGCTTACTGCTGAGGGGGTGGTGTTGGAGAGACAGCCTTGATGCTGTGCCAGCACTGCTCAGCAGTAGCCAAACCACTGGTGTGTCATCAACACCTTTCTAGCTGCCGATACAAAGCACACCACTATGAGGGCTGCTATGGGGAAAATTAACTCCATCTCAGCCAGACCCAATACACTCTTATAAACTATTTATAGTCTTCTGATGCGTCAAAAGGGAAACAATAACACATTTCATAAATAACATTTGAAAGTTAGCAAAATGTAAATGTCAGAAGAACTTACTTCCATAATTACATCCCTTATTGACTATTGTAATTCATTTCTTACTGGCCTTCCAAACTGCGCCCTAGACAGTTTGGATGGTTCAGAGTGCTCCACTGGGATTTTTAATAGCCACAAGCTCATAGAGATACATTTTATAGATGCCCGGTTCGCTGTATGAAGATTGTAAAAGCCTTATGTATTATGACAGTTTTGTCACTGTGAAAAAAAGAATCCAAAAGGCAAAATTCGGGTGTGATTTTGCACATTGTGAAGTCTGAGTGTTTTGGGGTCAGGAGCTTTGGGGAATTTGTGGGAATTTGTTGTAGTTGTATTTTTCAGTGTGAAAAGGGTAAAAATTGGGTTGCTTTCAAACAGGCAGAAAGTAAGATTTTATGACTGTAGTGATGGTCTCATTTGGCTGTATATGGCCTCCTGTTGTTTAAGCCAAGCACCCGAGGATGGATTTAAGAAAGGGAGGTACTGCTACATGCAYTGTGCGTTATGGTATGGGGAATCTCACTATATATACGCATATTCCCAATCGCCATTTGGTCTCCATTGCATTTGGGGGGGAGAGTATCTGTCCATAGAGCTGTTGTAGTAAAAATTACTATGAACACACTTCCGATACCGTATAGCTTTAATGTTTGGTATGCTTAAGCAGAATTTGGGGTGAATTTTACTAAAAACTTGAAAGTCAACTTTTGGTTATAAAAATATTTGTTGTTATGGATCCCGTTATATAGTGGAGCTGCACTGCATCCCTCTGGTGAGGGATTGTCCCACAGCAGAAAACTCAAAGTATAGAGTTATATTGGGGGTGTTTGCCTATAATCACTACCCTTTTGTGATTCAGATAAATAAATTATGATATGAAAGCCACATTGTAGTCCCACTGACTCCAGCTGTGATTTTGCATTATAGAAGGGCACCCAAAATACAGAGTTGCTTGGGGCGGGGGAGTTGTTTGCAAGTACTCGTATTTTTAAGCCAGGTTAATGCATTAACTAGAAAAATGAAGGGGAAAAAAAAAAAAAAAAAAAAAAAAAAAACAAGAGAAAAAAATTTCAGGCCCATTTTCAGCACACGCTGAATTATAATGGCTGGATGTCAAACTGCTCGGGAAAGGATTTAGCAAGCGAAATGCTTACATAATAGCAGTGCAGGCGGCTGAGATGCACTGAAACCTCCCTGGAGAGCGGTGGGGGACCTTCCGCGGGTGCCATAACAGAAAGTTACATCCCCCTTTGAAATGTGCTGTTCTTTCCTCTTGGAGATCGCTGGGAAGCATTACGCCCCAGGTGTGCTGGTGATTTGCCATCCTATTCAGTGCATTTTATCTGGTAGGCTGCTCTGCAATTTTCCGTTTGCCCTGGTAATAGCAATACCACTGACGATGCTTCTGAATTCCTGTGCTAACTTGTAGGCTGTTTAACCTCTCCTATTGCTGGGGTCAGATGCAAGGGAGACAGATGACCTTCGCTGTCARTGTAATGGGAGAGGGAAACTACAGGAAGGTTTACTTTTAAAGTTACCTGGAGTTTGCAGGATGATAGTATTAGATCTCKATTGGCAATAAAATCAGTGGATGATGTTCTGCCCTCAGGAACACGTTTGTGTTTACAGGGAAGTCAGCRGGAGCTTTGTTCAGTCTGATAGTCCAGGGGGACGAGTAAATGTCTTTTCTTCCACTTAGTCTATGTAATCAGCAGTCCTGTGGARGGAGAAGAGGAGGAAAGACAGTGGTTTCCACTAGATGCTCTTATTTGTCAACAGTTACCCAACACAAATACCTGCTTTTATCCCTGTCTTTCAGTTGAATAAGTAAYAAATTTCAGATACCAGTAGATCTTTGCTTAATATATAAATAACTTCATAAAAGTTGTCTTCCTAAATGAGATAATTGTACTCATAACCTTTCTGGTTTATGCACTGTATGCTCAGCATGCAGGCAACCATGTGTCACAGAGCCCAAGGGCTGGAACAGCATCTCCCGTTGTGCTACCCAGCACCTGATGGTAATCGTGGAATTACAGCAGTGCCTAACGTGTCCCTAAATTGTAGCACTCCTCTAGAAAAAGCAGCATTTAATGGACTCTAGCTATCTCTACTGTTAATACTTTTTAATCCTTTGTGGTTCCSATCGTAATTCTGCATCATTGTACTCCCAGCGAAGCAAGCAGCAACATTCCTGCAGACTTTAAAGGGAGCCTTGTGAAATAGGTGAGGCAGAGCACTAATTAATTTGAGTGCCTTGACATTTAAAGCAAATGAGAAGTCTGGGTATCTGAAAATATTGCATATGGCTCCTAGCCCCTGCTCTGCATAGCTCTGAGTATTTTTATTTTTCTTTTTAGGTAGTCAAAATATGGGTCTGAATCCAATTTTTTTTATTATGTCCTTGCTTTTAAAAAGACTGAGTTGGTTTGTAGAGGGTTTTATAGCCTTATGGGATCTTTAATTAGCCAAATGTGCTCCTGTGGATGATACAGGAATTTGGAAGTATTTTAAAGTGTAAAGCATGTTGAGAGTGTAACCTGTAYGTGCATAAGGTTTAGTGCTGAGCAGTGCTGAGATTTGAAGTGATGAGGAAGTTCAGTTTTGATTAGGAGARGTAGAAGACATCCTGTGCACAGAAGTTGTAAAGGGTGGGGGAGAACTAAAGGAATAAGCAGTAGAAAACAAGCCAGCATCCATGCATCAAAGCTGTGAAAGGCTTTACTGCRTGCATTTAAGTAAAAGGTGAGGGCAGCACTGCCTGACAGCTTTTCTGAAAGGCAGACCCTGTGTGACACCCACTGCCAGGASAGAAAAGCAAGGCAGGGAGAGAGAAAAGCAAGTGTAGTTGAACCGTGCTCTCTGCTGGGCCACGTCTGCCTGCAGACTGTTTAATCAAAGTTTGCTTTTGGAGCTTTCAATTAGCAGGAGAAGACTAAAACCAAACATTCGGCCTGCTTTACATGCAAATGAGCAGGGAAGAAACAACTCTGGGCATTAAAATGTGCAAATTAGGGCTCCCTTTTGGAAGGTGCCAGGGCAGAACTTACAAATAGTCTCCATTGCCTGAGTTGAAATGTAGAACTGTTGTCACAAAATGTGCCAAGCACCTACCGAGTGCAACTCCAGAAATTCCTACCTCGGGATAATGCAGGGGGGAAAAAAAAAAAAAATAATAAAAAAAAATTGAGCCAAAAATTACCTGCAAGTTCTTTGTTCATTTTTAGAGTCTCTTTGAGGTTTGCCTTTTACATTTTATTTTATTCTTATCTTGGGRCTCAAATACTGCACTCGTCGTGTTGCTATGGATGCTTTATATCCTAGGTTAAGTGTCTGTTGTGGGACCTGAACAAACGAAGGAGTGGCACATTTGTGGGATTATCTGAAGTTTGTTTATACATGCAACTKTAATGCAAAGAAAATGGTTTCCTCTCTTTTTCTGTAGGAAGACTGAAAATAAAATGKCATGAAGTGCCAGCATGGTATTTATGACCAGGATAGGTAGTTAATGATACTGTTTCTGAATTGTAAAGCTCATCGCTCCAGAGTCGTCTTTTGCTAACCTGCAGGTACACTGCGTCCATCGGCAGCCTTCAGGCACCTTCAGCACAGGCGTCGTTATAATGCTCGGTGATTGTACACCTCTGGTTAKGGAACAGTATGAGATCTTACAATATTGATAGAGGTTGTTCCTTAGTCTTTTCAAAGAGTGGGCCATCGCCTTGAAGGCCAGTTCTGCATTGGGAAGAATATCCAGCAGCTCGGACATCTCTGCTGGGAACCAGGAGGATTTCTCATGATAATGTATTTCRGAAAATGTAGTAGTAGAGAAGGGTGATGCCAGGATGAAAGGCTTACCTCTTTATGGTATAGAAAAGGTAAACTCAAGTGTTTCTCATATGCGAACCAATGCCTGTGGTAGGGGACATTCCAGGGTGTCTCCTTTGCTTATATATTTATATACTGGCCACTAGAAAATTAAGCCATTAGAGATGAAGAGTTGAGCTGCGTGGATTTTGTCCAGTTCTGTACTGTGCCACTGGAAACCAATCCTGTCATTGTGGAATGCAGGTAGGATTTCTTGCTTGTATGCTTTGGTTTATTTCTGATTATGAAATCACTTTTGTATTTGAAAGATACAAAACATTGTGTCGTGTGAACTCAACTTTTTTGCTTTCATTTTCAATTGGCTTATGAACATGACATACTGGTTATACACAGTTTGTGAATTAGTAAAGTCGTTTTCTATTCTTATTCCTCTCTGTACATGTGCTTTCTCTCAGCCCCCTTTAAAGTCTTATCAAATTGGTCTGAGTATCTGGGAGACAGATAAATATAAAAGAAATCCCTCTTGTCCTTTTTTCGCTTTTCCAGAGAAGTTTGTGATGTTATGGAAGTAGATTTACGGTTAAAGAAAGTTGCTGTTTGGTGACTATCCAGTGCAACTTAAATTTTAGTATTGCCARTATGAGTGGGATTTTTGTGATCTTTGCAAGCTCTGCTTTATAGGGTTTGCATGACAAATCAAGAGAATCAGAGGCTGATTTTCACTGATGAGCTTTTCAAATCACAGGCTACAAGAAGAGGGTAGGTCGTGATGCTTGCTGAATCTGAARCAGATCTGAGACAGTTAAAGCCAAAAAATTACCTCCAAAGCTCCTAGGAGTTGCATGAAGGAATTTCTTATGCTGTTCATGTAAATCAAAAGCATTTCAGGAGGTGAGGAATACTGGTGTAAAGGAACAAAAGAACCTTGTAAAAGTAAAGGCTTCTCAAAAGACATTTGCAGGCTATAAAGATGAATGCAATAAAAATCTGGAGAGGTTCAGTGATACTGTAGYGATCTGACTGTCTCATTACTGAATATTGTGCTCTCTCAAATTCAAAGTTTAATCAATAAGAGTCTTACAAACTTCAGAGTATATCAGGAAAAAATACAAGGCATGGTCAGAGGTGCTACACTTAGGCTGTACGCAAGCTTTGGCTTGAGAGTACAGGGCAATATTGGCATATTTATGGCTATTTTGATCTACTGACCATTTTGCAGAAGGTGATGAGGTGAGGGCTAAGGGAGAATGCACTTGGACAGATGTGTTACAGCCGTGGAAACCCAGCAGTGGCCACTGGGCAGCTGCCATACCGAAGAAAAATAATATCCTTATAGGCAAGTATTGTTACTTGTATACCACATTGAAATAGTGAAATGGCATGGTAAAACAATGTAATGTAGTCTATAGGTGGTCCCGTAGAGTTGCAACGTAGGGCCATATTGCATTACTGAGCTGATTATGGCCTAGTGGGGCCAYTGACTTTGGTATCAAGGATGAGGTTTGCTGCTTCTTGGTATTGCCATGCAAATCCTTTTTTGTTTTAACCATCCTGATAAAACCGTGACTGTGTCTGATGCAGAAACAATAAGAAAATAGTAYGAGACTCATGGGAGGTTCAGCATCACGGCTTTAGTGTAGCACATTTGTTTTTCCAAAGCTCTAGAAAATGTTTCCTTGCCTGTTAGGATTTTCTTTGTCCTGGAACAATATTTGCAAGTACATATTTAAAATCTAAGTTGGGATTAATAGTAATTGGACAAGGGTTTTAGATTTAGCTAGCTACTTTCACTCCTGGTACAATAAAAAATTGAAAAGCCTTTGAAGTGAAGATATGAAATTGGTCATGTGTGCATTCCAGTTTTGTTTTTTTCCTTTCCAAATTCATATATCTAATAAATGGATCTTCTGCATGAGCAACTTAGCATTTGCTTCCTAAGACAATGAACAATAACTAAATTCATATCTGGTCTTTGTCAGACATTATTACAAATTATGGGAGCCAGACAGAAGTTTATTACCTTAGTGGTGTTCTCTTTCACAAATTAGGTTCTTGGAACATCCAGCTAGCTCAGTAACGTAGATCCATTCATCACAATTAGACTGCTGCGCTGGCAAAGTTAAGCCCTGCTAACTTAATTGACTCCCGGTGTGTGCTGGGGTCTGGGGTGAGGACAGCTCCAGGCCAGCCGAGAGCACCACTGCCTGTGCCTATCGCAGGAGGCACAGACAAGGATGCTCGCCTTTGTGCTCTCAAGAATTTGCTGCTCTTGCTCCCCAGGTAAGATACAGGCAGTAGAAGGGTACTTTTTTCGTCAAGCAAAGGAAATGGTAAGGATTAATTCAGATCTTAGCTGAAGTACCCTTTTAAGCTATCTTCCCGAGTCCAACCAAACAGGGTCCTACCTGGGGTACTTCCACTAAGCGCTTGCCTTTATACAGGATGAATTGGAGTGTACAGATTGAGCTTAGTCTAGCACTTCACTTGAGGACATGCTTATCCTTACACATACGATTATGCTCACTGACTTTTATCCTTCCTGACTCAGCTGCACATTGCCATGTAAGCTTGGGAAGTCACGTAATCTGTTTTTTGCTTCAGTCTCCTCAGTTGCAGGAAGACAATGGCTCTTAAGATTTATTACTATTATTGTTATTAAGAGGAAATTGAATTTACACATCTTTTGGGTGCTTTGCTGTGTCACAGCCAGACTGCTGACCCCCTGGAGGGACTGTGTCTGTGATAACTGGGGCTAAATGTGTCTCGATTCTTTTCCTTACCAGCACCATATTTTATGTGCCCCTTTGTGATACATAGATCAAGCTTTGATCTGCATATAATCTGAAAGTGTGCTTTTTGTGCCAAGTGTTTTTATTGCAAAGCTTGTGCACTGACACGCCTATTTGGAAGTTGGCACTTGGAAAAGTCTTTCTTTAGGTTATTGTCTGCAAAATCAATGTGTATGGAAGAAGCACAGGGATTAGACAKATTTATTTTCTTCTCATTGTGAAGACATGCTTAAAGGCTGCCATCTGAGAAGTCCCTTCAGGCTTGGAGGACACTCTAGAGGTTACATTTTCCTTTTCTGCTCCTATTCTTGGGRTTTTTTGCAGATGGAAAGTCCATGACCTATTGCTCAGCCCAAACTCCATGAGTGACTTTGGGTCAGAAAGATTCAGGGCTGGACCATTCATTTTGGCTGTGTAGTACATAGCACGTGCTCAGTCTCCTTCAGCAGAAGGGTTTAGTTCTCACTCCTTGGTACTATGTTCAGTTTATACTCTTTTATGATCAAAACTGATTGTCTTGGCCAGTGTCTGGAAATGCCTCCCAATACTGAAATCTTCATAACCACAAGAAGTTTCTAGTGGGTTTTGCTTTTCAGGTATTCATGTGTGACATTTATTTTTGAAAGCTGAATTGAAATGATGCTTTGTTCCAAGACTTCTTGCTGTTCTAGTAGGAATTCAGTATTTTGATAATTTGCTAAGCTTAAACTGTACTGCTCTCTTCCTTTTCTAGATCAAACTAGATGAAATTTTCCATGTGTTGTAGTAAATGTTTATATAACAGATTTTTTTGTCTATCAAAGTGTTTACCCACACCAACCACTACCGCATTTAGGCCAAATTACTGTGATCTGTCATATATTGTTTATTCTGCTGTCCTCTCCCAATGGACATGCAGCTGGAGTACTCATCACAGCAGGAAAGGACTGTCAATTTGAAATATGATGTTTCCTATTTGCCTTTTGTTTAGACATGTAGTTTCTAAAGCTGTTTCTCTCATGCGTACTATTTTTCCTCCTTTCCTCAAACGTCCCCTTTTGTATTATATGGCCTGGATGAACTGCTCCCCTCTTGCCTTTCTGACCAATTGGAGCAAAATCCAAACCATTTTTCGTATTCATCTTTGGAAAATGGGCCAAAATAATAGAAAAGRAAAATGATAATGAAAAGCATCTGCCCGGTGGAGGCAGAGGAGACTGCAGCAGTAACACCACGATTTGTAGCAGCCTGTCACTAATTGAGAAATCAGCAGCAGTGATAAATTCACAAGGTGTGTTGCAAAGCCTTAGCAGGTTGGATTTAGCTGCCTCTGACAGTAGCCTGCAAGTTCTGTCTCTTCATTTTACACTTCAGSAACACCCACAATGCCAGTGAGATGTTTTTATACTGTGCCGAGTGGTCAGGAACCACCAGGGAGGCAGGGGAGAGGCTGTGGGTGAATGCACTGATGGCGGCGGGGGAGCAATTGGCTTTTYGGGTGGACGAGCTCCGTCACCACCCCTGCTCTCCGTTGCCCCGTGCTCGTTTTCCCCCATCTGCTTTTTCCCTGCGTATCTCGGTAGGCTGGTGCCTTGCCACCCCATCTACCGCCCAAATGCCAAGTTCCAGAAAACAACATGGAAATGTTTGTGGTGCAAATACAATGTACTGATTCATTTTCCATTTCATTGACATTTGAGATTGGTGTCTTTCTCCCCAAACTGTCCGTACACAGTCCCATTGAAATGGGACTGTCTGTAGGGTGAAAGGAAATTGGAAGATTCACAACTGCTTAACAGGTATCCATATGCCATTAATAGGTACCAGGGAAAAATCCATGCCAGCAAGGTCTGATGAGATGTTTGTCCCAGATGTCTGTGTGTCTCTTTTTCTTTTTTTTTCTTTTTTTTTTTTGGTCTAYGTAGAGGGGACTGCTCTCTGTCCATGCCTGGAAGTTATAAAACAGGTCTGGGATTTGAATCTGCAGCTGTAGAGAATTTAAGTGTTTCATGTCTGCTCGTTACRCGCGTTATTTGAAATGTGGGGTGTTTACGACAGAGATGAGCAGCCCCAGACCACCTCTACTAAGTGCATTTTAACAAAACAGCAGAGAAGCATCGCAGCACAAACATAGGCMATTAGAGAAATGCTTGTGACCAGTTGTTGCCCCCACGATCCCTGCAAATCTCAGCTAAACCAAACAGGAATCGTAAGGAAATGGCCACGAAGAACATTTGACAGAGTGCCGTAGTATGCACGTCTCGAGCACCGTTAAGGAGCACAGCAGCCTCCTCAGTGTAGTGGAGGAGCTGGCCGCACATCTGTACCACTCTGGTGTTGCTTGGAGCAATGAGGTAAAATTCATCTCAGAACCACTCACCTCTTTTACAATTCATTGTTTTCACTTAATGTGTTGCAGTAAATAATAGTCAATGTACTATTATGCTTCTGGCTTGCTAAGCTTGTCGTTAAGGCATTGCCGTAGTTTTCCACGTTAGGTTCAGTAGTCTTCCTAAACGTATAGGGTCCGGTTTCCTAACGTGCTGCTGAACAATCACAGTATGAGTTGGAGTACGGGGGACTTGCGTGTAGACAGCTGTAAGACTGAAACTATAGTTCATAAAGTTATTTTATTGTGAATCCATTAAGGATTTTGCAGTTTGGTGGGTAACTTTTTGATGTTTGGGGAGCTTTGAGTGACATGCAAAATGTATTATTGCTTATTCAAATGTGATAGAAGTGAATAGACAGGAATGCAGAGGATGCTTGGGCCACGTCTGTCACCCACATCCCAGTATCGATAGCGTGGAAATTACTACAGCGGAGCTGTCAGCTGATACCACCTATCTGAAAACAGGCTCGCCATTTAGTTGTTCAAGGTGAAAGGCTGTGCAACTTAAATCCCTGTGAAACTTGTCTGTATAGATATAATATTGTGTGGTACATGCTTCCTGCTTTCGGTGGGGCAGCTTTTACAGGAGRCTTTGCAGCTTGCAGGATATTTTTTGTTGTGGCTCTTAACATTGTGCCCCAGGCTCCACTAAATAGACAACCTCATTAAAAGAGAAATAGCGATAGTAAAGCAGTGACTTTCTCATGCCATCTAACTCACATATTTGACATGATTGCTGGACCCTCCAAGTACTTAATTGATTGACTTAATTGATTTAGTGGCACTGGAGGCTACAGCATGGAAATAAAGGGGCAAGATGAGGATAAGGGGTGAAAAAATTTATGATAGGTGCCAAGCAGCCTAAGGGAAATTAGAAATGCTACAGATCTCAGAGGCAGCTAAATCAATTCAATGTGATGTACAGGGAGCAACCTGAGGGAAGAGGAGAAGCGGGGGATAGAATGGAGAAAAGGAGAGAAAATAGTGGCTAGTGGGAGAGACCGGAGCAAAATTAAGGGGAAGGGGGAAGACAGCAGCCTTGGTGGAGGTGGGTATTTTGGACGTAACTTTAAGTTTAACACCAGGAAAAAAACTTTCAAGTGTATGACTAAAGTATAATAATGACATCATGTTTAGCCTAAAAAGAAGGATTCTTGCATCACAAGATTGTCTTAGTTACCCRGTTTGGGACTTTATTTGTGCTTCCGTTTGAAATCCTCGACATTTGTGACAGTGACTAAAGTCACAGGAGACCTAAAATAATTTGGAGGCTATGTACAGTGGATWTTTTTAACAACTGAAGCTTAAATGTTAAATTACTTTCTAATCTGTGCAATATTTAATTGACTGTATTGAACCATAATACAAATTAAGTCTTCTCTATAAATTCTTCTGTCGTACTGCAGCTCTCCAAAACAATTTGATACCTCTCTTTATGAATTGGTAAATGGCTTGTAGCAGCATTCAGCGAAGATACAGTAAAAACATCAAACAGTGTGTGATGGAATCCATCAGCATGGGCATGTGGGGGTGTCATAAACATCCCTGAGTTATGAAATAATTCTTTTATGTGCTTCTGGCCCACTAGAAACAGGATTAAGTCATGGTAAAACCTTGAAGATATTAAAAAAAAAAAAAAAAAAAAAAAAAAAGGCTGGGGAGAAAGAGGGGCAGATCAGCTTGTGAATTTTAACTGTTGAGCACTGACCAGTAGTTCTGCTATAAGCAATTTTGTGTGGCTTTTGTTTCATTTCCTTTCAGGACCATTCATRTTAAGTATTGAGAGGGTGGCTACATGTGAGCAGACACAAACTGRGGGATAAAGATGACATTTCTATTCRTTGGTCTCATTTTACAGGACAGATTAATCTGTGCRAACGCACCAGATGCAAATCTAATCAAAACATGCAAAGACGGTGTATTTATAGAATAGCCTCAATTGTAAGTCTCTGTTGGGTGGCTCGATGAGATGGTGTTTCTCCTTGTGCTGTCCCTTCTGTTGTCCTTTACTGTAGTGGGCGTCTTGCTRTTGTGAAGGGCAATGTGGGGTGCTAGGCAGGCTGCATCCTTAAAACAAGGATTGACAAAAAGGATGCAGTTCTGATCTTGAATTTTACGGTGGTAAATCTCTACTGGCTGCAGTGGGAGTCTCATTCCTGCTTTATTACGAGCAAAGAATCAGGCGCTAATTAAATAATATTTGGAATAAAGTATTGGAATATGTAGAAAGGACACATTAGATGAATCGAGGGCTGTGAGAGCACAGGTTCAAGGGAGTGTTTATATCTACATTTGAGTACAGATGTGYGTATGCAACATTGCGTTTCATGTTTATGTTCCAACTCAGTATCCCTCAAACAAATGAAAAACTCTTGCTAAACATTCCATACAGTAAAAGACGTGAAAGGATAATGTTGCAGTCACCTTTATTTGTATGTAAAATATCATAACCATTAAAAATGTAATGATTTTTGAATGGTTAATGAGGGTTCCCAAATAAATCGGAGTGTCTCCATCTGCTGTCTTACATTGTGGGTGATACTTTTCCATGGTAGAATGATCTTCAAATTTAATTCCATGAGGAAGGAATCTGATCACAGTTTAATTTCAGTGCAAAACGCTGTTTCGCAATCAATAAAGCAATGTCAGAGAACTTGATTTAATAGAAGCCGGAGATAACGTTCCCTGTCATATGCAGAATAGAGAGATGGGAACATTTCATTTCATTGTAACAGATAGCATGCAACTTRGTTTTCAGAAAACCCTAATAAATCAGTATCCCTGTATTATCTAAGTAAGATCCCATCATTAATTTTAAACGCTTAACACATTGAGAGAGTCTGAAGCGCACCTTCAGCTTAGCCACGTTCAGCCTGAAGTCAATGGCAACACTTCCATTTTCCTACGAGCGGGCAATCTTGATCTTGGGAAGTTAGGAGTCATTTACTGCAAAATGAAAATGAAAAATGTCCAGTCTTTTGTTTTATATGTAGTCATCTGTTTCTTGCGTGCTGCCTCTCCTTTTRAATTTCAGTCCGTGTTCTCGGAAGTCTCATTGCTTGTCACTTGCCCTGCATGCGCTCAACCTTTTTGCTTCTACACACAGACATCCTCTCCGGTTTTGAATTTTGAAATGTTTTTTTTAAACTCTAAAAATAACTGGTTGTTTAGAGATTGCCTGGATACCATGCTGATTTTCAAAATGTGCTTTTCTCAAAACCAGCAGGAATCTGGACCTCAAAAGAATTCTTTGTGAGGCTTTGCCTGCTCTCAGAAATAGCATTATCCCTAGATGATACAAGAGCAGGTCAATATATCCGAAGGTAGAAATTTGAACTAGTAGATTGTTTTAGATAAATTTTTCGAGGACATTATTTTAAGTAGAAATAGATAAATATTATTTTGGTAATAAAATACTACTTAGGCCAAAGTGAGAAAGGTGCTGGCTCTCCAAGACATGCTTATAGGAGTCTCAGAGTCATGTCCTGGCTCTGTGGAGAGTTTTACTCATACATTTAGAACACAATTGAGTCTTTTTATTACAATTAACCAAAGTGGGATTTTAAATAAAATGTGAAATTTTGCATTTAGCATTGATTTCAAGTTGGATAATTGCATTTCCATGAATTTTCTGGGAAAAATAAATTTTTGGAGTTCGGTTATGCTTTAAATGAAATATCGCTTGCTGGCTGATGCCGAGTGTTGCGGAGGTAAGCAAGTCTGGTGCCGATTCTTAGAGAGATTGGATATCTGGGCTCTAGCTCTGCAGCCCCCCCAGATCASTCTGTCCTCGGAGTCGCTCTGTATGAAGCTACAGGTAGCTGCTGCTGCTTTTATATATCTGCAAATACTGATTCTGTACTTAGGATGCTGTGTAGGTAGTAACTAGGTAACAGAATATTTTCTACTGATTTATATCCCACCAAAAGATACCRAGAAAAATATTCAATTGAAGCTTTTAGTCAAATTATTAAAGGAAGTCAAGTTTGGCTAGATTTTGAAAAGAGAATAGGCTTTAAGAGTTCAGATATGAATTGATTTTGATACCAGGTTATGTTTGTTTGTTTTAATTCCATAGGTGTATTGAGATCCAAGTAAAGCACYGATGAAAGAGAAATTATACAGCTTTTTAATAGAACATTTTGATGGATATTTTTTACTGTGTTTTCTTTTAATAGCTACTACAGCACCACCATGCAGTTCATGAAATTTCATACATTGCAAAGGATATCACAGACCATCGAGCGTTTGGATATGTATGTGGAAAGGAGGGAAATCACAGATTTGTGGCAATAAAAACAGCCCAGGCAGTAAGTATCAGATCACTGTCATTTTCTACAGTGTAACTCAATAGAAAAGCCATGTTCATAAGAAGCTGTGCAAGAGGCCGATCTTGTATTGTTTATGATTGTGCTAGATATGTCACAAGTGTCTACTTAGATGTTCTTAAATAGCAARTTAATGAAAACAGCTTGGGAAGAAGGGAATGTATTTCACTRTTTCTTATTTTTCATTATACATTTTTTCATAATTAGTTACTGTTTTCCTTTCTAACTAAACTAGACTGGATACAGGTAGGTTTGGTTATATTCCTATAATCATCTAAATAGAAAGTGGTAGCTACTTTGCATATAGTATACTGTAATTTCATTGTATGAGAAACCACTAATAAATATCCTCTAATATTCATATATATGCCTTTTATATTCGTAATGCATTTTATATTCATAATTATAATTATCATTAATTTGCAAATATAGTTAGTTTGATGGAAATTAACCCGAGTCTGGATGCTAAGGTAGAAATTAATTCTGTATGAAGTTCTCTCCGATTGTGGAGATGMTATAACTGCTCTATCAGCAGTATGGGATAAGAGGAGTATATTTTCCCACATCGAAACCCTCCTTCCTGTTTTTGCTTCYATAGGCTGAACCTGTAATTCTGGACTTGCGAGACCTGTTTCAGCTCATCTATGAACTGAAACAAAGGGAAGAAATGGAAAAAAAGGCACAAAAGGACAAACAGTGTGAACAAGCGGTATACCAGGTACACGCATAAGCTTAGACTACTGCCAAGAAAAGTATGGTTTGAAGTATCCCCCAAAGTTGCTCCAAAGAGGCACTGAGCATCCTCAGCATTTCTTAACAGCAATGGGTTTAAATGGTGCTAGCTTCAAATGGACAAATATGAACCTAACAGCCATCATGAGCTCAGAAGTAGGATTAAACAGTGATGAAAGCTATCGCTTGGGGTATGATGAACATGTTCAGCAATGGGAAATGATCTATTCATTTCCCACATAGTGTTTCTTCTAATTCAGAAGGAAAACTTTAATGAAGGTCAGTGTGTTGTAAGTCAGGTTTTTAACAGTGTCTAATACTTTAGGGAAGATTCAGTATACTTCTCAATGTGTGTATTTGAATCAAATCAAATAAGGTGCAGATTGTTAAACTCGGATGAAACTTGAATAAAGTTACTTTGAACAATAATGTGACTTTATCTGTATACTAAAGAAAGAAAACTATATACTTACCTGCCCATTTTGCTTATTTCTTTGCTGTCCTTTAATTTCTGAATACAGTTCTTTTATCTCTACTGTTTATGTTCTTTGCTTTTACTGCCTGTCCTCTTACTTTGCTGTAGACAATTTTGGAAGAAGATGTAGAAGATCCTGTATACCAGGTAATTTCTGAAGCTGTATGGCCTTGGAGTTTCAGAAATGACTAGATATTATGTTATCTTCAAACACAGCCAAAACCTTTAACAAGATGTTTTGAAGTTTACTGAGATAGGTCTTCTGAGAAACTTGTAAGACTTATACAGAAAGTAGCATATTTAGAGATTAAGCTGTAAGTAATAGCACAATATATCTGTATAGAATACAACAGAATATTTCYGTTAGAGTATAGAAATATTAGGTTAAGTATTTCGTAAATATTTCCGAAAATGTGGCTCGTGAGTCCAGATTTTAAGTTGCCAAATGAGATTTGTCATTGTTTTTTAATACAAACTCTAACTGAAAAGAGAGTTACTTTGACATCTTGTTCTGATAGTAATAAATTGACATTTTGGTTTTGGCTTCTATGGGGCCAGAATTTAATTCAGAGGGTGAATATTTTGAAAAAAACAACGGTGGAATTGATGTTATAACACACTCCCTTGTTGGCGTTTGGGCTATGATTTAATAAGAGATCTGAAATTTAAGTCTTGTTTTATCCAAGCAAAATGTCTGGGAGCAAAGGTGATTATCAGAAATACATCAATATATTCATGTCCAGTATCCTACTGAGTGTGAAGAAGAAAAAGATGTAATTTCATTGTCATGTTTTTGTGCTGAAACAAAATATGTGATAGTTTACTTTTTTTTCCTGGAGATTTTGTGTTCTTCCAYTTAGGCATGTCAGTGGGAGGCACACTGAAAGAAACGGATTCAACCATTAGTGAATATTGAGCAGTGCCTAAGGTGCAGCAAGAAAGATGATAAGAATTAGGGTGCCCTAAATTACTATTCAGCTTTTATAATGTCAGGAGTTTTACTTTGTGCTCTTCACAATAAAGCAAGAACCTGAAAATGAAAAGTGTTGTGACAGCCTTTTGCCATGTGGCCATGTTGCCAAGAATAGCACCAGCCTATTCTTCCAGTTTGGATTTAGCTTTTTTAGTCATAGATAATAAATATATGTGGAAATAATTGCCATTATGTAAAAGAGACAAAATTCACGTTGACTTCAGAAAATTAATATTGGGCCACAGGCGGTCTCCCTAGTGAGAAAGAATTAGGAAGTTGCTCTAATGATCATTAGAGGAGATTTAGGTCTATTCATTGCCGGTTTATGAAATATGAAACAACCTTACGCTGCGCCTTCCAACAAACTGGTTGTCCTGCTGCCAGCCTGTACTTTGCACTTGTTTCTTTAATGCCTGCCTATGTTTTTACGTGGAATTCCAAATCGCCTTTTTCCCTTCTGTTTCATCTTTGACTTTTCCTCTCTGGCGGCTGGTGTAATAGTACATTGTGTTTGAGGCTGGACACGAGCCAATCCGTGAGCCTGAAACGGAAGAAAACATTTATCAGGTATAAAATCGCTAACTTCGGTGTTTTCATTGCAACGATTGCAAGCATTTCATATATGGTTCACTTTTATTAGTTTTCATTCATCACAAAAATGTCTGGCATTTCATTCTGGTGACATGGCATGAATAATCTGCCGGTCTCAGTGTGATTTTTCTGTTGTTTGTCATTTCAGCTTCTGCAAACTTTATTAACTTTGTCAACTTAKGAAAGGTCTTAAACTTTTGAGTACACCATATGAGGTGATAAACAGTGGGTTCTCTTTTTCTGTTGATTTTTTGAAACCTATTCTAAGAAACAGATACTGAAATCTAGTGGGGGGCAGACCATCCAAGCAATTCYTAGAAAGACATTTTGATGGTATTGCTCTTCTTTCTGGCTAACCAAGGAGATAACTGAGCAAAACCTAACAGCTCTCAATGGATATCCCCCAGACTGGGGGCAATACTTTCCGAGTGCATGTGTTATGTTAGAGGCCAAGCTTGCATTCTTCACACTGACAAAAAATTGCATTGAAAGCAATCTAAAATAATCTTTTGTCATTCAATTTATCCTCAAGGGATCAGTACAGGGTTTATTAAAATATAATGTAATTCATTTTGTATCACATACTAGAGGCAAATCTGGAGATAGACAGAAATCTCTGTATGCTGTAAGAAAATTGTGATTTGAGGAAATCATTTAGTATGGAGGGGAAGGAGATTCAAGCAGTGATTAAGCGTTTCATCTAGCTGTACTAGAGGTTGATCTGCTAATAGGAAAAGCTTTTTTAAGGTAGACAGGAGCAGGGATAGAACAAAAAAAAGGGAAAGGTATTTTTTTAAGTAACAAAAAAGGTAGGAAGATAATAGAAAAAATGAAAGGGTAGAGTAGCTGTAAGCCAAAATAGAAAGAAGCTAAGTGGGAAAGGGAAATGCAAGTTAAACRTTAGAAAATAACCATCTTACAGACCCCATCACAGGGTCATTAAGATGAGATTCATTTAACCTGTCTCTGTTGATTTCCTCGCACCCCACCACGCACACTAGAATATGCATCTTTCTGTATCTCTAGACCAAGACAAGCAAAGCTCTCAAGGTGAGAGTATACCTGAGGTGGAAAATTTTCTACTGCGTAGTGTTGACAGTTTGACTATTTTTACACTTTCAGGAAAGCAATGTTAAAAAATTGCTACTCCAATTGTCAGTTTTATGCTAGAAACAAAAATCCCATGACAACTACATTCAGACCAAAAAATTCTGATTGTTGTTCAYTGAAGTGTGGAGCTTTTAGTGACATTTTAGAGAAGTACCAGTGGAAGCAAGCAAAATGGGGTCGTCGCTCCCAGTGTTTGGAGATCCTAGACCAAACTCTGGTGGGTAGGGAAGAAGTAGGAACCGTGTTCTGAGGAATAACCTAGAGAACAGGAGGACTCTCTGGACATTTTCTTAAAATGGAAATAGAAGATGATAAGCATATAGTGAGGTCTTGCCTCATCTCGAGGTACTGCTGTTACTGAACTGGACGTCACCAGAGATTTGCTCAAGGCTTCGTATGACCGTGTCTGGATGTGATGAAGTTTTTTCTCCCACAGWGGTGCACAGAAAATACGTGTGATACATAATATACCATATTCTTAGTATATGCAGTCTAGCATTGTCCTTTTCTGTATTTAATACAGGCAATGCCTTGAATACAGCAAATGCTGCGACTAGGGAGCTGTGAATCTTTTTCTGTTCTCTATTGTAAGTGACAGATGCTGAAGTATCACTACTGTAGACTTGTCCAGAGCTGCGAGCTTCCAAGTTCCCATGGACTTCGTGAGCTCTTGGCTTGCTATAAATCTGGGTTCCCACAGCTCAGATCYTGCAATGGCAAAATTGTTTCTCTTACAAGTTTTTGATGAACTCAGAACCGTCCATTAAAAATGACATTAGAAGAGGTCCTCTTTTTTCTATGTTTGTTCGGTTTTTTTAGTTTGATGCAAATTGCTGCCACCTCTATTGTTGACTACAAAGCCTTCCCCATACTACACTTTGGAAAACATGCATCTGCTCAGTAACCTCACGCATCCTCGCTTCAGCCTCGCCCAATCTTCTTTCTTCTGGTGCTGTTCTGGTTTTTCAACCAAGAGCTGGTAGGCAAAGAGTTAATTTCTCCCTTGGTGGGAAAGATTCTTACCCAATGGGAAGCTGAAGATGGAAGATAGGTGTCGAAAGTGACTATTTCTTTTTAACRTAGTAGAGGTCACAATTTCCTTTTTAAGCCTTCTTTCTCTGTCACCTTTCTTTGATACATTACCYCAAAGACTCTCTGTGTCTGTCTGCTCTTTTAATATTGTCTGCCTATATAAGTTGCTCTAATCGTGTTAGTTATGCRAGGATTTCATCACTGAGCATGTACCAATCCTCTCACCTAGTGTCAGATTTCTTAGTAGCATCTCTTTGCCTGTCTGTTKTTTTACGGTAGTGAGGTGGGGATGGGATTTTGTTAGGTGTTTTTGTATTGTGTATGTAGCAGCATTGGTCTCTATGGAGAAGCAAGTTCTGCTCCATCAGGAGTCGACAATCTGAGATGGGGGTTTCTGAGTTGCGGTGCTTGTGTTACTGGTAAGATGCAAGTATGTCAAAATGGTTCACAGCCTGTCACAGAGCCAGAGCTRTCAGCAGCTATAGTGCTGGTACCCCTTTGCTGATATTGCTAATCAAAGAAAAAACAGGAGAAATCCCTTGCAGACCCCCAGTCTACATAGCGATGCAAAAAAGCGTGATGATACATGGCAAGTAAAGACAACAGGATGACAGGAGGTATCGAGTTGGGAGAGAAAAATGTCTTTCAGAAAAGTTTCTCTGTCTTGATATTAGAAGTCAGAAGCTTTTCTCTAATGTAATTATAAGCTGGAGTAAGAGAGGGGGTGCAGGGGAACGCTCATTCCATAAAAGGCTGTGGATAGGAGTGTGCAAACTGGGATGACTTCACGGAGAAGTTGACTGATGGGGAAACTTTCCAGAGAAAAGTTTCCTGCTGATGRTAGTTTGTAAATAGTTTATCTTACCACACTTGTCCTCTTTTTATGAAGACTGAACTTTCCAGTGACTTACTCTAGACACCATTCTTGGTTTATTTGACTTACTAAATACACCATACAAACATTCTTGGTTTCTGCTCCTGCAGTGTCACTTAACAGTCTGTAAARAGAGCACTTTATTTCCATGAAATTGAATTGTTCCACTCTTACCRGTTTCACGTTATCTAATGTAATAGGTGGTTTTAGTGGAAGAAGACAGTACTTTGAGAAAAACAAGGCAAGCAAGTCATTCCAGGGATAGGAATAGAAGAGATCTTTTAAAAAGCTCATTCAGTTTCTGTGAGGGTTCTATGCTCATGCTCCTGAAAAACTTCTGCAGTGTGCACCAAGTTARAGATGCACCGTTTCCCATGAAGACTTTGACATTTAAAGATGGGCAAGAGAATGTTTGAACAGTAGAGAGAGTTTTTGATGTAGTATACAGAATAAGAAATGGTAGCACATCTCAATGAATAAGTAACATTCCTTCAGCTTCTCCTAAACCAAACCTACTCTAATATCAGAACTCTAAGATATTTATTGTCTTAGAAAACAAAAAGTAATCATTGTTTTTCATATCTGCAGTATTATTTTTCCTATTAACCTGTGAGGTTTCATTAATGTCTGAAATGTAACCTTCTTATGCTGAATGCCCTTGTGAAAAGTAGCACTGATTTACTTAGAGCATTCGTGTCTGTTTAGAGCATGTTTTTACTGTTCTTTTTGCTTGTGTCATTTACAATAGACATTCAGTGCTTCTAGGAAGGAAAAGAAATGTAATCACAAATTATAAATATGTAAACCAGCAGTCCTTAGGCAAGCAAAGCCCAGTATTACAAAGCAACTGAATTTACATGAGCAGATTCTAAATGCCCAAGGGTGTAAATCATGACTGTTGACTCAACTAAAGACTCGCCCAAAGTTTTTTAAGTGCGTCATCCCCTGTCCATGCGAGGCTGWTCACTTCAGCTCCCTGGCTATGTCAGAGTCTGACAGTCCGGTAATTCCTTAGTAAAATTGCAGAACTGTAAGCAAACATCTCTTGGAGCAGCTGCAGGGCCCCATCACTGCAGGGGTACATGTTATGACTTTACTCGACTTCGATTATTAAATGAATTGGAAKGAAGAAATCTAACACTATAGGCCAAACATCTCTTTCCCTCAGATCAGTAGCTCTACTCTGGATCTGTGCCATGGAGGAAGATGATGTACTGGCCTGATCGTGACTTCCATGTGCATCTTCTAACGCCCAAGGAAAATGAAAAAACAACCAATTAAGTAGGAAGGAGATCCGAGTGCACCTGAACTTARTGCAACCRAACCTAACTGAGAATGGAAATCTCATTTCTGAACACTAYTGGGCTCTAGGATTTAAAAAATTCAGATTGATGTTTTATTTCTTCAGTATTGTCTCCATTAATGTTACTGCTTGAATGAAAAGGGGGCCATCCTTGATTTCATTAGTATTAAATGACTACCCTGTACTTCAATATCAGTTGCAGATTTCAATTTTTCATCAAAGTTGCTTGGGTAATGACCTCAGTTTTCATTTGCTATTGCAGGTTCCTACCAGCCAAAAGAAGGAAGGTGTTTATGATGTGCCAAAAAGTCAACCTGTAAGTGTAAGTATCTTTGCTATTTATATTCAGTAATGAAGATGTGTTCTTTAGCTTCTGTGACTTTCATTATTGTATGTAACATTTGGTACATTCCTCGTGATGGGAGTTTTATYAGTGATCTRTTGTGGGTTGAYTGGGTTGGTTCAGAGTAACCAGGTTTGTAATGTCACTTATATCCATCTCATTCATTACTTAAATCTCCTTTCTGTCTTTTCCGACTCATTCTTATGAAAGTCACCATTTATAAATGTGTTATCTGTGGTTAAGAGTTGACAATGAGCCTTCTACATGTTAATGCATGAATCGTTGCTGCCTGGATTAGCAGGGTTCCTCTGTTACCCAGTGCTGTACAAGGCTTATCACTCTGAGCGAGCATGGGCTGCATTTTCTCCCCTGTGTGCTCTATCAGAGCCATACTTCATATGTYGGGCTCCTTACAGCTTGGTTTAGTAGGACAGCAGAGGAGGCAGGGTCTGAATAGAGCGGAGGTCGAGAGAAGTAGCGTTAGGGAAAGGTGTGTCAGAACATTGTGACCTCTACAGTGATTTTCTGCGGCTATAACGTCTACACCTCTCAGAAGACTTCCTGGTGAATACAGTGTGCTGACAGGTAAAGATTTCATAARGAGCTTCAAATCAAATGTTACCAAAAAAAATGGGAATTTGCATTAGAATTACAGTTCTGTCATTTGGGAAAAAAAACCCAAACAAACAAGTTACATCAAAATCCAACCTAACATACACCATACAAAGGCAATTATTTTTTCAGTAAGACCAACTTCTCTGGTACCTTAGTAAGAGCTGTAGAGTTGTAGGGCAGAGCTACTTGCAATTGCCATTAGTTTAAACAGCTGTGGGAAACTCTGAAAGGAACTACATCAAGATTAAGTGTGCAAAAAGACCTCACTCAGCAAATTCAAAGTGGCAGAATTTTTTCTCTATGTATTGCATTGCTTTCCTGGTTATTGTGGGCTGTAATCAGCAAAAGGAGATTTCCTCCCAATATTGCTACGTATTATTTCTGTAGTGCTCTAAGTATACAAGAGGCTAAGGGTCAATATAGACTGTCAACTTAATTCTTTCTGTCCTGTGCCTTGCATGGACAGTGGACTGTTAAAAAAYAGGGGTAATATGCTGTTGTGTCCAAATGTCACCATTCCCTTTCTGTGTATTAGCATTTTTAAGAGGTGAAGCATTTATCCCCAGAATCTATAAGGAACGGTAACAAGTGTTTGAGAGAAGCAGTGGAGTGGCAGATTCCTTAGCAACAAGGCATGCATTTGCTGAAGGGCAGGTTATACTGTTTAGTATAAATTTGTGCTACAAATACCTTGAGAAATTGTTCGATTGCGTTGGTTACACAGAAAATTAGTGTTTCTGAGGATTTGYGTGAGAACGGAGAAAAACAAAGGAAAAGGTCAGGAATTTCAGTCTACTGTAAGCATGGGAAAAATGCCCATATTAAGAGGGAGAAGGAGGGACTCCTTTCACATGAGGATGTGGTAACTTGCACAGCTTGGGCTGAGCACGGAGACCGAGATGTGGAATAAAAAAGATAAATGCTGGGGAGGGGCTGGATGGGGGCCTGAATTGTGACATTTCTGTTGTTTGCACAAACAAACAAAACTTGCCATAAATATTTCATGATAAGCCACTAGGAGGAGGGAGGCATCATCATGTTGCTTGGGAAAATCTAGTAAAATAACTCCTGTTGCATAACTAATTAAGGTATTTGTGGGCAYGGAATAGTTGTAGATTTTTCACTCATTTCTCATATAGTTCAGTGTTACAGTTTTTCCGCTGTACATTTCCTGYGACTTTTTTATTATTCCTTCAGCGATGTTTCAAGTTTACTCTGGGTATAGTCTGTAATTTAGGTCATTGCAGGATGACTGGGTGTGCAGTACACTTGCAATCATATCTGCAGACACTTTGGTGTCAGACTGTCCTGGTAAAGAGCATGAGTCTGAGATACAGGGCATATGGAACCTACTCTGTAATCATCAAATATATTTAATCTGTCATCTCCATGAAGCTGGTTGCAGACTTAATTTGGTTTTTTTGGTTTTTTTTGTTTTTTTGGTTTTTTTCTACTTCATGGTTAAATTTAAAGCAATTAGAGCTTTTCCTCCAAACAAGTTATATACTTTAATTTATGAAGAGAAAGAGAAGAAAGAGAAGAGGAAGAAATATGTAGCTGAGATTTTTGTTTCACCTTTTTATTAGTATGTATTAAAAAAAAAAAAAAAAGAAAAGCAGCAATAGCTCTTAAAATTAGCAATTTAATATTCCACTGCCCATCTGATTTATTGCTCACCCTTCCACATCTGCGACTCTCTGTCATTGAGACACTTGCCATAATTTTTTTTTCAATTTATAGCTGTCATTATTATATAAACCTCTAAAATTCAATCTGAGGGCAAATAATCTAGCTCATCTACCTGGTTTAAACATATAAGGACATTTTCTTTATTAGGAGATCTTGCTTTCATTAATTTAATGATGGATGAATAAAGCGAGAAACTTTTTGTAGCTCCTGATAGGTTTCAGGCACCATGAATTCTCTCTCCTGACAATAAATATAACACTTAATAAAAATGTAGCAAGTTTTGCTTGAGTTCAAACAGAATTGCTTACATTCTCTGGACAGAGATCCATTCTCCACCTTGGGATTGTTTTCCTCTGGTGTGTTCTCAGGCAAGCTGTCTCTAGTCTCCGCACATAGAAATGAGGGATACTGAAGCAGTCATCKAGGTGCCCTCCACCGTTGATTCTCTCTAGCCAGTGGAGACAAATAGCTGCTTCACGGGGAAATTCCTCCTGTCTGCGTGAGGTGTCCCTCTCAGGTGGAAATAAATGTATGTCTCGACATGGTTCTTTTCATGGCTGCAGAGGAACTTTAAAAAACTTGCAGGTATGATAACTTCTAGATAGTTAGGCTTAGGTGGGGTGAGATCTAGCACAGTGTAAAAACTAAAAGTCAGAATCCATTTTCCAAAGGTTACTTTGAAACTGGGAAGTGTAACTCATACCGGTTTTCAATAAGATACAGCTTCTTAAGAAACCAGGACCGTTTGGGCAAATACTGCTTTCTCTCTGCGTATGGGATCCCAYTGGGGCTGAAGGTATGAAGCATCTTCCTGGTAGTGCCATGAAGCAGAAGTATTCAACATTGTATATGCATCAATATAGCCAATGTACTTGCACAATACTGTGCCGTTCCATGGGGCCATTTGTCAGAAGGTGTCAGAGTACTTTGTAGTGTGACTCCTCATGATCTCTGATATCAAGTAATGTAAATATGGTGCAAATGAGGCGGAAAGGAATGAGTCTCGGATCTCAGAATTTGAACATACCCACTGAACTCAATTATGAGTGGTGGCTGGTTGCCAAGTCACTTCTCTGACATTGGCATGAAAAGATTGCTTGCTCAATATAATTCTTGTATTTCTCCATCTCTTTGCTGCATCCCTTCCCAGCAAATCCTACTTTCCTCTAGATTTCCACTGTCGGGTGTGCAGCTCAGCTCTAAAAACACACTTTTCATGATATACCCAGTATCCTCCCAGTATCTCTCCCTTCCTCTGTATCAACTCACACTTCTTGTATTCATTCCTATTTTCTCTCTGCGCCTTCCTTAGACCAATTCTCCTATTCTCCATTCACTGAGAACAGACATCAAGCCAGACAAAGATAGCAAGCTCACCCCAAAGAGCTTGTGTTAAGTGGTACCTGCTCCACTTAGAAATTGTGGTTCTGTATGTGAAATTAACTGTTCTAGAAAAGTGAAATGTTTAATGAGCTCTTTTTATCATAATTTCCCATCGTCTCCCCATTATACATCCACATYAAGTTCTGCCTGTCATGGTGTTTTTAGTAATAAGAGTCAGACTGTAAATACCCTTCACAGAGACTGTCAGTCACATCACAATAAAACCTTCTCTTCTCATCAAAATGTCTAAACTATCTGCTTACAATTTTATGAAGGCTTTCAAACAACTCATCTTACTGCTGTGTAAAGATTCAAGGCATTGTAGCTGATGCCTTACAATGCAGGCAGTCATCTAGCTAGTACCAACTATGTGGAAAATATTAACAAACCGGGATGGAATGGACAGGGAGTAATTTAGCTTTCCTAGGGGCAGGGCATGGGAGGAGCAGATGAAGCTGGRCTGGACCTGAGCACGCTCAGGTCCAGAAGCCGTAAGGGCTGCCTGGCCCTTCTGCCTGAACTAGGAAGCTGCGTTTGGGAAAGCTCAGTTTTAATTCTGGCTGGGATTACAGTGCCATTTGCAGGTCTGATTTGTTCAGGTCTCGTGTCAGAGGAAATGTGCCTGGGGTCATCTGGAAGGCATGGGCAGCCCTGGGCTCCACCAGCTCACCTGGAAAGYCAGTCCCTGGAGTAATGGCATGCCAAAATGTCTGGCAATAAAGTTGTTGAGAGCAGCTTTCCAGATAACTCTGAGCATCCTCTACAAAGTGAATTCTTTCTATGACACTTGGTCTGGAGAAGAGCTTTGTAACTCTGGCTTTTCTCTAATTTCGCATCAGTGGCTTTACAGAAACAACTTTGCAGACTGATGACATTGACTTCAGCCTCCGCAATCAGGCTTTCAAGATCAAATTTTCAAACATGAGAAGAGAGAGAGTGCACAGAACCAGTTTCTGACCATCTGTGCCTGCAAAGCTGTCCGGTTTTATTTACCTTTGCTAGAAGAGACACCTGTTTTCAAATGCCCTGACTTAGTTACACTCAATTAAACCCTACGTCCGAGGTTTAACATCGCGGTGTGGGACATGCATTTTTACAGACGTAGCTAGTTGATGCAACGTTTGAAAATATATTCTTTTTTTACGATTATGTCTTGTGGCTAGAGTTTCTTTGATGTTTTAGTGAGCTGTTGCTATTTTTTTAGATAGAAGTGGATATACGTACCAGTATCTGTAGTGTAGACATTGTAGTGTAGAGAAGATTTTGTGCAGCGCTGGAAACACCTCTGCTCCGTGGGCTCCTCCTCTCAGCTTGCCTTGTGATTTAATACCAATATTAACTCTGATACTAGTGCTGGCTTATAATGGAAACATTTAGCACCATGCCAAAGGTAACATCTCAGCCCTGAAGGTGAGATGTTGTTGTCACATACATGTCTTCAAGAGCAAGACTTGTGCTGTAGCTGGAGGCCCTTATTATAACATACTATCTCCACACATCAGCCATTTGTTTCCGTCTGCTGCGTGGGTACCGTCCCCTTTGCCACCTGCATCACCTCTGGGCAGTCGCAGCAGATGTTGCTAGGTGGTCTCCAGCGATGTTGCTCACATTTCACTGTCGTGTGTCTTAAGATACTTGTATCTGTGGGGGTTTTTCTCCTTCCTTTGGGGTTAGAGGGGACCTGCTGGCATTGCAGGAGGGTCCCGCATTCAGTCGGGTCTGGCTGATGCAGGAGAGGCAAATCCCTTGATGCCATGGGGCAGGTTCGGTACCCTGGGCAGGTACCTGACACATCTATTTTGTTTGGACTTCGTGTTAGGTATGCATGTTACCAATCAAGGTCTGTCATTATCTGTGATTTAATTACTTCTACGTTATAAAAGGTCACTGAGATTTGTCAAGGTGGTTTTTCCTTCYTTTTAGCAAGACCCATGGGCCTCATCTTCTGCTGTTTTATACTTTCTGCTTCTGTTTATACCTGTGTGAAATGCAGGTAAAGACTCTGAATAAAAGCCTTTTACCCTCACTCAGCACTGGCATAAACAGCTTTGCAGCTGATAGTTTGGAGTGGATCCACAGCAAAAAACACTTAAACACCTRAATTTTCACTAGCAGACTCTGTTCAGCTTCAGCTGAGGTGAGAGGCTGGGTCTGAGACTTTGCTCAAACCCCTGTGCCTCTTTTCCAAGGAGAGGAACTAGCCACCAGCAGGGATGTTTCACAGAGATCATAACCATCAACTTGTGGCTGCTGTACTTGGTGGGATGTTAGTTCCGTGATCAAGTGCTTTAATAACTAAATCTGTCTTTGTATTTTTTTT
>JASVER010000082.1:2172344-2300748 GCA_030449065.1 Oceanodroma leucorhoa | reverse complement strand
TTTTACTCCTTAATAAAAATTTGAATTGCACAGGAAGCAGAAACCAGGTCCTCCTCCCTAGTCTTCCCAGATTATAGTATCTGTAACATAAAGTCATGAGGTTACTTSATGTGTGTTATATCATGGTTTATGTAGGTCTTAGCACCTGAGCTCAAAGTTAGGGATATTTCAACTGATTCTTGAAAAATTGTTCTTGAAATGCCAGGTAGAGCAAGAACATTCAAAAAGCTGTTAACCTGAATTCAGCATCTGATTTCCAGCAATCTGGAGGTTTAGGTGTTAGAATTAATCTGTTGTTAATGTATAGACCATTTAAGATGATGAATGTTAATCTGGATAGTTTCTGAACACTGAAAATATGCCCATGCAAAGTTCTGATTTCAGGCCATCCATAATTTTTTATCTAGCATGTCAAATAGCGGGTTTTAATAGTGTAGGAATACTGTTTCACAGGTGAGAATAAAATGTCCTGATTTAATTGYTCTTTTATGTCATATTGATATTGTGGGCCACATCTTGAGCTCTTTTTAATCTGTAGAAGTTGTCCTGCTAGCAGGCTTTCCATTCCTGCATTTGTATTACCATTCCCTGAATGAGGTCCTAAGCCCTGTACCTCCATCAGAATGATTGCATGCTATCAAAGCATTGAACTTACTTTACTTCCTAGTGCAATCCTTCAGGATTTTGGGACATAATCCCATAGCGTGGRAAAGCTGTAATCCAGCAGCACTGGCTTTGATCAGTTTTTCATTGTTCTCCCTCTGTTTATACTGTACAAACAGCAAGAAACAAGGAAGCAAACAAAAGCTGCAAGTTTTGCCCTGGTGACACGGTTGTCTTGTTGGATATAGGTGACATGGGCGCTAGTATGGCAGTTCAGATTTGTACTTTTAATACAGAACTCGGGCGATATAAATAAATGATAAACATTTCAGTGGCCCCTTACAGTTATGCTGCCTGTTAGGTTGCATGTGTAATGGCTTCGTGTGTRTTTGCATTCCTAAACTTACCTGGATTCCTATACATTTTCTGGGGTAATATTCTGTCCCTTTCGATATTCTCCAAGGTGGAGAAAAGAGAGTGTAGCTGAACCGTAGGTCTAGCTCATTGGCTGTGGGGTAAAGTTCTATTACATATAGTGAATTTTTGTCTTTGATCCAATATGACTGATGCAGATTTTATCTGATGGCTGCTGATATATTAAGTTGACAGCTGGATGTTGTACTGATTCATTACATTTTGATTTGCTCAGAGCCCTGCAGCTCGTAGTAATTTGCTAAAACATTTATTTACACACAATCTGCTTTCTGAGTAGTGAAGTTTGTAGTKTTACCTAGTCTGTATCACTGTATGCATTAAATGATATCAGTTGCACAATTTGGTGTTTGTTTACAGATTAAAGGGGATACAGTTCTGGGGAAAGTGCTGTATGCATTTTGAATCAGTTTGGGGAGAAGCTGTTGTACATTTTTGCAGATTCATTTGGTGCTATCCTACATAATAAGTACAGAAATACACAAGTCTTGGCTTCTTTTGCCTGCTGAAACTCAGGAGATTTCAAGGTTTCAAARGTACCGTGATGATGTGGTATTCAATAATGAAGGTAGAAATAACTTGTTTCTTGGTTATAGCCCCAGTCACCTGTTGTTTTGAAAACCATTAGATAGACCTGTGTGACTSTGCCTTGTATTTTAAAATAGTAAATCTGGGGTTATTTCTAATTCCCTTCCTTTGTTAAGGTTATTCCCTGCAAGCATCCAAAGCTGTCTCTGCTGTCACAATCTAGAAGTGGAGTTTTGCTCTCACATGGAAGTTTGGATTCTCGTCACTGCTTGTCTCTCCAATCTGCAGTTAAAGAAAGCCATCACGTGTCACCGAGGCTGGCTGCGGTGTGCCAYCCGAGCGGTGCCGTAGTCCTTGACATTAGAGAGTTCATCTTTCCCCATCTGAGCTGTTACTGTGTCCTGTGCCACTGTCCTCATTCCCATTTTCCCCAGGGAGAACTGGCGGAGCTACACACTGGGAACAAAAGGTGCATTGCTTTCAGAAGTAGATCTTCAGGCAAGAAATGCCACTGATGCCAGTGAATGTGTCTGACAATAACTCTGGATGGAAACCTGGCCGAGGCTGACCCTGATGTTGAACCAGCCAGCAGCTTGTCGTTGGTCCCTGATTTTCCTGCTGARACACACCCTTCCTCATGCTGAAATGAAATTTGGTGCAGGCTGGCTTTTGCCACTGTATCAGCTGAAATGTTTTGCTCTTCCCCTTTCTTTCCAGTTTTCTGTTGAATGGAAAAATATGTTTTCATTTTAATATCATATTTAATATCAAAAGATATTAAATATTTAATATCAAAAGATATTAAATTGCACATATTTGTAAAGGTACCTAAATCTAAAGCCAGGCTTATGTTTCTAGAAGACAGGTGTCAGGGCCTGTTAGTGCATAGTAAATGTAAATTACAACAGCTTTTGTAGCTTGCATCGACATTTTGAAAGCCTCAGTGCTTAGTTCAACAACATAGTGATATTTCTGGACTTSCAGCATTTATTTTAAATACATGTGATGTGACTGGTGTATAAATGGTGTATACCATGCTCTCTGAACCCATCGCGTGGGGTCTGGAGAAGGTATGGAGGAGGTGACCATGTGCCTGGGACCTTTGCACCAGCATCCTCTGTGCTCTGGGAAGTTTAATTATCTTGGGTGTTGTGTTGCCTGGAAGCAGCATGGGTCTGGCTCTAAGCTAGAGTCACTCTTTTGGACTCTTGATTTTGTAGAGTCTGTCAAAGAAAAGTGGTAACTGAAGCATTTTAAATACCATTTCCGGTAAATACCTAAAGTACACAGGTACATTCTGAATTCAGAATTAAGTTCCCTCCAAATTAAGAGAAAATAAACAAATGAGAAGCAATTCACTCAAACACTCCTCAATAATCTATTATATCAATTATCCTTAACCATCCCACCTCTTTAGCTGCACAGTGTTGACTAACAGTATTTTTAACCAGCACATCCAGCACTTCCCAGTGAACAAACAAAGGAAACTGGACAGTTGGTGAGTGCGATGAAGCTCAAGGCTACCCTGTGGTTGGGTACMTCATACCAAAGTCAGTACTTGGGTTTATTACTTCAAATAAAAATACAGAGGATAATTACCTGAAGAAGRCTGCTCCTGACAAGTGAGAGTTACCCTATGAAACTGAAAAGAGAAACTTTAAACAGGAGGGTTCCCGTGTCCCATGGGATTCTGAGCACTGGATTTGAACCCTTTGTAAGTGACGGATTCCCCAAATGCATATATTTTGGATAAAAATCAATCAGTGTAGTTTTATGGCAGCCCATGTTGCTGATGTGACCTGTACTGGTTGGGAATCACCCTAAATGTTCACAGCAGCCTTACAACTAAAAGGTTGTGCTCAGCTGTACCTCCGTAAATCTGGGGTGATGGGAACATCGTGGCTGCCGTTACCTCTGTAACTGGGAAAAGTTACGGCATTTCAGGATCTTTAGGATTGGTAGGAGGCTGAAGATTGCAAAGGCATTGACAATTTTTTCTTCACACACATATTCTTCAGTGTATTCTCTTTAATTAGGAAGTAATTGAGCAATTCTTTGTTGAGTTACCATGCTACTTCATTAATCGAACAGTAGTTTTACAGGAAAACAATATGTCTGTCGGATGTTTTCAGTGTGTCTCAACCTACTAGACATGGTTTGACTGATGATCAGTTTAGTCACGACTATGACATGCTCCTTTGTTATAGTTCTAATTGTTTTTTAGAATGAATTCTAGTTAATTAGCAAGCTGCTTGCAGCTCATGGAGCTCATAGTAATATCAACACTKGTTGTATAAGATTGTGCAAATAACTGGAGCTTTGCTTAACTAAAATAATGATTCAAACCATCAGAAAAAATATTTGACATAGCCAAAATATTTACATTTTCAACTAAAATAAGAACAAAAATCTTTGGTTTGACTTGCAGCGCGGTTGGATGATCCCTCTTTTGTCTGCTGGGCCGAGTGGTACAGCACTTACCCTGAATGCAGGAAACCAAGTTTAAATCCCTGTGCTGTCTTAAAAGATTCGAATAGCTAATACCCAGCTCAAAGGTTAATTACTAATTGCTGGTTATTTGCTATATTTAGTATCCTTCGTACTCTTCTTTACTTGCTGAGATCTGTATCAGAGTACAAGTTAATTACTGTGTATTTTTTTCATGCTTTTTAAGCACCATCTTTGCTTCATTCTCTGAGATTTCAGAACCACGTTTTGTAAGATGCTACTTTTATCATCTTGTTTGCAAAAGTATAGCAATATTAAGCAGGTTTTCTCATGCTCTAAGTCAGCACAGATCCCTTGTTGGTAAAAACAGACTGAGTAACAGAACTTGAGTATTCTGGCTTGTTACGATATAGGAGTGAAGGAAGTAAGGTGCTTCACACTCCTATGAATGCGAGAGGCCYGTCTTAGATTTCCCTTTTAAAACCTGACCTTTTGCATTGCTTAGAAAAGATGTTTTTCAGAGTACTTGGAGATCAGAAGGATCACTGTAGTGGAGGTGGATCGTTTTTGGTTCAGGTTTATCAAAGCTGCAGTTTACTTACCTCTTATCATTGCTTCTGTACTCTTGGTTTTTCTCCTGCTCTTGAATAATATGTTTTTCTTTAGTGAATAGTGAAAAGTGTCACGAGGAATTTCGTTACTGGCTGGAGTGGTTTAAAAAGCTTGCTGCTGCTTTAAGAAGCCAGATTTACATATTTCATGTGTAAAAGATTTACAGTATGTCTCACATGCCTGTATAGAAAGATGGAGCTTTCATTATAGGTTTAATGTCACCGCGATACAAGGATTAATACTCTTCCCTCCGCCTCGGTCTGCGCGGCTGGTCACAAGTGACTGGTGTGTTCCTGGTTGACTAAGTTGTAGGGGTGTTTTCATATTCAAGGAGATGCATTTTTGAATAATTAAAGCAAGCTTTTACATCGCTCTGTGGAGAAATCCACAGACAGGAATCCTAGAGAAAGATCAAGGACTGGAGCATCTTCCCAGGCTTCTGGTTATTTTCTGTTGTGCACTGGGGAAGGGGGGAGGGGATTGTTGACTTTAATTGCGAAGGTTAAGCACTTTGTACTGAAAAGCTGAACCGGAGGAAGGCTCAAAGGGCCAAATTTTGCCTTTGGTAGCCATGCTGCAGCCTCGGCACAGTTGCCGTTGCAGGCTGTTCCRTGCTCTAATAGACAGGGATATTTCACCCTTAGGAAGTGTCTCCTCACCAGTGTGTGATGCAGAACACGAGCTAATGGAAGACGCGGCTCAAGTGCTACATGATAATTGGGCACTTGGGGATGCGCCGTGACACGTTGGGCAAATGTTTTCTGCAAGGTCCCGCTGTAGCACAGGTGGGAATTTCTAATGGTCCATTGAACGCCGCGCACATGTTTCCTCTGTGCTGAGACGTGGTTATTTCTCAGCTGGCTTCACAGAGAGATCGGCGTGGCTGGGGGCAGGATCCGCTTCAGAGAGACRCGAGCTGCGTCCCTGGATGCTGGAGGATGGGTTAAACGAGAGGGCTGTCAGAACAAAAAGTGATTAACTGCTGGCCAAAACTGGTCCCTCCTGAAGGTGTAAACCCTTCTGGTTTCATTTTAAGAATCTTTTCAAGGTCTGTGGAGTTCTTTGAATAAATGGACACAGCTTTTTTCACGCTTTCCTTACCTGGGGCTGGGGGAACACGCTGTCAGCTCAGGAAGGTGCAGGACTGGGTCCTCTCCTGGTTGTGCACTGTGGCATTTTCTTCCTTTAGCTTTGCCTTTTGCCAGTCTTTTTTTTTTTTCTTCAGGTCTGTGATGAGATGAGAGGAGGAGAAAAAACATTATAGGCTGTTTCTGAGATTTTTAAACTTCTTTGTTTTAAGATTGCATGGGATTACTGGCTGGTAACTTGTATGAAGCTTCTCAGTCATCTAAGATTTGATTTTCAATAACTTGCTGTTATGTTTGTTTCTAAAGAAATAAAGTCTCCAACACTACAATAAATGTTACCTGAAATTTAGCATTCTGAGGACACTGAAGTGATAATTTGTGTTAAATATGTAGATGGATATCGATATGTATGCATGTGTGGGCAGTATACTCCCACATATATTTACACACACACAAACTATAGATTTAAATATAACTTGAATTGACTTATGTAAGTAATTTTAAAAATCACTGTGGAAAGAAAATATTCATCTTCAATATGTTTACATTGATGTTATAGTTCTCCTAGTTAAGAGGAAGCTGTGTTTTTCTGCAAATGCTTGCTTTTAGAGCTTTTGTTGTCCAAAACTCAAATTTTTTTTTCCCCTGAGGATGTTAAGTCCTTTCTTTCACCAAGCCAGTGAAAAGTTCCATTAATGTAGGCAGGATCAGAGCTCACTGGGTATGCTTATTGCTGAACTAATAAATATCTGGGAAAATAAATAGGTGTGATGCAAGTGGTAGAATTGCCTTATACACCAGAAGATGAGATTTAGCACAAATAAAGTGTATGTTTGCCCCACATCCCAGCAGCATTCAAACTCACTGTTTTGACTGTGTGATTTCATATCTGTGCTCAGTGCAAGATGGAAAGGGTTTTCATTTCAATACTGAAGTCAATAATTGTGGAGGTTATCATTTTCATGCTCAGAAATTCATGTCATTTTCATAAATCATTCATTTCATTTCATAAATCATGCTTTACAGCTGCAGAATGGAAACTTATTGCTGGACATTGATGAAAATMTTGTTTCAGTCACTCAGGTAAGGTTGTGACACTAAAAATGTTTTAAGGAAATATAGATGAAATCATCTATAGGAATAGTGCAATTTGAAAATGTTCGGCTTGGGATTAACTTCACTGGAACGTAGCTAATATCAGATGTGAATAATTTAAAAAAGCGTAATGGGTGAAATCAATTCTGTAGTGACAGTGAAATCACAAAAATGAAAGATAACTATTTGCTGTCCAGAATCTCGTATGCTGCAAGTGGATAAAACTATGTCTATGTTGAGAAGTTGCATTCATTTTTTCATGTTGAGAATTGGATTGTAGAAATAAGCTAGRTACAGAATTCAGAGCTGAACCATTTGGGACTTTAAAATCCCACCTCCAAGTGTTGCTGTTTAAGACTGTCTCTAGTAAGTAAATAGTGAAGTTGTGTTCCCACTAAATTTCTATTTACATCCTCTGACATAATTCTATAGCTCCTGTTGCATATGAGGTTGCTATTCTGTGAGAAATAATTCCCTTGTAAATACATTCCTTTTCCTTGGGGAATATTGTGAATGAGGGTTTATTACAACAAATAGGGAAGTCGGCTTTCCTATCACTCTCTCCAGCTGCCTGTTTAGAAATCCATCCGCAGAGATTCTCTTAAGAGCTTTAACAGAATTATACCTGTGAAGAGTTTCCAAAGATCCATCACCTTGAAGCACTCTGAAAAATATTATTATTCCCATTTTATGGGGTATTGAGGCATAGAGATCTGAGTTGCCACCTTTCAAATACATACCATATAATCCTGAGTTCAAAAGTATACTATCAATTTTCAGTATTGATCTGAAATGTATAATATTTTTTCCACAAAAAATGTGTAACTTTACAGACACTTCCTCTCAGTCTGTGTAACCACGTGTGCCCTGCCCTTTCACATCCCCTCTGGCTTGKTCTGCTTCCTCACCGGGGATGGAAGCACTGGGGGAGCCTTTGCTCATGGCCTCCTCGAAAGGACACATGCTATTTCTTTGCAAGCCAGAGAGGAGAAAACAGTGAAAAACTCACCAGTCATGAAGGAAAAGGGCAGATTTAGGGGTGGTGCTAAACAAGCAATTTGGAGAGATGAGAAGAAAGTGGCTCCTTCTGTAATTTCATGTCATGTGGCATGTCTTGAGTCAGTAGTGCCTACAGGAGGCTTGAAGTGATTTCCAAATGAGTGCTGCTGTTGTCATTGTTCCAACTTTTCTGGGCATTTTAACAATACTGGCCTAGTGTGTTTGCACACACTGCAGAAGTGAATTATGGGCACTTTTTTTTTTTTTTGCTGAAGCTACTTCTAGCAGTGCTGTAGTAATGTACACTAGAGTCAGTGTACCCTGAAGAAAATGTGGATTTTCTTCTTCCTTCTTCCATTTCCACGCAGATAATTAGAGGGGTATTTAAGCCCATAAGAAGAAAACATATTGTCATATCACAAAAGCAGTGTGATCTATTTAATATAAGACATGATGTGAGGAAATGCAAAATAATTCATCCCTAGGTACATTGTTAGACATAAAGCTGAGAATCATCCAAGCTGCTAGACAAATTCCAGGTCTAAGCGATTGTAGCATTGCTTTTGTATATGGGAATAGAGATTGGATTGCAAAAATGTGTAAACTTTTGAAATTATTAYATTTTGAATGATAGTCTTATTTCTTAAAGGTTCATTTATAATAGAAGGTTAGGGGGGAAAAAAAAAATCTGAGGGCAATCTTGCTCCTTTGTTAGGTTGTAAAGACTGACCAGCCGGTGTGGTTCATGTCCAAAGCGCTATGTGTTGGCTACATTTGCAGGTCAAGACTTAACTGAATTTCAAGCCTATATGTGTGATAGGAGGCTGCAAGGTTTATTTGCCTAAGCTGGTGAGGAGATTCAATGAACTGAATGAAGATTTGCATTTAAATCTCATTCATACCAAGAAGTCTCCCTTCCCACATGRGTGGGTGTGATTGAGTATTATACAGGGAAGAAGGAAAGCCAGTAGGCAGAAGAGAGGTAGCGGAGAAGGAGTAATTCTTGGGTTCTCATCATAGCTTTCCAGAATAGTCACCCTGGTAAGGATAGTGGGTGCATTTAGGCTTAGATGCAGATGGGTGGGAGAGAGTCATTTTACTCCAGAACATGTGAAGGAGCTTTGATTATGCAGCCACTCAAGGTGCTGCTTCTTGTGAAAGTGCTTTTCCTCTTCTGGTGCAGTTGAGTGAGACCTGTATGGGTGACCTATTTTGAGATCAAACTGAAGGACACCCTGAGAAAACATTTCTAGCATGAGTTAAATGTAGAGCTACAAACTTATGATAACCCAGTTGTGCATCCTCCTTCAAGTCCACTTATCCAGGTCACACCTGTCCCATGGGCAAGGGGAAATCAGGCAGCACTTTAAAAGCCCTTCCCTTTTGTATCCTTCTGTCACTTCCACAGTCTGCTGCCGTGTTTTAAGACCTTGAAATGGGGGTTTAGAAAAGGAGCCAGGGAAAAGGACTGGCCATAAATCATGATTGGTGCTTACTGATGTTATGGGCAGAGCAGTAGTGCATCCAGTCCCATTCTGGATAGTTTTTTCATGCTTTATTGATTTTTTTATGGTGGAGAATTCCCTACAGAATCATTTTATAGGGTCAGCTGCTGGCTATTTGGGTCCATCAGCAATACCAAAATCCCACAGCTTGAATCCATGTGCATCCTCCATATGGGACTTGACATTTGAGGCCTACATGGCTTTTGGGGGATTTATATTGCTAGCTGTTACTAATTAACTTTATAAGTTGTAACTAGTTAACTCACAGTTTCTTGTCCTGATAAGATAAATGGAATTATTTTTTTTTTTTTCCTCTTTACAGGCTGTTACCCAACTAGAGCTTTTTGGGGACATGTCCACTCCTCCTGATGTAACCTCTCCCCCAGTGAGTATCCCAGGAAACTGAACTGTGCATTTTTCTACATGCTATTTTCAGCACATTTATTGAGCACATTTACAATTCAGGTCATCAGCCATTCCAGTAGGGAGGATTTCAAAGTAGTTTTTATGTTGCGAGAAAATAAAAGTGAAGCAAATTGTAGAGTCACTGCTTCATGATGATGTGCAAAAATAGCTTCAATTTTTATTTTTCTGATATAGGGCTAGGTGTCACATAAGATATAACCTGAGCTGCAGATCTCCTTCCCTGGTGTTTATCAGAGGTGCATGCTTCGCTGCACTCTCTCTCTCCACTGCACTGCAGGAAGATCCAGTTACAGCCTTATATATCACGTCTCTTTGGTTCCACCAAGCACATATCCCAGAACTGCCGTTAAAGGAAGGAAGGCAAAACAACAGAGAGAGAGRGGGCTGAATGTGTTTTGAGGGCAAAGAAAATTTTCTCAACATGCTTTTCTGCATCATAAAGTGAAAACCCAATCATTTTCCTATAAAGTTTTTGAACCTTACTTTAAGCTGTAGGGGAGTATGAGTATTCTGGGAAAACTGAGGTGCTGTGAAGTCATCAGCTTCAGATCTCCAAGATATTCTGGAGCATGTCTGGGACTAGATGTTCAAAGTCCTGTCTTCTCATCCTTACCTTGCTCAATTAGATTGGATTTCTCCTTTAGTGTAGACCTATGGTTCTGGTCCTGTTGGTTAATTGGAAGCAATATGTACTCACTTTCCCATAAATCCTGCAGATATTGCATTTGCCTTTACTGTTTCTTACATTAATGCCTTGGTCTTCTGCCTCTACTGGTTGTCACCTAACATCTAGGATCACAGGTCTGTATGTTCTGGAGGAAGAAATGATGTCATTATTTTGCTTGTGATGTATTCCAGGCAAATTTTATTTTTATTTTTTCCTCTGGTACAAAGTCTCTAATTTTCTTTCTTTTTCTCCTGTCTCCAGCAAATTCTAATACTGTTATTTCTATTGCTTCTTTCCTTCTACATCTTTCCATTCTTTTTTCTTTCTCTTTCTTCCCTCCAAACCTGTATTTTTTGAGTTACGGATGATACGACAGCAAAGTATGTGCTGCAGAAGCTTCAGCTGATGTGTCATCATTGTATTTTATTCCTGKTTTTTTGCAGACTCCTGCTACTCCAGGTGATGCCTTTATCCCATCTTCATCCCAGTCACTTCCTGCTAGTACAGACATGTTTGGTTCTGTACCTTTCAGCACTGCTGCCGTACCCTCAGGTAAGAAATCGGGGAAAATATGAGCTTGACTCAAATTTGGTGATCAGTTCTCAACTCTGGTTTGCACTTCAGTACTCAGGGTGTTAACCTAGTACAGTGGAAGTGGGGAAGGATTTTGGGGACAGCGCTGCAGGGCAAGGCAAAACAAGTTTTAACAAGCTGGGAGTACATTATTTTGAATTTACCCACATTTTTTAAAACAAAAGCCGAAAAAGTCACTGGGAGTTCAACCATAATTCAGCCATCTGGATAACATACCTTCTAGGTACAGTAGCAAGAGAGAAAAAAGCATTTAGTTTAGCTTTGCTTTCTTTGCGGTAGCAATGAATATCCTGTGCTGTCGCCAGTAAATAGAGAATGAGACATGGAGAATTTGATTACATTTCAAAGGTATTCCACTTAGTCAAATCCTTATATTTCCTTTAGACTTTTCTGTGTTCCTCAAAGTGCTCAAAATGCAAAAGCTGTGTAGCATTCTGCAGCCATGCAAGGCATGTGGTTTTGACTGCTGATCTCTCCCTGGGATACTCGGAGCACTGCCAAGAGCAGCGCTCTCGGCTCCACTTAGGGAAAAAAAAAAGGAGGAGGAGTGCCTTGAATCATTCAACAGTGACTTTCTAATTGGTTAACTCCTTCTCTGATGGGCTTCATTGCAGCATCAGATTAGCCACTGCATCTCAGAGAGGTTACACTGGTGGTGAAGTGTTTGGGTATAATGTCAGATGAAAACCCTCGCTTGCTTGGATGAGGTTACAGTGGGGGCAAGATAAAAGGACATCTGGAGAATCCATCATAGCCATCTATTGAAATAGATATATATATGAGTTACTGTTCTTTCATCACTCGTTAATTTAGTCTTTCAAAGTTCTGTTTCTATTTTATTTTTAGTTTGGGCTTTTCCCTTTATGATTTTGCAACCACCCTTACATTTAGCATTACAAAACAGCCTAGAAATAAAGCAAAGGGGAAAAGGTACACGAGGACTCAGAAAGACACTTGGGTTAGAAACGGGAGTTTTAAAGCTACGACMGTATTAAAAGTCAAAGAGAGGTTGCATATTGTAAAGTATTAGCAGTAAATCATTAATTTAAATGTGAAACAGCATATCTGTAAATCATAATACTTCTATGAGTGGAACATAATTGTATTATGTGGTTTAATTTGTAACATTTTTTACAGTAGTTTTAGTTTCAGATTTATTTTTTTTTCATTGTAAATAGCAAAGCACCTGATTGTGTAATTCCTACACAGTCAGACTCTTGGTAGCTTGAAAAGAGGGTTAAGGTCTGACAGGAAGCAATTATAATTTTAGTTTTAATCTTTTAATTTCCTCCCCTACTAGAGAGGTTTTCTGCTAGCATAATACCTGAACCAGTTTGTTGTTATTAGGTGTGTAGTACAGGAGAAGCTCAGGACCTTTCTGATGTTTTCGAGTAATCGGGTAATAACCAAATGTGGGGGTATTTTTAATCTGAATTCCTCTGCGCTCTGTCTTTTTATTGTGCCATTTGAGATACTTGCTTTGCTCTTCAGGGTCCCAACGGTTTGAACTGTGACTGTGTCAGAAGAGATGGCACAGAGTCTTTCTCTTGCAGGAAGGTCACACTGTCATTAGAGCGCCCTTGAGCTGTTATCTGACGTATATGAAGGTGCTTCCCTGTAGCTTAGAACCAGTTTTGTCGCTATGCCATTGGCAGGAGTTGACTGGTGTTCAAGGCACTCTCCTCAAAAAAAGAATAAAAGCAAAAAGGATGAGAAACTGCGGCAAAGCTACACAGAGGGGCGGGAGTCCTGGGCGTCCTCTTCCTTCCCTCTGCTCTGGCAGCTCATTTTTTAGCAGCATGTGGGCTGCTCTGAAAAGATGAACTCCRTCCCAGCCTGACCCAGTGCATCGTGTTCAGTCCCAGAGATCCCTGTCCCGAGAGGAAAGGGACAGGCAGAGGTGAAAAGCAGAGGATGGGGGTAGTCAGGGTGTAGCAAGAAGAGCCTGCAGAGCTCAGTGGTGAGGAGCAGGGTTGTGCTGCAAGGAGGTGATTTTAGGGAATGTTTTGGGAGCTCCTGTGGTTCTGGTAAGTGGTTTGACCAAACCGATCCCAGCTGTGCTTTGACAGAGCCCTGGGGAAGGGAGCTGCCAGATGGCCGGCTGCTGATGAGGTCCATGCACACAGGTCTTCACAGACCCAAGGGGGTACTCACTGAGGAAGAGAACTTTTTTGTTCAGATGAGGGRAAGGATTACTGCCAATATGCACCTATTTGTGGTTTTGTATACAAGTATTTGTTCAGTGATGTGAATTCAACCATGTCTTTCAGTTTTAAGTGTGCTGAAGCTCTGGGAACACTAATGCAGCCTGCATGTTTCTGATTTACTGTGTAGCTTTTTCTGCATGCTCTTGACAGTAGTGATAAAATCTTTCAATTTTTTTTTTCCCCCCTGCTCTCTTTATTCTTTGAAGGTTATGTTGCCATGGGAGCTGTTCTGCCCTCATTCTGGGGACAGCAACCACTTGTTCAACAGCAGTTGGCCATGGGTGCTCAGCCTCCAGTTGCTCAGGTGATGCAGGGAGGACAGCCGATAGCGTGGGGCCAACCCGGTATTTTTCCTCCTACTCAGCAGCCGTGGCCATCTGTAGCTGGTCAGTTCCAACCAACTGCCTTCATGCCAACACARACTGTTTTGCCTTTACAAGCAGCCATGTTTCAAGGTACCATTGCTCCTATAGCTACTGTTCCACCCACAAGTGATTCCAACAGATCGAGTCCACAGACAGACAGGCCCAGACAGAAAATGGGAAAAGAAATGTTTAAAGATTTCCAGATGGCTCAGCCTCCACCAGTGCCATCAAGAAAACCAGATCAGCCTTCCCTCAGTTGTACCTCAGAGGCCTTCTCAAGTTACTTTAACAAAGTTGGGATGGCACAGGAAGCAGATGATTGTGATGACTTTGACATCTCTCAGTTAAATTTGACTCCTGTGACTTCCACGACACCATCTACAAATTCACGTGAGTATCTATATGCTTTCAGCCATACCTTTCCTCAGACGTGACTGCTCCTCAAAGCATTTCTTTTTTTTTTTCCATACAGTAAATTGCAACAAAGATATGGACTGAGAACCTTCATGCATGGTCTAGCTTATTAAATGTGTTCCAGCCATAAAGAAAAGTATCAGAGAGGAGTTTCAGAGACCATTGAAATCAACAGCCCTGATAGCTGCAGTCTGAAATTTAATTTCTAAGAAGACAGTAATATATGTTCTGTTCTAGGGACATGCAAGCTGGTTGGAAAATGCCCGTGACATTCAACCTTACAAATGGTTTCACTTATGTCCCATTCAAGCCATACCTTGCAGAAATTAGGGGATGGGTATTTATTTGAATAGCTTGATGTATTGGACATGTGAGGAAATTCATTGAAGAGCTATAAAATAAGCTTATCRTGTTCGTAGCATGGAGATGGGGGATTTTGCAGATTGCTGAAAAGAGGAATTCATGAGACACAGATTTACCAGGGGCCAGCTGTTTCACTTACCTGCCATAGGGCAGGYGACTCATGAATTCTTGATGTAATGTAGTGGCGTCTCCCTGGTTCCTAAAGACATATGCCAGATGCAGCCAAACTTAATTTGGAAACTGCTGAATGAAATCAAATATATGGAATTGATAATGACTACTGTGTTCAAATTTACCTCTTACAGCTCCTTGTCAGAAAATAATTTTCAGGGGTAATAAAAGTTGAGGGCTCTAAAGCATGAGCAAATTTTGTGCTGCTGTGTTTTTCTGAACAAATTAACAGATATATATTCCRTTGCTGTTACCTTAATCTTTGTTTAGCTCCAACCCCTGCACCCAGACAGAGTTCTCCATCAAAATCATCAGCATCTCATACCAGTGATCCTGCTGCAGATGACCTCTTTGAAGAGGGGTTTGAAAGCCCAAGCAAAAGTGAGGAGCAAGAGGCTGTGAGTAGCAACAAGGTTTCTAAATACTGATTAGATCTCTTTAGCTAGAAAAGACAGAGGTTACTTAAATGTAACTTAAATGTAGTGTCAGAAATAACTATTGTAATAGGGCTGGGTGGTATTTAAGGGGGAGCTGCAGACAGAATTCACTTCCTGCTTTGGTTTTGATAGCTAACAGCATGACATTTCTGTTGATATGCACTGATACTGTATACAAAGAACCAAACTGAGAGCTCATATGTAAGGTTATATACGTTAGTTGTATCCAATGTCCTTTTTAGCATACCAGCATTCACTTATTGATGGTAAGGAAGTGCGAGGTAAAACAACATACATGCTGAGGCTGCAGAATGAGGTGTGAGAGTTTGTCTTTAAAAGATGATGGTTGAYGTTGTCTTACACATTCTTGCATCCCAGTTGCTTGCCTAGTTATATTTCTCAATGTTCTGGCCCTCAGTATGTCATTTCTTTGCCTTAGACTCAGTGGACCAAAGCAAGAAATGTTATCCAAGCAATGACTTTAAATCACAAGGTATCTTAGGCAGATAAGAGCCTAAGTGAGCCAAAGGCAAGAGGGAGTCCATACAGAAAAAGGACCCAAAGGTATAAAATAAAGCAAGCTTGGACTCTTTCCGATTCACATAGATGGACTGGCTTTCAGGGCCTTTTGCAGTTCTGGTTTGTCTGATCCAGTACCTTCTGAAGTCTGTGGCAGCTCCTGCATGGCCTCCAGCAGGTACTGGTGAGGTCCTTTCCTGCCTGCATCAGCTATAGGAAACCATTATGGCTTTTGAGACCATATCAGCGGTGAGGTCTCACTTTCTGGTTTTCATGAGATAGGATGTACTTGTTATGCCCACAGCATGMAAATAACCTCATGTTGACTTTTCACTTTCTTATTGTTGAGAAAAAAAGGTGTTATGTTCTTGTATTCTAGCCTGATGGGTCTCAGGCCTCATCCAACAGTGATCCATTTGGTGAGCCAACTGGTGATACTATAAGTCCACAGGTCGGTAGCTAGATAGCGCAGGTTGGGGTAGGTATCTGTCCTTTTTTTCTCTACACCTTGAGGTGCTCACTTATTCTTCCACCAGTGCTTACCATTGCTTTCATGGATGCATGGTTTGTTTTTCCTTTTCATCTCTTCCGTTTTTCCTCTCCATAATCCACAGTGTATTCCTCATGCTCAGTGGTTTGCATGGCTTTTGCCATTCACTAAGTGTTGCAGCTTATGCAAATATGTGTGTTTCAGCTGCCTGCATGCTTTRAAGAAATGTAGACTTATTTTTGTGTTCAAATTCTAAGGGGAAATAGGGAAACTGAGCCATTACTAACAATGTATTAGGCACAACATTTTTTTGTTATCAAATCCACTCTGGCCTTTAGGCAGATGTAACATATTAAGTGGAATAAGACATCTTACCCATAGACATAACAAACATTAAATAAAATTATGTAATGATACATGAACACCTCTACCCTAAATCAATGTGATAATCAGTAGAAGCAGCACATTTATTGTCTGCATGTAAAAAATATTGAAATGGGTTTGTGTATTTTTATCTCCCAACTGCAAATTAAAAACATCTGAAAATTATGATCATTCATATTACCATTGGCATACTGATGTTTTAAAAATTATTCATCAAATGTAAGTCATTTAAATCCAGACAGACGGGAAAGATGATCTTTTCATCTTTTGTGTTACAGAACATGTTAGAAAATGTGACTGCCAGTGAATGTTCTGTGATTTCTTTCAATACAGTATCTATGTTTTACCAAACAGACAGTAAAGCTACAAAGTTTTATGAGTGCTGAGCATTGTTATTCCATCCAAATTCTCTCTAGTGTTACTATTTGAAGGATATGTTTCTTTACCTTCTCCCTGTCTGCCATTCATGTTTTGTATTACCCAAATAAGTGATCTGATACTGCTTCTGTGCTTCTGCACGGAGTTCCTGGAGCAAATCCATAACAATGGTAGAACCCTTTTTATTTTTGTACAGAAATTGCACTGTGTTTACCAGTGACTTACCCTGAACCAAAGTAGTTTGGTTTCAACTCAAAATTAATAGTTTCAGGGGTCAGTTTACTTTGTACATTAGATATGGTTAAAAAAATCTTACAGTAACTTAGCTTTGATCCACTTGGGAGTAATAAGATTATCTCTTAATAATATGTGGTGCTATGAGAAGGTATCTCCCCCTTCTTTACCTTCACCAGTGTAATGCTCAGCTCTTGGGGGCTAAAGCAAAAGTACCATTAAGCTTTGTGTCTCATGGAGTCTAAAAATGACAGTGTAAGGCTAGAGTCAAGCTGGGATGAGCTGCTCTAGCAAGAGCATCCATTGGTTATTTTACTCCAACGAGAACTGCTTCTGCAGGTGGATGGTGCCACATAGTAATTTGGCTTTGCCTTTGCCTGACCTCAGCCAGCACTGACATAACTGGCTGTCCCAGCTTCAGACCATTTCGAGAGTTCTTTCCTAGATCAAGAAAGAGAATTTGACCTTTATCTGAGTCCCACACTCTGCAAACCCGTATACATTTGTTTATTGAGGTTTATCCTAGTCAGGGTAATTCTGAAATTCCTCACGGGGAGAATAATGATAAAACTTCTAATTTTCTGACTGTCACAAAGRTAGTTAGCATAATTTGTAAACTAGCATCACACACGTTTATCTACCAGGAGTTCTGGACATAACTTGAAACAGTAGTTTAAGTCTGTTAATGCATATTACTGTGTAAAGCAGTCAAGTGAAGGACTCCTTTTGTTCTGCTTTTATATAATGCTTAGTAAAATACATTCTTTTACCTGTCAAGGGTCTCTGGGAGCTACAAAAACAGTAGCTAGTGAATACCAGTGTTTCCATATGAATACCAGTGATTCCATGTGTTTTTTCTATATTTTTTTATAATCCCTGTAGAGTCTTGCATAAAATATGTATAATTCTCAGAAATATATTCTGGGAAATGTTAAATAATGTTACTGATTATCGTATTATAGTAATTCCCAAAAGCTGTAGGCAGGAACAGGAAGCTGAACAAAAAGAGAGCCTCTATCCAGTGAAGTTACACGAATATCATTGTGYCTCTGTGCAGTGCCATTCAGCAGCAGTCCGTAGGAAACTCACTTGCTAAAACCAGCCCATGTAGTTCTGAAGCCTAGTATTGTCAGAGCAACAGAAAGTCTAATCTCCATGGAAAATTATCAATTCAGGACTTACTACTGTTGTGTATTGAGCTCTGCATTTGGAGAGAAACTTAATGGGGAGAAACATGTAGTACAAAAGAATCACAGTCTGCATAAAAGCCACTTTTGTGTGTTAGATGGGAGATTACTTCGCTCTTTAGAACGTGGTTCTCTCACCAAGAACAGCACAGTATACAACTCAGATGAATGGACCTCTCAGGAGTATGACATGGTATTGTGTTCAGAAATTTCAAATATATCTGTTCCCAGCATCTCTATGAAATCAGCTATGCCCATACCATATCTTTACTTACCTTGTCTTGATGTATTCTGAATATTCACCTGCCTAGTTTTTTGTACTCTGATCTTTCAAGACACCTTAGCAATTTTGCTTCTTGGTTCCTTCTGATACTCCATATTCTCATTTAGAAATAATTAGGCATCTTTCAGTTACTATCTTTATTTCTCTGTTTTTTCTCTCTTCCTTTTGCGATCTTCAACTTAAGCTCTCAAAATCCTCATTCTACCTGTAGCCGTTCTTATAAGTCACTCTTCTACAAATAGCTATGGGTTCTTAGTAGGTAAATGTGACATTTTATGGATATTACATTTTTGTCCCTTTACGGTTGGAGATAAGAAGCAGACAGGCCTAACTTTCACAGGTGAAATAAAACAAACTATTTGCAGAGCTGTTCATAGCAAGATTTGTATTCGGTGGTTTTTCCTTTATTCATGAGCAGCGTTGAGGATGGATAGTGATTTTCCAGAAGGGGTGAGGAGAACACTGAGTAATAAGACTGCCATCTTCAGCTAACTTACGTTTAATCCCTACTGCTGTCTTTAGATTGTGTGTGGGATAACTATGGTGAATGGAGAGAGAGGGAAAGACCTGTAATTACCTGTGATCCTACCAAGTSTGTTAAACATTTCTTATTATTGACATTTTCGATTAAAGCAAGAAGTTTGAACAGAGGAGTTTTCACTTGGTCATCCTCTTTGCACCAGTGCACCCAGCAGCCTGAACTACAGGGTGTTAGGTGCGGACCCTGCCGGTGTGGGTATTTCTGTTCTTGGGGGCATTTCAGTCTCAGCCCCTAACCCAGCCTTAGCGTGCCGTGACACTAGGAAGCACTGAAGCTATACAATTGAAAGCTTAGCAAAGGCAATAGAAAGGGGAGCCTTCAGGCWTTATGAGAAAAGGGAAGGAGAGGAGCAAACTTTGACTCTCTGATGTCAGGCTTCTTCGGATACCTGTGGTTGTGTTGGCCGGCATCTGCTAACAAAGCATCCTGATTGCGAAAGGAATAAATTCTGCCTAAATACGGGGATCGGATATGACAAATGTGGTCTAACTCTGTATCAACAACACAAACTGGTTCTTGAAGGCAAATTAGCAACAGTTTGAAACTTCTGAAAGAGAATAAGGGAATATTTGATACCACAATCATTGCAATGAAAGTAATTTTAAGTSCTGGAAAAAATGCAGCTCTATTGATATGCTGCCCAGTTCAAAATTTGCACTGGCAGTCGTTCACGAGAGATTCTCAAGGAACCTTCAAAACATTTGTGGCTAGAGCACACCTTCCTCAAAAAGTTGTTTAGTTGTTCTGTGAAATGTGTGCAGACAATTATAAGCCCTCAAAATATGTCACACCCTTCATGATGCTATCAGCACTGTCAGGAGAGCAACAGTTCATTAGAATATTTGTCTATCAGCTTTGGTGGTACTTCGGTGGCCCGCTGCCATCATCCATCTTGGAGCGAGTGCCATTCTTAGTGATAAATGTTCCTAATAATCTCAGTCAGCTCCAGGATGGACTACTATAACTCTTTATTTTGGCTGTTATTAGGAAGTTGAAAGAAAATGGCAACTTACAGACAAAGCATTGGTTTATCTGGGAGCTTAGTGAGCTTCAGGAGGGCTTATTAGGCTGATTCTGCATCCTCCTCTTCCTTTCTGCTCCCTTTCCATTGCACTGGGAATCTGGGCTCAAAATATGGAAGGCTGTATTTGCAGGATCTGTTACCATCTTTTATCCAGCTCGATAGGAACTGAATAGAGTCCAAAGAGAAATTCATAATGATTATAGGTGACCTGTTTTTACTGTAGGCTCTAGAGCTATCGTTCTCAAACTAGCACCGAGCAGGGTTGTGAAYCTGAGAGAGAAGTAAATAGTGTTGTGCATTTGGAAAGGGATCACAGCTTGGGAAGTACTGCTTCATTCCAGAGAAATCCTAAAATTGTCATTTCAGGCCCCATGCTCATTTGTTCATCATCATATTTCCCAGGGAATCTGAAAGATTAAGACCCAGAGAAATCCAGGCTGCTCTGTGAACACAGGCATCCTACAGATTTGCCGCCTTCTCCACTGCTACAATCCCCTTCAAGCTATCCATTCTAACATGACCAGCTCATACACAGGTTTCTCACCTCTTCCAATGTCTCCAAGCCCACTTGAAGTAGCCAGGTACCCTTCCATTTCTCCAACTTCTTCCTCTAAACAAGAGACAACATACTATGTAGCTTGTCTAGAGCCGCATACTTGCTGATTGGCAATCCAGCAATTCAATTAGGGGACGAGCTCTCCTAGCTTTCTCTGTAATGAGGTCATTTAAAAGTTCCCTGTCTTCTGCACAACAACTGATTTAAAAAAGGCACTTGCGATAATTTAGTATCTTTGAGACTTCTGAACAATTTGCTTCAAATTGGCCATTGGGTTCAAAAGTTATGAAGGAGAATTGACAGATACATAGATGAAAAGCATAATTGCGTGGCTACTGTTCTGTTAGGAAAGGGGCCCAGAAATAATAAGCGTGTTTCCTTGCTGCAGTTGATTATTATACTGGGACCAAGATGGAGCAGGGTTCATCTTTCTGAGTAGTTCTTATTGCTTTTTCATTTTATGGATGTATACCATCCATCTCGATACTAAAATGACAGAGACTTTTAAAATGCTAATAATTAAACTAGATATTTGAGACAGGAAATACTCCTAGGTAGGTTTATAGTAAGAATAGAGGCACTCTCCAGTCATAATACCGAACTAGAAGGTTGCTATATTTATGCTGCTAATAGAAGCTAACTAATAAAARTAACCAAAGATAAGCCACTAGCTGTTAATGGGCCAATAGGAATTACTTGTCTTATCACCAAAGATATTTAATTTGAATTCCACTTGCCAAGTTTACTATGACCTATTTGATTGAGTCAGCATGCAATAGAGAAGATGCATTGCACTGCCRTTCCCTTCACTTGCATCCCCAGCACAAGATTCTCATTTTGGCTGGCGTTCCAGCACACTTATTTCATGAAACTGTCATTTGAGCCTGCCCTTTCTGATCGGTCAGCCAGGATTAAAACCGATGCTGAGAATCTATTGTAAAGGGCAAAGAAATCTATGCGGGCCTCACCTCTACAATTCAGTACATCTTGCCTGAAGCTTTGCACATAGCAGGGTGCCTCGCAATGATGAAAGGACTGCCAATGTAAAAATAGTTCCTTCCTAACCAAGTTCCGTGTTACGTTTTGTGAGTGAGCTCACCTAMGCAAGCCCAAGTCGATGCTGAATCTTTCAAGAGATGTTCTCCAATGATTAGTTCTGCTGGGGAGCAGATGTTAATAWCTTTAAATTGGATGCAAATTTACTTCTAGTATTTACATAATGTTATTCAAAACCATTAGCAACCTTGTTACCTCATGCAGTAGTGTACTATACCAGAAATACTTACTGTTTGCTGCAGTCTTGTTTATTGTGCAAAACGTTCCTTACAATGGGAAGAATAAACTGATTTTAAGCATGAAGTATCTCTGGTATATGTAAATTTTCCCTAAATACATAGGGAAAATTTTCTCTTTGGCAGTTTTTGCAGTTAATTCTGAGAGAGTTCATAACTCAACATTTACACAACATACTTGTAGCTTCCTAAATATTTAGCTGTCTAACTTGAGGCATGTATATTTAGACATTTCTGGTCCCTTACTGCAACCTGTCACTTTGGTCAGATATCTGACCTGTGAATTCATACCCTCTTCTGCAGTACCTCGTTATTTAAAGGCTACTGTTCAATGTGAAGAGCCACATTAGTATGTGAGAATAAAGCTAAACACTACTTTGATAGCAGCTTCCCARCATAAAGGAAAACATTTACTTTTCAAACATCTGCCAGAAACTGCATATCCCCAAAGTTGATAGAAGCCTTCAAGTAGGATTTAGAAGCAAAAAAAGGTGCTGCCAGTTGTCTTCTTGGTTTCTCCCTGTGGGCTGATGAAAGCACATCAGAAGTGCTTCTGGGCCAATCCTAYAGAAAGGAAAACACTTTAAGATTCAAGGTGTTTATGTGAATTGGAAGCTTTGTATGCTATTTTATTTGTTCCTCTTTTTTCTTCTGACAAAGAMTCATTCTTTCATTTCCTTCCCTCCTGATCTGTTCCTAACGCAGTGATAGAAGTAGAAAGCAGAAAACATCGGTGAGGTGATTCCAATGCTGTGAGGAGAGTTAGGCTCGCCTGCCTTCTCATGACATTCCCCGTTACTTTTGAGTGGTGYACATAAAAAGAAGGGGATTTATTTCTGCTTCCAAGACCCTCCAAAATAATGCTTGTGAAGCCCCCCTGCCTGGCATTGTAAGAGAAGCTATCCGTGAAGTCAACAGCACTCCACTCTCCTTTTGCCTCTTTTCTGTCCCTTTCTGCTCTCTTTTGCGCTCTTGAGTATCATTATCAATACTTTACAGATACCATTTGCAATGTTGGGCTACAGGCAAGATGCACTGCTTGAATTATCTCAAAATATTAGAAAACAAATCTCAGTCACTGACAGAAAAATTTGGCTGAGAAGATTACACGCAATTACTGCAATTAATTTCTCGTTTAGGCTTCTGAAGGGGGAAATCAACTAAAAGGAAGACAGAAGAGCACATTTTTTTGTCAAAACGATCTGGTCCTCTAGAAGAAAAATTATTCAAATCAGCGAGAAGTGTACGTTCAGATAAATAGTGGGTACGGATAAAAGAAATTTCTAATTCTAAAGTCGGCCTCATGCATTGTTGAAAATGCTGGTGACCGATGATGAACTCCTCCTCCTCTTCCAATGGTGTCAAGTTCAGTGACACCTTAGGACACCTGTTACTTAAGTGCAGCTGCATATCTTAAAGATATTTGAGGATGGCTTTAACAAGCACGCTTGACATTTTGAAAAGCTCTTTTTTTCCCCTGAAGGCATTTGAAAAACTGACATCTTTTGTTCCAAAGGGATGCTCTCCCTCCCTCCCCTTTTCTTCTCCTCCTTCCTTTTCACTTCCCTTTGCAATCACCTCAGGTTCAGCAAATGCCTGAAGAATGGCCTGGCGTATGTCAGGTTCCCACATTAATTAGTACAGATTTTCTCTGAACTAGCTGTGATAGATCATTCTGCCAGCTTCATGTCTGCGGTACATGAAAATCGGCATGGGTGGACTTAGCATACAGCACGTGAAATGCRGTTATTTACTTTCAGTCATCTCTTCTGATTACCTTTGGTTTTTCAAGGTCACAAAATATGTTTGCTTCTTGCTGGGGATAATTTCAGGAGCCTTTATTTARTCATTTCAAAGGATTTCTCTCATCCTCCCGTAATGCTCGTAGTGTACTCAGGGCTTCATGTAGGTGGGAAATGGGGAAGCAGAGTCTTTGCAAGCTCCAGAAATGTAGCCATTTCAAGGAATAAGAGTCAAATTCCCTTGGCACGTAGGAAGCAGGTCATATTTTGGAAGGAGCCTTGTGTTGCTCCTCATTCAACACGAGATGCACAGTGAGGCGGGAYGGGGCGCTGGGATGGGGCACAGCCTGGAGTGCTGGCCAGGCACCCATGAACACTGAGTTAACGTAGCCCTAGGGATCTACCTTTGGCCTGTTGTTCTCAKCAGCAGCATCATTTTTATAAGCAGTGATTAAAAYCCTGTGCCATCCCCTGCCAGACATTTCTGTGCTCCRCAGTGCCCAGTGATTTGTCAGCCTTCAGAGTTTTCTTGCTCAAAGTCAGCTTCTGCTGATACTGCYGTAACATGAGTGGATTCGAACTTGGTTAAATTCAGTGTCGTGGCATGGTATTTGAATATTTATCAAGCTGTGGAGAGTTAATGCAGTATGGCATTAATTAGCCTTTCTGCCTGTCTTGTTCTTTTTTTAGATGTCATTCTTAGTTTAATAAATTAGTTTCTGGAAATGAAGTAGAATGGATTCCAGGGTCCAGGGATGGTTTGCTTCCCACTGCAGCCGAGATGAACATAGTATTAAAGCACAGGGTGTCAGCTACGAAGCGACACTGGAGAACATGGCAGCTTTTTTTCCCTCCATGTCCAGGAAATTCCCAAGAAAGTATCTGTTAACAAATCGACATGCTTTCCTCCCAGCTTCGATGATTGTACTAATAGTTATACAGACTCCTAATCAAACCGCACAGAACTAGCTTTCCTCATTTTTCATAGGCAACTCATATTGTTATTTTAAATCCCATCGCAGCTTCATTAGCTCAGCTTTCAGCAGCGGTTTCTGTTTGCAAGTGTTTTTCTCCATGAGTTGTATAAAACCCACAGCTATGTTCTGCTGTTGTGCTGCTGGAGGGGGGTCTCAGCCTGGTACGAGTAACAGAATTTTACGCCAGCTACATTTCTGGCCTRTAAACTTCAGAACATCTAGTCATATAAATATCATTTCATTTCTTCATATGTCTATGCCCAGCAATACCTCCTGAGGATCAGTGCACGGCCAGTACTGGAAGATGAAATTGATAGTAAGCATTCGTTTTCTGACATAATGTCACATTTTCTTCACAATTCAACTGGGGTGCTGTGATCACTCAAGGCAGCACAGAAAACAAACACTTCCTTTGAGTTTTGACTCAAGAGGTATTGCTGTTCTCAAGCAGATGTTCTAAAAATGTTTTAAAAACTGTCTGGAGACATCACCGCTTATTTTATTTTTGTTATCCCCAGGAAGCGGAACCTCTCTACGCCCAGATCAACAGACCTAAGAAATAGCATTGTTACAGGCTTGTGGTGCTCCAAGACTCAAACGAAACCCAACAACGTGGCAGGCCTTTGGCTTTCATGCTTTTTTCCGATTGATTTTGTCTGACAAGGAGAGATGATTGCCCTCCTGGACTGGCTCTACGAGTGTTCCTGACATTTTTTTTGGCAACCAATGGCAGATTCTTATGGCAGCACAAAACAAAAACTCTCCCTGCTTATCATACCACGAGTCCAGCCCCATCCCCACAAGTCATGGGTATCCAGTCTAGGAAATCTTACTCCTCGGTCTTCTTTTAAACGTTTGTTATCTTCTGTATGCCACATATAAATAATGAGCATCTGAAATTTATTGAGTATTAGACATTCTTTTTCTTTTGAGCAAAAAACAGAGTCTGTATGTAGCAGTGGCATTATCATTCAAGAGCCTTTTGGGCACAAGTCGGCACTTTTTATGTCATGGTGACATGTTTTTCATCATCATTTACATCAGGCTGATACTGACTTTTTTTTTTTTTCCCTGTGTAGACATATTTAAACAACAACCACAAAAAAAAACCTGGCAGTGTCATTTTTTTTTTTTTATTTCTTATTCTGTAGTTTTGTATGAGTGACAGATCTAACAGCAAAACGCCTCCTGCGGAAACAATTCCTAACTTGAAACCACAGAATAAAACTCGGTTGTTTATCCATCTTGACTGAAAATGTTGCCAAATGGACCTTTATGTTCTAGCGCATCATGAGGAAGAAATGCTGCTTTTCTGTTTGAATACTCATGTTGTGGGTAGAGAAAGGACATCGAGTCCCACTGAGGAAAGACGAAAGAGTCAGTATTTCCTAGGAAACTCTAAACAAAGTGCAGAAAAGGAATATTTTTATTTCTTCAGTATCTTGCTGCTGTAATGCTATGCAGACAAGTGTTTTCTTCTCTGTGTGCCATTTTTGATGAAAAAAAAAATCATTTGCCAAAAATACTGGTACGATTCTGGTTTAGGAATTTGGATGAAGCAGACTTTACAAATGGGACAAGGATGGCATGGATTTTGGAATAACAAACTGATTCTGTGATCAAATTGTTCATCTTTATCACTTTTTGTACATCAGAAAAATCAAATGGGATTTTTATTTTATAACTTGAAAAAAAATCTTACTGTTAAACTCTTTAAATGTTTAAGGGGAAATGGCTTTAAGGAGTTCGAATGAAAATTGCCAGTTTTTTTGTAAATATAAATGTTATGAAAATTCTTTTACTAATGCCATTACACAGTAGAGAAGGTAGCAAGTTGCAGTGCTTGGGAGGTGTGGCAAACCCAATTTGTGGTTCTCACATCACATAAGTTTTTTCACATGCTTATGGTAATGGGCTGAAGCTCAAGTGCATTTGCCAAAAGCAATCAGCTTGTCAGTGACTAGTGAAATTAATGGGAACACATGATTTGATGATCTAGTTTTCACACGGACATGCTCCACTTACAAGAAATCACATTTCATTGACATTCCTTTGCGATTCCAGAACCTCTGCATAGAAGTCATCAAACTGTTTACACACAGAACAAAAGAATTTAAAACTTCCTTTTTTTACATTTATGAAGCAAAAGTGCAGTGTTTGGGTTCATATGTTTAGCACATGATTTTCATAAAGAATCTATATATTTTTGCCCTACAGAGAATTGTTATACAGGTCAAATGTGTTTTCCTGATGTTCCTATGCAGTTACAGTATATTGAATTTAGTGGTTTAACACTAAAATGAAAAAAAAAAAAAAAAAGAAGAAAAAAAGAAAAAAAAAGAAAAAAGAAAGGAAAAAAGGCTAAAGAAATCAAATGATTAATCAGTTTTTAGGGTTATTGTGCGATTTTGTTTTTAAATTGACACATTAGGATTTACATTTTTGTCATGATTAAAATAGGCCTGGAGTTATAAATATTTTACTTTCTTTCATCTCTATTATAAGCTAAAAATGGTTTAGAAGACAGAATACTGGGGTGGCGATTGTTGATATGTACAACCAAATCTCACAACATGATTCCAGTCTTTTATTTTGAATTAGAGAAATTAGAGAAATGTGCGTTACAGAATGTATGTGAATGAAAAATTAGCTGTGAATAGACCTAATGAACCTGCAGAGAAGAGAACTTTTATCTCCATTCACGGTCATTTGATGCTTATTCCTTAGTCATGTGTAAACAGCTTTGTAGCGAATCTTATTTTCCCATCAGAAGAAAGATCAAGTTTTCTAACCAGAGAAGATGAATTAAAACTTGGTGGATTGAGTATTTCAGGATTAAAAGCAGAGGTAAAAGCGTTTCTGAAGGACATTTCTTTAAGAATATTTTCCTAATTTGCACAGTGGTGCTACTTTCTTCCTCATTAGCTCTTTTGGGTTTTGTCCTACACACGGAACCATGAAGGCAGTTGTGGTTCATCGGAGACTTTTGAGGTTTAGTATTATCAGTGCATTTCCAGTTACGGGGTAAAACGTTGCAAGAAAAAGAAGAGATTTATGTCTCGGAGGATCCATTGACGTCATATTTGTAGGAAGCAGATCATTTATGTAGTACTTGCAACAAATGGGTGCCAAGGGCATGAGGCTGGGATTGTAGTGTCTCATGAGAGACAGCTGGACCATCACCATGGACCTTTGTCTTACCTTTACCAACGCTCATAAATAAAAACAAATCTTGAATTGTCTTGTCATACGATTAGATCGTCCTTGTCACAGTTGAGATGCTGAATTGAGAGGACTGGAAGGCCTCTGCACTGTACCAGTATTGTAGATAACTAAAATATCCAGCTTGTGCAATTGTTTAATCCCTCATCCTTCACTAGCACTAAATTTGTCACTTTAAATTTAAAAACCAGGGAATCCCACCAGCCATCCTGTTATCATCCCCCATAGGTTCTTGATCTTTACCTGTCATGAAAAGATATTTTGATAGATCGTAGTCATCCAAGTGTCTGATGAAACCTTTCATCTAATAACGTACTGGGCACCTTCTTTGCAAAAATGTTTACTCCGTGGTTTTCATTCATTTTTATTTCTGCGTTCTGACACATATTTTTTTAATAAAGATGAGAAAGATAAAATGACTGTTGCAGTACATTTCTAAACCTACTTTAACTTTACCTCAGATAATGACCATTTGTTAACATATACGGACACATTATTTTTAACTTTATGTATAATGCATTCAGCAACAACAAAAGAAACCAACAAATTTTTAGAAATTTTCCATTAATTTCTGTAACACACCATGTAATACTGTTATGAATAAAAACATTAAAAAAAGGCATCATTTCAGTAAGTTTGTTTCATAGCTTTTGCTCTTCTGTGGTAATCCTGCCATTTTTCCAGTGCAGTGTGGGTGTCTGTCATGGCCAATATTTTTGACAGTGGAAGTATCTGGGAAAGGAGAAAAAAAAAGTGCCTCCATTTGGGGAATACCTAATCTTAAACACTCCAAGTGTTGCTTATCTTGAAAATATTTAACTTGCTGCTTTTAATTGCTGCTTGCCTCTTTTTGGGTGTTTTAGGATGAGCATCCCAAACCAGTAGGTATTCTAGTCACCTACTGTAAAATCTCACGTTCCTGGGAGAGACCACGCTGTGCAATGCTACCAAAGCTGGAGTGCCTTTGTGGCATGAGAAGCTGTAATTAATTTTGCTCACATTTTCCTCTTCGAGTAAGACTTAAAATGAAAAATATGCATTTAAACGTGACAATTTTGAAAGTAAAAAAACCCCAAAACTTTGCAGTAATATGCATAGAATTGAGAGCAAAGCCTTGATTCGGTAAAACATACTAATGATACCACCTTCTATTTCAGTGGGACCTTTCTACTGGTTGGGGCAATGCGTAGGGTGGGCTGAAGTGTTTTGCTGGTGTGAAACTCTTGATGCCACGTGCAAAATAATGTTTGATATTCAGAGATACCGAGTACTGGATCTCTCAGTCAAGATGAGGAATAGTATCATTCTTTGCCAAGCGAGTAATGCAAATATGCAAGATACCACATTGAAATTTAAGGATAAGAAGTATGTGTCTATGTGCAGGAAGAGAGAGAAGTGTGGATGTGTGCACGTGTATTTTATTGTATTTCTTCTTCTTGATGTCTCATCCCTTTCTCATCCACCAGAAATGTTGAGTAGGTCATGCYGAAACATTCATTGCCTTTGTCAATGAACATTGATGAAATACTTGGATCCCACCTAAGAATAAAGGTCATTCTGTTGTGATTAAAACATGCTAGCGTTAATGTCATTTTGATTTTGCACGTAGCTAACTGTATTCAGGTGTCCTTGGGAGGAGAAACACGATCTGTTTGGTTTTCAACGAGCTATGAAACGTCAACTTAAAGTGAAATAAGACACAGCTAAGCATGGTTTTAAACTAAAATGCATTTTTACAACATAGGCCAAATCTAGTCTTACTGATATTCATCTGGCACCCCCATAGTGAAGTTGGTTTATGTTGAAAAATCAGAAAAATTGGCTTGTGTTGCACAGTTGCTATGCAGTCAGTTTAAAAATTCAGAATGAGCAGGTTTGAGATCTAGTCCGGTGATGGTGAAGAATCTCAAAGTAGGAAGGACCTGGCTGCGTGTTGGCATTGTTCAGAAGGAGAAAGAAATCTGATTCTTACTGTGCTGTGTCAATGTACTATATTACATTAATATTACTGTAACTTAAGTGCACTAGGAGTCTCTAGATTGTATATGAGAGTATCCAACTCGRACATGTCTAGTTCACGAAATGGTCCAAATTTAACTAATGCTAATTAAGGCCATGATCTCCTGCAGTAATGAGAATTTATTTAGCAAACAGTTTGCAGAATCAACCTGCGGTTTTACAGAAGTGAGGATTCTGACAGATCTCTCTTTTCCATGTCAGTGACTTCTGGGAAAGCAATTGATTGTATAGACTGGGAATATGCAATTTTAACTCGCTTACGCKGGATTAAAGACAATGTTTTATGTGCTTTAATCACTGCACAGTGACAGTTGCTGCAACAGATAAGCTAACCTCTTTCTTCCTTTTTCTAGGTTGTGTTATATATTTCCATGCACCGTTTCCTTTTTTCTTTCKTTGCTTTCTAAAGAACTCCTGTCCTGTCAGGTTCATATTTACTAGTTTTCTGGCAAATACTGTTTTCAATCAGAAGAATATMATTTCAAAGAAGTGAAAGGGGATATCTGTTAGCAATTTTCTACAGAGGTTTGAATCCATTGTCTACAATTGYCTGTCTAAGCCAACATGGAAAGCACACAGCAGTGAAAGAACAAAGTGAAAGTCCATATGGCGAAGATGTGGGTTTAGGGCAAATGTGTGTGTCATCTACACATCTACTCGTGGCTTCTGGTTCTGCTCCTGTATGTGAAATYAGTGGGACTCACCCCCTGTTCCTGGCTGTGGTCTGGTGTTCCTACTGCAAAAGTCATGACTCGTAAGAGTACTTCTGTCGACTCTCTTGTGATGAGGTCTTCCGCAAGTTGGTCTTCTCATACTGATTTGCTTTTTAGGGTCAGCCCCAATAAAAGGCCTTTTTTTTTAATACCTAAGGTAAAGCAGAGAGCTGGCCTGGGGAAGGAAAAAGGGTATTTTTTTTCTTGCTTTACTTGCTGTCTGAAAGTGTGGGGAAACTGAATTATACATTTCAGCATGACAGTGAGGAATATGGGGAGATATCCTGATACGATTTCCTGATTACCTGTAACATTGCCTGTCTCTTTCTAAATTATCCTACTGGAGGCAGGAAATATCAGGTCTATTAGTGAAACGACTCTCCGGCTATTAGTTTTTAGAGCTTTAAATAGACTTATCTCAATGGACGTGTTTGCCCTGTGGCTCATCTATCACCCCTAAAATGTTTTATCAGCACCTGAAAAATCTCAGTRAGAAGAATAGCCTCAAATGTTGCCCATTCAAGGGGCTTTCAGATACAGAATGTATTTTTTAAAAAAAGGTCTTTTAAGATCTGATATTATTTGCTGGCTTTTCAACCCCATTTCATAGCTCCCGCAGCACCACTTCTATAAATACTCCTCACCAGCRAAGAAAAGAAATCACAATAGATTAAAAGAAAACCAGGTTAACGGGCAGCAAATCAATGTCCATTCAGCCTCAGACATTTGTGAAAATAAAGGATTATGAAGAATTATTGCCAGGTACTAGCTGTGTGAAGACCTTTTGTGGCATCTTTGTCTTCTTTAACAGATAGTTATTGGAGGTCTAAGAAAAGCTCTCAGTGTCAGAAGCCAGTTGTATTAGAAATAAGCAGAAGTTACAATGCTGTAAGGTGTTGCGTTTTTTGTAAATATTGTACTAGTTGACATAYTCAGATTATGAGTGTCTTGTTTTTTCTTTAAAAAATGCTGTTTCTAGTTTGGAAATGAGTTTGTGTGTATGTTATCTTGAGGTCTAATGGAGAGGAGATGGAGACAAGGGTTGGGGCATGGTGGGTTTTTCCTTCTGTGTCTACTCATTACTGCAGCCCCTGTCTTACCGTCTTCACAGGACCTTAGAATCAGAGCTTTCAGAGAAGGTGAACCTGTGCCCAATTTGGACTGAGTCACTATAAGGCATTATTTTTAGTGAATTGAAAGCCAGAAAAGGAGAATTAAGCTCAACAAGGTGAGTTTTTTATGTCCAGGACCTTTCAGAGACCAGCCTCACCACCGGAAAATAACTGTATTAATAACAAAAAGGGTGATGCAACAGCGTCAGTTGTAGTAAACATCTGAAAACATCCCTTCGGGTTTCTTACTTGTAAATTTTACCATGTATTTGCCACCTTATGTTCTTCACCATTAAAATCGGTGGGCGAGCCTCCTATTACCTTTGAATGAGCCAGTTGCGTTCTTCTGCAGAAGGAAATGCGTGATGAGTTATGAAGCAGGGAATGAAAAGATTGTCTCAGAGAAGAAGAAAAAAACTCTTTTGAAAAGTGCACTGACAATACCATAAACGGCTCCTTGCTGGCTCCAGTCTAACCTTTCCCAGGGAGGACCTTTCATCTCTGATGTGTTTCACAGTTTTTCTTTGGACAGGAAGCAGCCATTTAAAAAAAAAATCATCTTTGATGAAACTGTACAGGTTTTATTTACAAGGAGCAAGGGGTCACAAACTTACGTTGGTGTTGGGAACCCTGCAAAGGATGCGTTGCACTTGAAAGCTCGGTGTTCGTGATGGACACTTAGTGAGGCTTCATTCTGAGGTGTGATGAAACCCACGTTCAGTGACTTACAGCGTTGTTAGCGCTAAGTGCTTTGGGACTTAAAAACAGCTCAGCAGACAGCCACGGCTATTACAGTCAGCGACGAAGAAGGATCAAGACTGGGGAAAGAGGACACAGGCGGTGTTACAAGGCGACATTCCCACTGATCCATGGGCCCACTAAGCCCCCAAACTGCAAGGAAGTGGAAAACGAGCTGTGGTTGTGGTGAATTTTGCACGTTAGACCTACCTCTAATTAAACCAGATTGTAAATTATGTGGCAAACCTGATTTTGCTTTTCAATTTTCTCTGAAAAGTAAGTTAACATGTAAGAAATTCTGGTTCCTGGGTCCCTGCTGCTGTTTTAACCTAACTTCTTTCTGCTGATTCAGGAGCAAGCATGGTCACCACTAAGATGTGCATGGTGAGAGGCAGCAGAACAGGAGCAGGTTGCTTTGAGATCTTCACAGGCCGGGATCACTGTCATGGTTTGCAGTTAAATCTAGAGGGTGCTCTGTGCGTATAATCTTAGCTTCTCTTTTGCTGCTATTGCAATATTGGATGTGTACTGCATTTCCCAGCCAACAAAGGTCCCCTGTATGGAGAGGTCTTTCCTGTAAGTGTTTTTTTTGTCATGCACAAATGATTAACAGCTAAATCAATTGTGTCAGAGGTTGAGCAAGCTGTATCACATAGGCATATCTTGAGTTTAGTCTGGGGCAAAGTCATCTGAAACAAAGATAAAGCAAAAAAGGCAAACAGGAAGCTTTGCACAATCTAAGCCATCTTTCCTAACAGTTTGTCCTCTGTATCTAGAGATGAAAGGACATTTAATCACTGACTGCCTGTTCAGTAACATTGGGCTAAAAAACTGGCTGCCTGAAACACAATCTTCTTATTTGGAGCAGATTCCTACAAGTAACCAGTTAATAGGCTTCTCTGTGTTAAATTGTTATCATCAAGCTGCCAAACTAGAAAGATGCAGCCGCCAGTAGGTTATTTTGTGGAGACATGGCTCCACAGTCAGAATAACGTCATTTGTAAGGTAACTATGACACATTAAGAGGTGTAGCACTTGGCCAGGTAATGATGCTGAGGTTTGTATTAGTTAATATGTTTAATTTTATATATAGCATCCATCATTCCCATAATGAGCAAATTAAAGTATTTATTCTGTGTATCGTCGGAGCACTTGGAGACCCGGCCCAGGGTGAGAGGCAGGGCAAGACTGCATCTGTTCAAAGAACCTCTGCGTGTCCAGCGAGAGGAAGGGTGGGAAAACGCGGTGATATTCATCATTGTAGACAGGGGATCACAGATTCAGAGAACTTTTCTCCCTCTAAGGCGCTCATTGTGGGTTAAGACTAATTAGGAAAATGAAGGGAAAGACTGTTGTGTCTCAGGAATCAAAAAGCCATACCTGAAGTGAGAAGTGGCAGGACTGCAAAGGCTGCCCGTAGGCACGCAAAGAAAAATTCTGCAAGGTTTTGATGATCCTGGTCTGCCTTTGMAAGCCCAACTGAACTGATGGGAATCAGCCCTTGGTAAGTTCTCTGACCCTGTTAGGGCCGTTTAAGAGAGAGACTTAATGACTCAACGTAGTAACTAGAAAACACCAAGACGTTTAATTTGATACCCTGACAAGTCTTGCTTCCATGGGCTCAAGACTTYGGGGACATGGAGCAGAGGATCTCTATGGAAGGGCCCAGCCAGGGCTGGGGCTCTTGTCTTTCCCCGGCAGCATGAGCCCGAGCCCTGGTGAGAGGCAGCAAAGGGCACTCTCGGCAAGGAAAGCTTCCCCTGAGCCATGAGAATAACGGCTTACACCTCCTGCCTGGCCTTCCTCTGGAAGGCAGACAGGAAAAGCAGAAATAAATAAATGATTTTGCAGTCTATTCCTAGAAAGCTGACTTTAGTTTACTTGTTGCTTCCCTCTTGCTAAGACTGGAGTATGTTTCATTTGTTGAAATATTAATTTTTCCCCGTCCTTTGAAAGGAGCATTACAAATCAAAGCGTAAAYTGCTTCTGGACAGATCTTTGCTTCCTTCCCACTTGCCTCCAGAAAGCCGTGTACTAACAATTTCAACATTTACCTTGTGAATCTGCCAGGTGGTGGGTCATCTGCTGTGTACAGTGTGCAAAAACAACCCAGTAATTTATCTTTTTCTGCTTGAACCATTTTCAACCCCCCCAGCAGATGGAATGGGAGCAGTGGTGGTTTCGAATCGCCGATGGTACCTTGGAGCGATGAGCACAGCACACACCGTGTTTGCTCCRTACCCTGTCAAACTGTTGCTGCTTTATGCCGTACTCGGCACCCTAACCCTTCATTGCTTTGGGTAAGTGAATGTTTCTGAAGCCACGTCCATGGGGTGATATGGTAAAGAGTGAAAATCAGTACGGGCTCTCTGCTTTCACTTTTTATGGCACATAATTGCTGTCTTGAGCCATTTCTGTATTTCTAATGAATAGCAAAAGACATTGTTTTGAAGTTAACRTAGTGCAATGTGTCTGCTTTTAGAAAAGTAATCCTGTTTGATAAATCTGAAACGACAAATTGCCGTGGTCGTGTTGTAATGTGGAATTCTGTTTGCGACAAGCAGCCTCCTCCCGTGCTAGCTGCCCGACAGTGTGCTGGGAAGACGGGGTTTTGTTTTCTTTGAGTATGTAAATGGCAAGAATCTGGCTGATAGTTGTTTCTTTCTCTGCTAGCTTAATAGATTTTGCTCTTTTAGAGRACTACAGTCAATCAGTGACTGTAATCTTTCCAATCTAACTATATTTTTCCACTGTTCTCTGAACTTTGAGCTCTGATTTCATGCCTCAGTGAGCTGATGAGTTTTTGTAATTCCCTTATTCCATGTGATTTTTAATATGCAGTAATGGGAGCCCCTTGCCAGGCACTAAATCATACTTAAAGCTTYAGCTGTTGCTATTCCTTGTCTTGGTGGAGGAATTGGGAACACTACCATGGTAGTTTGCTTGTCAAAGTGGGTATGAAAAGAAACTAATGGTCAATGTTTTACTAGAACTTCCCACTTAGATTAGGTGCTACAAGGAAGCATTTGTCTGGGATGAGGATTTAATCAGAAATACTGAATCTGCCAAAAGAGTAGTCAACGTTTCAGCTGTGGCATCGTGGAAACCTTAGAGACAGTTGTCATGTGAGGGGGTGAGAGAGGGGCTGGGGTGAAGAGTAAAGGCTCGCACTTGGGGTTCAGGTTCATTACTGGGATGAAAGGGATTAACGGGTTAGTGACTCTCTATTGTGCACCAGGAATAGAGTCTAAGACTAATGGTTTTGGCCAGCTTGAGAAAAAACCTGCCTGCTTGGCAAAGGGAGGCACTTAAGCCTGGTTTCCCAAACTGCTGAGTGTGTGCCAGCCCTTAGCATTGCGGCTGGTGTTTGTCATGGAGGTGTCTGACCTTGAAGCTGTTTGTTGTGTACGGCAGCGAGGTACCAAAATGTTACCTGTGCAGCAAGCAGCAGGGAGCAATTGGGGCAAGGACAGCAACTGGTGGTGTAGATATTACTGCTGGCTGCTTTGCCAGGTTATTTGGGTAGGGCTTGCGCAGCTTGAGATGAAGCACAGGGTGGTGGGACGTGGTTTGAGTTTCCCATGCTGGCTAGATCAAACGTGTGTCCTGCAGTCAGCCCTYCTGAGTGCTCTGCAGACTTAGTCTCATAGTGGTGGTGTAGAAGACTAGGTCTCCTCTTGGGCATTGAAGAGTGGATCAGGTTTCATACAGAATTAATGCCAGTATGAAATGAGTMCCAAAGTCCAGGGGTTGCGTGGAAGATTTGCTGAGGTCTAACAAGCCATGTAGTTTTGCGCGGTTGTAGGCCAAGTTGCTCTGTCCTCGCAGCTCGGTGGTTTCACACCCTGAAGCTCTYGTGTTGTTGAATGCAGTGGTGAAAAGGAGTCCCTTCACCTGAGCGGCACCAACAAGAGCGTGGCTAACGGCAGGTGGGCCCGGTCCATCAGCAACCTGCCGCAGCCCCGCGACTGCGCGCTCTCCGCCTGGTCCTCGTGGAGCAACTGTGATCCCTGTCAAAAGAAAAGGGTGAGTGTTTGCAGTCTAGGCATGAAGTCTGAGAAGCTGGGAGGCAGGACCTCCTCCAAGCCTTGTCTTTTTTGTCCATGGGGTTGGGCAAACAGCAGGGACCTGCCAAGAAAAGCCCTGAACTGGTGAGACTGCRGGCTTTTGCTTTCAGGTGGCTTTTAGCTCTTCAGCTTTTCAATCCCAGTAACTCCAGTGGTTTCCAGGCTGCCTCRCTGTCCTGAGAAGGTATAAGCCCAGAGTTGGTGAAAACACAGGCGGGAAGCCCAGGCTTTGCAGGGACTTTCTCTCCAAYACAGTCCTCTTCTTCCAGCATCAGTGCGAGGCACCATCCCCACTAATGGTTCCCCGTGGGACCTGGAGACACTCAGTGCCTCTCAGGATTAAGCTGCTTTTTCTTGTCTGCCAACGAGCATTTTCTACCCGAGAAGCCCCATCAAATGGAAATAATAATCCCAATAGTGTGAAGAGCAAAATCCCCATTGCTAGAGGGGCCTCTGCTAACAAGTTGGAGAAGCCGTTCCCAGGCTTAAGCAGGAATAACCACTGATGGGAGCTGGGAAGAGTGGGGCTTCATATCAAAGAGTTAATCTTAAAAGCTGGGGAAGAAAAGGAGGGCTAACATATTGGACTGAGTAATTGACTGCTTCACAGCAGTGTTGTGGGCGGAAAAAAATCCCTAATGATACAGAGGGCCAAGTAAATACACTGACAGAAAATAACAAGGGATGTCGTTACCAGCACTAATTGAAAGAGAGGAGATGTAACTGAATCCTTCCTTACTCTTGCAAATGCCCGCACTACCCTGTCAGGCTCATTTAAACAAACTGTCAAAGAAATGCAAACTTTTCCTTCATCCCTTCCAATCCTCAATCCTTCCTTAGTAAAATTAAAACTGTCGCAGATCAGAAACCTTTGAAATGAGGCACATTACCAGCATCACACTTCCTCACCGACACTTTTTTTTTATATGACAGTACTCTTAGATCAGATCTCCCCGACATAAAGTTTGTTTTTTTAACTAGGCAAGCATAAAATTCACAATTTCTRTACGCTTGGATCAATATTTTTTATTTCATCACAGTACAGATTTGCCCGTCTGGAACAACCTTCTCAGTTCAATGGAGATCCGTGTGATTACTCTGACAAAGAAACCGAAGACTGTGTTACAACTAAACCTTGCAGGAATAAAGTTAGATGTGAAGGTTTTGTGTGTGCAGTTACAGGTAAGGACTTACGGAGTGAGAAGCGGTGGTGCTCGGGTGGCATCTCTGACACCACCACGCTGAACATTCTGCTTCTACAAGAGTTTGCTGGGCCARAGAGATGTCAGGAGTTGACCCAGGTCCATCCATGCTTGCGTTGTGTTTGCATCAGTGATTTTGAGTGAGTCTATTAGCCAACGTCTGTCAGTCTAAAGCATGTCTTTAAAATCTCCAAATAGGAAATTAAAACCCAGTTGCATCAGTAAAATCTGTAGCAAAAGTGGATCTGACAGCAACAGGATAACATGCGCTGGGCATCCTTGACACATGCCCGAGAGCACAGCAGGTTATGATGGTGGTCCTCACGGCATTCCCTCCATCCCTATCAACGACTAATTAGTCGGGGACACTGTAAGCCGTGTGGGGAAGCAAGGCAGCGGTTAGCTATATCCAAAATTTGATCAGCCTCTGCTTTGCAGCTGCACCCTGGCAGCAGAGAGRAAAGTGTGCAGGGAGCAGAGGGGAGCTCAGCACAGGAGCTGGGGCAAAGGAAAGTGACGCTGATCTCTGTCCCCCAGGCTGGGGGGACTTGGTGAGACTGAAAAACAACTCAGTAATTACAGACATGGGAGGGGGGGCGGAAATAACACCATATACAAGGTCTGCTGAGCAGTCTCCAGCATGTTTGTTTTCTCAAAACTAAAAAATTTTAGCAACARAAAAATTCTATTCTTTTTTATACTTTTAGTTAGGGTGGGCGTTTTTTTCTAGGTTGAACAAGGAATTTTAAGATTATGAAAGTTTTGAGCAAAACTGAGCAGATGGAATTCAGTGATCCATGCAGATAGAGAAGAAATATTTTCCAGCTAGATTTGAACCATACGTTACAGGAATCTTTTATTTTGTTTCTAGACTCTGAGTCAGCGAGTGTGATAAGAGATTGTTTTATGAGTAATTTACACCTTGCATCCTAGGGAGATGCATTACACGGAGGCTGGTTTGTAATGGGGATGATGACTGTGGGGACCAATCAGATGAAAAAAACTGCAAAAAAGTGTTTAAAAAATGTGACCAGAAGATGGAGCAATACTGGGGAATAGAGAATCTGGCAAAAGGGTAAGTCAGTGACCTTCATGGGATGTTTTCTTACCTAAGGATAAGAATGATCTTATGTGGCTTCAGACATGAACATTGAATGGAGAAAAGCTGTAGCAATTGCTGTATCCAGGAGCTAGTTAGGATCCGACAGCCTTTGGGGTCCTGATCCAAAGCCCRGTGGGAAAATCCTTGTTGACTCCATGAGTCTTTCAGAGAGAGATGAGGTGAGTAGAAGTCCCAGATATACCCAGGAGTACTGGTGCACCCTGTGGACATCATCAGCTCAGCTTGCAAATATGTCCCGCAAGAGCCTGTGCGTGCTCTTTGTGTTGCCAAAACTTGGTGAGTGAAGAGGGAAGTGTCAACACCAAACGTTTCTCTAATGTCTACAGGTACTTGCACTTAAATTAATCAGTGGGARAGTTTTCAATAATCCAATTATTTTGCACAGATGTAAGTAAAGTTAGACTTTGGCCTAATTCAGTTTGGAATGTCCTACCCTTTAGGAACTGAGAGACTACTTCAAACCATGCTTTTGAAAGAAAAGCAAAAGAAGGTTTGTTAAAATCTGAGGATAATGTTATATTATTCTTTATAGAGTGACTTAAATCAGCATCTTGGATTGCCTAAAATCTGAATCTGACGATGGATTTGTATTTTTGCACAGTGTATTGGTTTTGGGGGGGCTGTCAAAATTTCTTGGGTTTCTTCCATGACAGTAAGAGATGGTAGAATTTGTGTCCTTTGAGTGAGTGGGGTAGGATTAATCTGCATGCTAGCAAACTCCAACTTTGTGGGGACTAAAATCCATGTCTGAATCGATCCAGCTTTTACATGCTAARACTGTGGCAACTTTGTGTAAGATTGGACTGTGTGAAAAGAGTTTTTTCTCATTCTGTAGGAAAAAAATGCTTTTCACATAAAAAAAAGGAAAAAATCATATTGCGAGGAAAAAATTATAATTTCCTCCTTATTCTCTGGAGATATGGCTGCTGCACATGTCATTGCTAATGCTTTGTACTTCTGASTTTAATCAAAATTAAAAATAATGTTGGACAATTATAGGAACATGCTTCTCATCTCTTTGAAGCTACAATTGCTCGGTAATTTGCTTTTGGTGGACTTCCCTTCTTTTCAGATTGTTCTAAAATTAGAGTTAATATTTTACAGCTTCAGAGTCATTATCATGCAAGTCCCTCTCYCCAAAATAAGGAGAGGCAGATCTAACAGAGACCTGGAATGCTAACAGGGACACAACATGGACTATTAACAGTTTATCTTTTTTTTGGTGAAGTTTCGTCTGATGACTCTTGTTACTATTTGAGTATGAGTTTGTGGAGGTGAGTGCATGTCCTTAGCTGYGTGCCACGAGGGGGATGTGAGGGTGTCCTGACAGTGAGCAACAGAAGGATTTTTACTGCAACAGATCCCACCAGCAGCAATAGGAAAAGCAAATGATGGGGTTTAATCACCTCATCTAAAAAGGCTGCAGTGCTACATCCTTTCKTAGAGCAGACAGGTTAAGATTCCTGTCCATCATCCACTAAAATCAAAGGAAAACTTCCCAGTGATTTCAAGGATTAGTTGAACAATTGCTTGCGTACCTTTATTCTTGCTCCCTGACAATTTTTACTCTCATCTACTGACCTCTGGTTGATCCYTGGCCAAACTGGCAAAGATTATGACTGGTAAACCAGAACAAAGAAATGTGAATTAAAAATTAGWCTGGACTGACGACATGGGTTGGCAAACCCATCTTTGAAGATCCTGCTGGGTGCTGCTGCACTACTGCGGGTATTTGGGGATGCTCGGGGTGGACAGCCTGGTGGGGYGGGGGTTTGGCTGGTCCAGTTTGTTCTGCTCTTCCCAGAGAGTTCCAGTAMAGGCTACAAAAGTTGCCAGTGCTGGCGGCAGTAATGCTCCGGTGTCATTYGTAGCTGGGTGGTGAAAATTGCCCTCCATATTCATCAAAGTGTCAAAATTTGACTCCGTCTTTTGCTCTCTTGTTAGTCAGGTASGTTTTTCTGGAGCAACTGGGTTGGTCGGACAGTGAAAGAGGCAAAACTTCCGTTTGGGGTTTCAAAATAAAGAAGTATGAAAMAAAGAGCCCTCAGCCAAACAAAATCATCTTTTGCCTTTCTCAGCCAAGGCATTTAATGTTTACCTCTACATCGATGTAGTCTTAATATTTTGCTGTTATGCTTCACGTACAGGTTAAATATCTTCACAAACAACTTGGAAGGATTAGTTCTTGATCACAGGTACTATGCTGGGGGATGTTCTCCCCATTATATCATGGACACGAGATTCAGAAAGCCGTACAATGTAGAAAGCTATACACCAGAGGTATGTGTCAGATTTGTCTGCAAATAAACATACATACATATATTCCAATAAATTTAGTGCGCAATACTGATAAAGCTTCATTACTAAATAATTTTATAAAAAAATTACAAAATTTGTTGAGACCAAATGGGATGAGACTGAATTTAGCCCTACTTCTAGAACATCATCATACCCCACGCACTCTATGAAATTGGACACGTCCCCTTACAATGTCCCTGTGCACTGGAATAGATGGCAATGTTCCCTTGGACCTTGTCATTGCAAAAACTGAGCCTAACCTTCCTGGTGCCATCTGTCCAAAAGGGCCCGAAAGCCACKTAGTGGGCATGGGGAGGTTAATTTTAGACAGAATTGTAGAGTGCCTTGAGAGTGTCGTGGTTTAAGCCCAGCCGGCAACTAAGCACCACMCAGCCGCTCGCTCACTCTCCCCCGGGTGGGATGGGGGAGAGAATCGGAAGGGTAAAAGTGAGAAAACTCGTGGGTTGAGATAAAGACAGTTTAATAGGGAAAGCAAAAGCTGCGCAYGCAAGCAAAGCAAAMCAAGGAATTCCTTCACTACTTCCCATGGGCAGGCAGGTGTTSAGCCATCYCCAGGRAAGCAGGGCTCCATCACGCGTAACRGTTACTTGGGAAGACAAGCGCCATCACCCCGAACGTCCCCCACTTCCTTCTTCTTCCCCCAGCCTTATATGCTGAGCATGACATCATATGGTATGGAATACCCCATTGGCCAGCTGGCCTAGCTGTCCTGGCTATGCTCCCTCCCAGCCTCTTGTGCACCTCACAGAGCATGTGAGCTGRAAAGTCCTTGAGAAAGTAGACTACCTAGCAACAACTAAAAACATCAGCGTGTCATCAACATTCTTCTTACACTAAATCCAAAACATAGCACTATACCAACTGCTAGAAAGAAAATTAATTCCACCCCAGCSAAAACCAGGACAGAGAGCCAGGCTGGGAAAGCTGTCCCTGTGCAACAGCCTAGGCTTTAGCAGCACACCATGTGCTTTGTGTGAAAGCTTATTTCTGTGGTGCATCAAAACTATATTTCAAATATTATATATTTGACCTTAATGCTCTTGATGACATAGCATGATATTTTTGAGTGTTGTCCACTAGGAAACTTTTTGCTTTTAGAATTCATACTTTAATTGATACCTGTCTTCAAGATTTCACCTTCTTTGCATGAGATTGACATATTAAGTAAAAGCCTGAGGTCCTTGCAGTATGGAGGAGATGGTAGCTTTCCTGCTGCTGTAAATCAAGTATTCTTGAAGTACCGGTGTTAATAATAATAGTGCTTTGCAATTATGCAAGGCGTTTCATCTTCAAAGTGCAAGCATTAATTCACAAGTATATTTGTATCTGTATTCCTTCCCCATGCTTCAGGTATACAATCGCTATGCAGGAAATTAAACGTGTTGTTTTTGCTTTCTGTTTAGACCAAAGGCAAATTTGAATTTACAATGACAGAGTATGACTCCTACTCAAATTATGAAAACAGTGTCCTGAAGGCAAAAGCTTCGCAGTCTAGCTTCAGCTTTGGTATAAAAATACCAGGAGTGTTTGAACTTGGTTACAATTCAAACGACAACAGGTTCAAGAAGTTCATTCAAAGGATGAAAAGATTTTCTTCAACTGTAAGTGCTACTCCACTTAATTCTCTGCTAACGCCTTATCTGTATGTGTGTGTATATCGGTTTGATCCTCATCATCAGGTCAGCAGCCATGACTAGGGTAAATGAAATCTTTCCTCCTGATTGGATTTTGCAGTTTTCATTGATCAAGTGTTTACTAAGGCCACAACGCCTTCATTTGTGTTTACAGCACCCAGGAGCTTTTCCATTCACCTCTCGGCCAGGAACCGGACTGCCTAACCTCCAAAATCAGCCACAATTGAGTGCGGTCTGTCCAGTGTCCTGCTGGGCATCCACATTTGGGTGTTTGCAGTGAAGTCATATAAAAACAATTAAACTAAGAAGCCGGTTCAAATGGCCTCCCCTCCGTACAGTGAACTCGCTAGCAGAAGATGTACAGGCCTCCTAACAGGGTCTCCGTGCTGCGCCCCAGCCGTGGGATGCTGTGCACCTTGCCCTACCAGCCATTAAAAAGTTCTTACCACTGATGCCAAAGCAGCCTGGCAGGTGGGGGGTGAGTGGGTGCAACCCACACAGTGACTCCTCCAAGGCAATCTGCCACGGGTAGAACTGGGGTTTAGCTAACGAACCCAGGGGCCCAGAGTTCCCTCTGCCCTACGGGTGAGTTACAGTGACTACTAGAGAAATCGGGGGTGAAAGAAGGGCCAACAGGATTTTCTGCRGTTTCAGGAATTTCTGCACCTGTACACACAGTCCAAAAACTGGTCTGCGGTGTGGACGGCCTTTGTCTGTGCAATCCCTGCAGAATATCATCTCACACGTGAAGGGCCATCCCTCTTTTAGGTGGGTTCAGCAAGGCAGGAGCTGTCACTTCGGTAAATGATAATGCAAACAGCGAAGCCAAGCTAYTCAACTGTAGGGCAGGCTTGACAATAACATAGAATGAAAACTGCTAATAGGCCTTCCATGGATTTAATTATAGACTAACACATGCCATTTTACTTTGGCTGATGTGATCTCTCTGCCGAGTACATCATTCACCAGATCAGGAGACACACAACACAAAATGCGGATGGCACAATCATTTCCAGTCTCGTCTGCRGAGATTTGGTTGTAGCTGGGATCTGATGCACACTTTAAGCTGGCTGGAGATGCTTTAATCTATAACTCCTAGGACTGCTTTATGAGATCCAGTCTGAGGTAGTGTGCACCATCATTTGATTTCTTTTTTTCATCTGTTATTGCTGTAAAYAAACCTAACTCTTGTCAATGGTTTAATAGTATCACTGATCTATGTCTCTCCCCTCAGTAAAAAGTGCACTCAGGAATGGCAGAGTATTCCTTGTTGCTATTAGACTTGCATTTGCTTCCTGCAAAGAGGCATTTCCCATGACAAGATCAGAGGTATATGAGAAGTATTTGCAATAGATATCCATAAAGAAACCCAATACTAAGTCTTGATTTTATTATTTAAGCTACAGAGTTGTGTATTGAACCCCCCTCCTATGTGCTTGTCCTGCTGGCCTAAACAACTGTAAACTAAATCCTTTGAACATGACGAAAGACCTCTTCTGTTCCTGACTTTTATGCCAGAAAGGGGAGATACAATATTTATCCATGTACACATTTTCTTCTTCCTTTGAGCTTTGTTAATGGCGTATTCTGTGGCATATAAATATTAATTTGGATCAGCCAGAGAATTACCATTTCACATACAAAATCATCATGATTTCAGATGTCAGAATTTTTCAGGAGAGAGCTTGTGAGAGACAAAGGCTGGCCAACGCTATTAGGGGCAGAGCAGTCTCGTGGGATGCTGCTTGTGTCCTTGCATCCTGGGTCTGTCAGAGCAGAGCCTGGAGCCTGCCCTCCCCTGTCCCAGTCGTGGCCTGAGCCATCACCTAACCTGTAATGGGTGTCTCTCCCTCTTCCTTCTTCCCTCTCTAATACCAGTCAGAATCCTGATTTTCAGAAACTTTGCTACTAAAAGTTTTGGTTTTGCTAAATTAAAAGATTTCCAGTTGCAAACTGTTAAATTAATAAATCCTGACCAGCGTTAATTGTTTAATAGCAAATAACTACACATTGTCACAAGAATGACATCCCTCACTACTTCTGGATTCTCTTGTGTTTCTGCATTTCATGTAGTCCAGCAAATTCATTCATGCCCGTTCTGAGCTGGCTGTTGCCATTTATAAGCTGAAGCCCCGAGCCCTGATGCTGCATTACGAGTTCCTGCAGAGACTCCATCAGCTCCCATCGGAGTACAGCTACGGGGAGTACAGAGAGCTCTACAGAGACTACGGGACCCATTACATCACGGAGGCTACCGTCGGTGGCATCTACGAATATACTTTAGTCGTGAACAGCAATGAGCTCCAAAAGGCAGGTACGTGCATCTCATGACTGTGAAAAAACTTTGGGGCCAGCTTTTTGGTGGGAAAACCCCTCTGCAGCCACTCGATGGTGGTTTAGGTCTGAGGTCAGAAAAGAGATGATGGAAGAAGGACTCAACAACATCTCAAGGAAATATGGGAGTAGAAGTGCTTTATGGCAGTGAATAAAGAGCCTGGTTTTCAAAGCATGCTCAGCATCATGGGCTTCATCTAGCTCTCAAGCTGTGGGTGCTGCCAGTTCACAAAAAAGGGCCCTGAAGCAAGTATTTTATACTACACGTTTTGGAGGCTGACAAGATGTTGAGATGAATGAGAATCGTGTAGCTTAACGCTTTTGTTAGCTTTGAAAACCTTCACCTAAGTTCTTTTTCCATTGCCTTTCAAATGACAGTTTTGAAACACCTTTAGCCTTGAGAGCTTTTCCAGCATGTAGGAAACAGTAAATAATTTGCTGGGTGACTTTTGTGCCTGACATTGCTCTTGCTCTTTGACTCTGGCTTCTTTTTTTGCGAGAAATGATGATTGTTGTGTGGGATAGAGTGAGCCGTGTGACATTAATCAATAGCTGCACTCTCTTATTTATTCATTGGCATGGGAGTGAGTAACTGCCTTCACTGTCTATTTGCAAAAGCATTTAGTGGACCTCTGTGTGTGACGCTCAGTCTGTTTGCTCTTCTGCTGTCTAGGAAGTTGCTTATCCTGTAGTCAGATACAGCCTGGAGGAACATAATTAAGATTCAGATTTCAGATATTCAAACCATTAGCACTCCCCAATTTCTCAGCTGTTGGTGTGGGCCCATCACAAGCCACATTTGTTTGAACTAATGTGTATTATTGTTTGCATCAAAATGCTACCTGTCAGCGTCTGCCGACCTAGATCAGGATCCTGCAGTAGTACCAACATTTCCACACTATCCCCAGTGCTCAGCTGGGCTGTAAGTTCTCACGGGGTTTTGGTAGGTCCAGTCTGAGAATTCAAGTTTTTCCTTTCAAATCCATCATTACATTTGTACTGCTGTGCTGGAAATCACATCTTCTTTTGCAGATCTAGTATCACGTGCCGTGTCACGTTGGTACTTGCACTGCTCTCACATATAATCCAATATGCCAGATGTGTCCATGGTTCATGATTTGATACTTTCTATGGGAAAGACGGCAGGAGAGAGGTCTGGATTGTGCTGTACAAGGATGTCATAAAATAGTGGTTCCTGCTTTCAGGTGCATATGGACTATGGACATTAACAGGGGCCATCCTGCATCAAGCCAAAACTCGGTGCATCCTCTTTTCTAATCTAGAAACTGGCCAATATCGGATGTATGAGAAGAGCATAAGAACAGGACAGCCATACAGTGATACTTGCGTTGTGAGCTCATGTAAACATTTATATCATCAAGACATGAGTTTAACTAAAAAAGTAAAGAATTCAGGGAAACGTGGGAGATTATAACAAAAAAGCAGATAAAGAGATGCTTCAGTGTTGTATCTGGTGTTTCACCATGGTAACTGCTTAAATATTCTTGAGTGTCAGGACAGCAAGGAGTTTGGAGAAGGACTTTGGGAAGAACATATGAAGGATTTGCAGAATTTTAGGGCAAATTCTTATATGCCAGGAAAAAAAATGTAGTAGAGCTTCATRGAGAAACTTCCATGAAACAATTAAGGCTCTTCTGTCAGCAAAGAATTGGAGATGTGAGCTAGCACAGGGAGGAAATGCTACTTCGTCTGTTACTCTTAAAAATCCTGGCTCCTGATGATGGGGACGGCTGGTGGGTAGTCCTTTGTCAGAGACATTTGACATCTCAGTCACAGGCCAGGCTCTCACCCATTGCAGCTCTGCTTAACCCAGTACAGCTGGGTTGGTAATTAAAAGCCTCCTCTTCCAGCATTTACCTTGCATTTGCACTTGGTTTCAGATTCTGTAAAATGTAGAGATTTCATTTCATTTCATATAGAGCTGTTAAATATCCCAAAAGAAGCTTCTTCATCTCATCTCCTTTTTCCCAAAGGAAAGATATTTATCAACTCCCATTTTCTGTGTATATGGACATAAAACATTGAATAGTTGTATTAAAACACTGCAAATTTTTGGTGTGTATTTAAGGTTATTCTCTGAGTGATGTCCAGAAATGTGCACAGTATGACTTTAACATTGGTGCAAGTATTTCTGATGTCTATCTGAAGCTTGGAATAACTGAGGCCGGCTGTAAATCCCTTTTAAAAGAGATTGGAGGTAAGCGTGAAACACTTCTGCCGTTTAATTTCTAGCCTTTGTCATAGCAAAAAGAAGATTTTTTGATCTTGCCTGCCTGAAATATTTCCCCACTCCCTCACAGCCACTTTTGAGTCTGCTGGCTAACCCCAGCCAAGCTTAACAGAGGTGTGGATGTCTCAAAGCTTCGGTTTTTGCAAGATTTTCTTTKCTGGGTAGAGAAGAAATACCTGCTCAGTGTCCCAGGGAAAAGCAGGGACAGATGAACCACTACCCACCTGCCTGCTGCTGCGTTACCAATCCACCCACCTCTCAGCAGAGCAGCCCAGCATGCCACTTTCTGCCCTCAAAAAAGCCCAAATGGGGAAGGCAGGGAGGTAATGGTGTTGTGGGAGCCTCGGGGGACGTATGGGAAGCTGGGGGAGTTGCAGGGGGAGGAGGGTGCACCTGAAGATATGCGGAGGAGAACGGGCAACGTTCATGGTGGTGAGGAGCTTTGGGCTGTGGAAGGGCCTGCAAGCTTATAACCGTAGGGAAGAAATTTAGGAGGAGGGATATAGGTAGGGTGCAGGAGAGGAGGATGGGGGTTTTGCTGCAAGGGAGCAGGAGGGGCACAGGACACGCGGCACGGGAAACCAGGCTTCAGGTGTGAAACGCTTGTGGCCTTTTTCCGTTCCCCTCTCAGTGGGATGGGTCATATATAGGGATGTTTTGCTGTGAGCTTAAATCTCATCTGCAGTCCGCAAAGACATACCTGAGCAGAGCTGACCACTTTCTGAATGCATTTTTGCAGACAGCACCTCCAAAAAACAGTATGTGGAAGATTTCATCGCCCTTGTTCGTGGCGGAGCAAGCGAACACATTACYGCGTTGGCTTACAAAGACCTGCCGACGGCTGCGCTTATGCAGGAGTGGGGAGATGCTGTACAGTACAACCCTGAAATCATAAAGCTAAAGGTACTGTATGTACTGTATCCATMGCTTCGTTCAGCCTCACTTAGCCGAGCGCCTTGGAGAACTCTGTGTTTAAATAAAMGGGATTTAAAAAAAGAAAAAACAGGGAAATTCCTAGGGCAAATAATAGACCTGTATTGTGCAAGATGGTTTCTCTAAGACTGGGTATTTGGAAAATCAAAGGTGTGATGCGTTAAAAGGGGTGTGGTTTTAACCCTTCTAGCTTGGCTGTGCAGGTGTGGTCACTTGCTGCCTACCAAGCAAATCAGACGATCCACCTTCTGTTTTGGACGATAGCAATGTATCACTTATCAAAAATATACCTGGCATCATATATTTTATAAGGACTTCTTTGTTCTTGAAACTTCTCCTGTCTTCTGTGAGCACCAGTGACTATTTAGTAACAATTCTCTCTGGTTCAGAAGGTCAAGTAGTTCACCATACATACCTGGATGTTTGTGAAGCTTAGCTAAATCTTAAAAATATGAGTTAGGTTTTGAAGAGTCAAGGTTTTTTGATCCTGAGGAGTTTTAGAAATGCAAGGCACTGTAAAAGTAAAAAGCGAGCAGAAGTATGTAGCAATTCTGCCTCATCATTTTTAATGTCAAAATAAGTTCACTCTGAGTAAATAGTACAAAGGTGCAAGAAAACATTGTTTAAACAGGAGTTTGGACTGGTAGTGTGGAAGTTGATTTTATTATTGTACAATTGGTTTTCATTATAAAATTTAATTTTAGGCAAAAATATTTGTATTGGTAAAAGGTGTTTATTTCTCATTGAAAATTCTGACTTTTCATTTAAAAAAAAAGAGGTGAATTCTTAAAAACGTGAAGCAAAGCAAAAATCAGTAATTCGGAAATACAGCCAGTGCCTGTCCGGCGCTTGCTGCAGCGGCGGTGGCTTTCCCAAGCCCCTGCTGCGCTGTGGATYGACCTTCCAGAAATGCGCTGGGAGGTCTCTGGCCAGGAGACAACAGAAATGCAACCCTCCGCGCTAGACCCCATGTACAGAAAATTCTCTCACAAGAAACTGCGACGCTCTTTGTCTTGCCTGGCATCAGTGACCAGGCTGCCCACTGAAAAAACCCAGACGGATGTAATTTGGATTTGGTATCTATAATCCTTCATTTCCATACCAATATCCCTGTGGGGCTTGAAGATCAAAAGTACCAGCAGAGTGTGACTAAATGTCAGCCCAAGAATGCTTAGTTAGGGAAAACTAAAGCAAATCAGTTCATAAATCATCTGCTGAAGGGACTTGGCAGGTCACTCTTAGTGTATTTCCTCATTTGTATGATCTGAATTCAAAAAGCAAAGTATGGATCACAGAAAATTGATGAGGAGTGAATGAACAGCAGCAGGAAATGAGCATTTTTTTATTGAAACATTCTTCTATTTCTTGTAGCTTGAGCCTGTGATAGCACTAGGGTGATCTTTCATGCTTACTGTATTGCCGTGGCCTGTATGGCAGGCATCTCTGTAGCGAGGATGGGAATTTGGGATGGATCCTCTGATGACACGTGCCCGTATCATCCCACTGGCATTAGTGGGTGACTGGCAATATTGAGACCACACTTTAACTTTTCCTTGTTTTCAGAAAAAAAAAATAAATGAGCAGGCCAAAGTCTTCTTGGTCCCTGCTGCACGTTCACCGTGTCGTGCATCCCCTTATCTTCTCCCACCGACCCCATCTGTGGTGGTTGCAGATGAAGATCACAATCCTCTCCCTTCTGAAGGCCGTGGAAACCCTTATCTTGGCTTCATAAAGATAGAAGTCAGCCCTGAAATGGTGGTTAAGCTGAACGTGCAAACGTGAACGCGTGTGAATGCGTCCTGTGRCCACACGGCTCTGGCTGTGCTGTGTGGCTGTCCGAGGAGGGAAGGAGATTTTTGTGCGTGGGTTTTGGGGATCCTTTTTAAATCAGAGTAACAGAGCATTCAGGAAACGTAAGTTTGAGCAAACCTGGTCTAAAAATGTCAATATTAGGAAAATGGATGAGAAAGAATTTAATGAAACTTCTGTGAAACTTTGCCCGTTTGTCAACTAACGGTATGGCTGTTGTATTTTATCATGCATTTGCAACTGCTTTGGTGTTGTAAACCAAGAGGAGGATCCCTGTAAGTATTCCTGACATCGCTGCTTTGTTGCTCACGAGGTTTAAGGCAATACGAATGGGAAACCTGGAGCCCATACCACAAGGCCTTCATTTCCCTCTCCAGCTGTGCTCCCACCGAGCCCCGCAATGCTCACATCATTTTGAACTTGGAAACGAATGCAGTTTCTTCCCTCCCTTTAGGCAGAGCCGCTGTATCAGCTGGTGACTCCAACAGATTTTRCTAATGCAATGGCAATAAAAGAAAATCTGCGACGGGCTCTTGATGAGTTTCAGCTGGAGACCAGTTCTTGTCGCTGTGCTCCATGTCATGGCAATGGGATCCCCTTTCTGCAAGGTAGAAGGATTTTGCACCTCTTCTCTACCCTCTAAGAGAAATGAGCTGGGAATTCGTGGGGAGCAAGGAAGCTTGGCGAGTAATCTGCTCTTTAGTTTCTCCTGTCATTTCTCTTTCAGGTCAAAAATTAAATATTATTTTAAAATTGGTTTGTTTGTAGAGTGCCACCGGTAAGTAAAGACAGTAAAGTCAAGGGATGAGCCTTGTTAATAGGAGTGACCATCTGTATCAGTTTTGTGGAATAATTTGTTCCATCTCAATTATGCATTAAAAAAAACCCTTGACATCTTTAAGTCTCCTCCTTTGCTTTTAAGATTGCTTCCATCCTCCTAGAGAAGTGACTACTGTCTCAGCATTAATTAGTGTTTGTAAAAGTGTTTTGAAGATGAAAAGCACCATATAAGTGCCAAGCACAGTTATCACCGTCACCTCCCCCCATTTCTAAGAAAAGCTGTCCTCCTTTGTAAGCAGGCTGTGATTTAAAAATGAAGGGGAAAAATAATCAAATTTAATGAAAACCGCACTGCCTAAACAGAGATATATGATGGGATGAGGGCTTCTAACAAAGGGACCATTTTGTCAAGTGCCTAATTCCAATCTGCATCTGCAAAAATCCTGACGAGAATCGTTATCTTCTAAATGTATTTAATGCAGAAACGATTGCTTCAGGTACCAGCTAGTTGATTGTAGCACTTAAAAGGATTYGTCTCATGATTACCCTCGTTTAAATAACTTTTTAGGAGCTGAGTCAGGTTAGCATTTCATTTAGGATCTTCTCAACAAGAGGTTTTAAATGACCGTTATTTTCCTAAGTGGGAGCTCTCCTGCGGGCTCCTGCCGTGGGATGCACGCCGCAGTCCTGGGCAGCCGGCGTGGGGTTCCGCTGACTTTTCCTCTGGCACAAAGCCTAGCTGGGATGCTCCTGTCCCAGGTGCTCATTCCTGATGCTGCCGTTTGCTCCCTCGCAGCTCTACCARGTTGTCTCTGTTGGAGAGGAGCAGGGGGACTGTGTGGTACCCTGGGCTGCTGAATTACTGCACCGGYGTAGCTGAGGTTGAGCCGCAGTGCAGCGGCAGGAACAAATGGTTGGGGAGGCGAGAGGGATGGCAGGGTAGTCACAGCTCCCCTGCTTTATTGCTATTTTATACTTTCACCATCGGAGAAAAATGCTGATAGCATTTCACCCGCTGTCTCTTCCTCGCAGAAGATGAAGCACTGAAAAGAAATGGGTGTCTTCAGGGAAATGTGACTTGAAGTCTCTAATCCCACCATCTCTGCCTACTTTCAGGAACCGAGTGTGAATGCTTATGTCCCCTTGGCTACAGGGGCACCGCCTGTGAGATCAGCGAGAGGAAAGGTAAGAGGGACCCCAAGTCCAAGGAGACAGCCCCAGCGCTATTTAGGAGTGTCCGGGGATGTCGGCTGATGGACGGGGAGTAATGCCCAGTGCTGGCTGTCCCCGCTCTGCCCAGCCCRGTGCACAAGGGGTTAGGGTCCTGCAAAGGTGACAGATGTACTTTGCCTTCCCTCTTCTAAATTTCTTTGCGCTCATGAGGAGGTGGCTTTACTTTTGCAGTTCAAAGCTCCATAAACGCACCTTGCAGTTACATCAAAATGTGAACTCCTACCTAACTTACAATCCATAACAAGCCTCGGGCCTCCTCCAACAGCTCTGTTTCCTAAGTTTTTCCCTTTGATATAGCCAGTATGTTGCAAACTGTTTTCCCCCAGATATACTACCRTGCATTTTAATCTTAAAATCTTATTATGTTGTTTTGAAGCATTTACCAGTGCTTCTTGGTCACTTTATATCACTGCTGTCTCCTGAATGATGTTCTTAATTCCTTCTAGTTTAGGGTGATCTGTGAATTTAATAATTTTGTTTACTTCTTCCAGCTCATTAATTTCGATGCTAAATAATACCAGATCTCAGGCACCCAGAGCTCTGGCACCATCCCGCAACTTTTTGCATTTATCATTGCGTTTTGTTTACAGCCTTTTATCCGGTTCTCATTCTGCATTACTGTGTCCTAACTAAGCCAGGCTGAAATACATTTTAAGCCAAGATTTCACCGAGCAGAGGGTCAATTTTGTAGGTGTTTCAAAGCAAGTCTATGAAGCCTTAAACTGTGGAGTCACTTACACCTTGTTCCAGTCTGCTTACCGYGTGTGTAATCGCATCTGACCCTCCCAAAGACTCACTTCCATCCACTTGTCAACATGTAACTTCCTTTCTCACTCCCCTTTCCTCCTTTTATGTATTGCCTCCGTGTTYGGTTCCATGATTCTCAGGATTTTGAATTTATGTCACTCACATGCTCAGGGTCCAGAAGAAACAGTATAATAGGAAAAGCAATGGATAGAAAGCTGAATATTCAAGCTGTTGTTCATTGAAGAAGAACATGAACATTTCCCCTAGCACCTCAAAATGTGGCTGACATGAGTTTAGTTGCTGTTTTTCTTACCTAGGCTTGGACTAAGTCAGAGAGAGAAACACCCTACAAGCAAATATAAAGCTAATTGATTTTTTTTTCCCTTGTCCTTGCTGCATAAAGTGTAGCTTGAACAAAGACCAGAAATGCTGTACAGAGAATTAACATCTTTAAAACAATCACTCATTGTTAATGACTCAAGTATATTGTTAGTGGTGTGGACAGGGACAGAGCTGTTTGTGTTTAAATATGATTCATGGAAGCTGACAACTCTTCCCATGGAAAGAGCTGCTTTATTCTGACAGTCCTTTCTGGCTTTGGGTTTTTTTCCAGATGCTGCCATTAATGGAAACTGGGGTTGCTGGGCCAACTGGTCTCCGTGTTCAGGAGGTCAACGAACAAGGAGACGACAGTGCAACAACCCTGCACCGCAAAATGGTGGTTCATCATGCTCAGGGCCAGATGCTGAGACAGTTACTTGCTAGAGGGAATCATTAGGAACTTACACAAAACTGATGAGCGGTTTGCAAACGGAGTGGGAAGATGTTACCTGACTGGCTGGCTAAGTTGGCCTCACTCTCCTTATGGGTCTCATCCAAGTGCTTTGAAGTTGGAAAGATTTCAGAAGGCAAGGGGAGCTGGGGGTGTGTTACGAATCACACCTTCGGACATGCTTTGCAATTGTCCCGTGGGATTGAACATGCTTACTGTTCTTAATATTTTGACTTTTCGCTGTCTTTATTGCAATGGGCTAACTGAGACAAGCTTTATCTCCTGCCTTATTTGGTAGCTGCATGATTTTAAATTTTACTGGTTTGTTTTTGAAGGTTCCTTTGAGATAAGAAAACACTTTGATCTCACGTACACCAGAATCTGTGCTAACATGCAGCTTCTGTGAAGACAGCTGTGTCATGTGGAGCAAAATACAGCATATTAAAGTCTAAATCTCAATGAGCACAATAGTATCTAATGTGACATTTAAAGCCGCTGTGCCTCACTACCCCGGTTTCCCAATTTATTGTATTTAACTTAAATTGTCTGTTGTATTAGAAATTGTCTTGAAGGAGCGAAAAAACGAATTGTGAAGAACAGTCTGGTGACACCAAAGCATTGTCAGACTATGTAGCAGCGGTACTCTTGCYGCAGCAATGAGCTTCCTCCCGTGCATTTCTAAAGTAGAACAGATGCACTGAGAGTGTCGGATACACCCCGGTACGCTCAGATACGCCCGATGCTTCGGTTCCTTGGGAAGGGGAGGGAAGGACAGAGGGATGCTACTGGGATGGGGAGTTGGAAAGCAGCTGCTGCTCCTTCTACTGCTTGGGGATATTGGAAGGCAGGAGAGATGGCTACRCTTGCAGGAGAGGCTGAACCTCCTGCACCCTGACTAGGGGCTCTCACTCCAGGATGCCAGGACCCTCCGCTGGAGCAGGATGAGCAGCCAGCTTTTCTGAGCAGAATAAATAGAACATTTTGGAATAAACGTCTTTGCACATCCCCTGAGGTCCTCTGCCCCAAACAGGCTCTGGTTCATCCGTCTGATCCCATGAAAGCCTGTATTTCAGCAGCTGTATTGCTAGTCCACTCAGGTTAGGACATGTGAGATGGAGAGAGCTTGCTATGAAAAGAGCCAAAGCAAAGTGAACGATTTGCCCTTTGTTACTGTGCCTGGAGCAGTGCATCGTAATCCAGGTCAAACAGAAGAGGAACTTGTAATATTGTRCACCATTTCATGACTGACCTGAGCCTGGATCGTTCCAGGGACTTGCGTCCTACAGCTTCGTTGGTGGTTAATGATTTTTGCAAGGACATTTTACATGCTGTAAAATAACCAGTGCAAAGTTGTTCGTAAGTGTTGTGAGTCTTCTAACATCTGCAAGGTCAAACWCTCTTCCGAGGGTTTTTAGCAATGCTGGTGATGATGGGTTGGTATCACCAGTTTCTATCCTTTCAGACTGACGTTGTCTAAATGTAATTCTTATAAGAACAACTCAGGCTCTCTGACATCTGAACAATGGAACATGCATTTAGTTGTAGCCCTCATGCCGCCTCCACATTTATCGACAAGGTTTCTGTGACAGCTTTAAGAAAGGAAGAGCACATTGCATATGTAAAAGAAGAGTGCTCTGTACTCATTATGGGCTTCATAATTGAGCTGCCAACCCAAAACATTTCCGTTATCCACTGTGTAACTGTGGTATCTTTTGTGTGATAGAAATTTGCCAAGAGGTTCATTTCGGGTCATGGTCAAAGAGGTCACTGCTTATGCTAAGTATGATATTCTTCAAAGGTTTTTAAAAGGACGCTGTAGAAGCTCTGCAGCAGAGAACCCTGATCATGGTTCCTGGGTGCCTGTGAGGACATGTACTGCAGTGCGGTTGCCTGTCCTTCTCGAGAAGCATCAATATAATCTGATTCAGGGACTTTCTCAGATGAGTAGAGTGGCTTTTGTAAATTTAACCACCTTTCCTCATCATCAAGCTGGAGTAAGCACTCTGACACATAGTCACGGTGTGTCTATCCACTGCTGCGGCAAGCAGAGCCAGGGTAGCAACCTGAATTTGGACTGTTCCCTCATCAGAAAAGCCCAGATTTTTTGAAGTGGCATTGCCTGGGTTTGGATATTTGGGGGTTTTTTTGGAGGAACAGAGGAGAGATTTGACAATCTTCAAGATCAGTGGGATGGTCTAACTGAAGTATGATTTCAGCAGTGGTTGAATATTGAGCCTATAGTCTTAGAAGCCTCCCATAAAGGACGTAACTTATCTTGTCCTTGTGATTTTGTGCTTTGATTCAACTAACTAATGATTTATTATGACCTGGAGGGTAATAAAAAATACTGTGCTGAAGCTTTTATTGTTTCATTTTGGTACACATTAAATTTTGGTACTATCTTTTACTGGCGTTTCTAACTTCTGCTTTCTGTGTAAGTTTAGATTAATAACCCACGTATGAAAACTTGGGAAGGCTGCAGGCACGGTGCGTGGATGTTCAGCACTGGTTGTGCTGCTCTAGCCCATTTCTCTGTTTAAGACACTTGTCTCAATGGGTTTTACTGCATCCCGTATTACATTTTCACAAGCAATTTGCTTGTGAAAAAAAGGAAATTCAGTAAACATGGAGAAGCTGTATTTTCTCCACCTCCTTGCTTGAAGATCTTGCTGCTGTGGTGTGTGCTGGATCCAGTCAGCATGGCTTAGGAAGCTCCCGAAAGAGTATTTTAGGTTAGTTGTAATCGTCACATCCAGCTTTCCCAGGACAAAACCAGCTTGACTCTTGCAGCCCCTTACATCTCCATCAGGAATGGGTAAATCAGACTGGTTTCCAGCCTGGATTCACTTGCTCCCTGTCTTTTCGTATCATGTAGACACTTTACATTTACCTGTGAAGCTGGAGCATGGTCTAGGCTGCGGCTGGGGACTTGCAAACCCTGTGGTAGTCGTAGTATTGCTAAAATTACTTAGCAATGCTTTGATTTCTCTCTCTGTTGGATGGATATAGTTGCTCCTTCCCCAGTTCTCTCCCAGACGGAGAGATTTCGTTGAAAGCGACCCAGCGAGTCCGTGCAGAGGTGTTAACAGTCCCCAGATTTCCAACTCCTAGTTCTTCTACCCTGATGGCTAAAGAGCCCAGCAAGCACCCAAGACAACTGCCAGATTTCAGGTCAAATTATGCCTGCAGATTTGTCTTCCTTTTATATCCTATTTTAACACCCTGCTGCTTGTGTAAATCAACAAAACTGGAGATGAAGACAGTAATTTTTACCATTATGAACATGATTTTTTTTACTCATTTGTAGTGTAGCACTAAGAGCCCCACTGCGTTGGGCATGATACAGCAGCACAACAGATGCCGGTCCCTCCCCAAACTCCCCAGAATCTGGCRTTCCTTTTGTTTCAAGTATTTTGGGGTAGGCTTAAATGTTTTGTATCTTCCTGTGCCTCTGCATTACACTATATAAAAAGGCAGGCAATCATTTTTGAGCTGCTCCTGCTGGGGAATTTTTTGCCTGCTCTAAAATCGCAGGCTCCGAGGGACGCAGGCATTCGGGTAGTCGGCGTGACATTGACCCCGAGGTAGAAAACAGCTCTGTCTCAAGCGCTGCCCTTATCTACTCTGCTGTTAGCTGGTTATCTGGAGTCTGCACCTTGCAACCTCAGGTGTATTGTCATCAATCATTTGCTATTTTCTTTTGCGTACTGGTTCTTCTCTGCCCTTCCTTTGTTAATAACCCAGTTTGCCTATATCCATAAAAATATCTGACTGCGATAACATTTATCCAAAGCACCATACATCCATCACGTACTTATGACCGAGATAAACAAGGTCTCCTGAGAAATATGCCGCAAGAAATATATAGAATAAATAACTATATCAAATGTATGTCAGTGTGCAAGAGGGGAAAATCCATTCATTAAAACCAGGGTGGAACTGCAGTGTTTTATTGTACCCTCTAAGCTTTTAGTTTAAGTTTTTGCTGCTTATCTCATCTAGCACAACTCTCACGCTGGCCACTTCAGTATGAGATATATTAGCTTCTTTGACTGGCATTGTAAATGTGTAATTACTCATAATCTGTTTTTTTTCCAGACCTTAGAGGCAGTTTCTTCCTTGCTTTTGACTTCAGCTTCGCTGCTCCCAAGTTTCAGCCGTGCAGATGTCTGAGCCCTGGATGCAGCGGGGGACTGGAGTAGAAGAGGGGCTGCTATCAAGCTGCCTTTGGCATTTAAAGGAAACCCTTGGGTTTGTATTTCATTGCCCTGGGTTGCGAGGTGAACGATGAACTGCCCTGCATGTATCCTCGCTTTCTTCTCTATGCTCCAACACCACGGTATTCAAAGTGGAGAATGAACAACTGCAGGCAAATCCCAGCTTTTTGCTCTTATTTGTATGTGCTTCATGGTGCTATTTCACATGTGGTTTCTTTAATCATTTGGATTTATTCTTTTTTTTATGGTTCTCCAGCCTGTGATCTATCCTTCTAGAAATGGCTCTAAAAGCTGAGGGTGCAGGTTGCCCTCCTGTAGACCCCATCCCTCCCCAGCCCCCAAGGCATCCGATCTTTCTGTTCATTAATTTCTTCCCTCTGGTCACAAAAGAAGCATACTTGGCTTTCTAACTAAGGCGACTTTATACTTACTTACTTWCAGGCATTTTCCTGAGTCCTAAACAGTCGGTGCGAAGGTAAGAATCGCCTATGAGCCCACCAAGTCCTTGGTGTAAGAGCACTCTCTCATGTTTCTACATCACCTGCCAGCCCAGCGCCRAACAGTATTGATAAAACCATTGATGGGAAAACTTGTTTTGATCCTACATTACACATTCCTCTGGGATGTCTAAATCATAGCGATATATGGGTGCTTCATGCTGCTGCATTTTCCCAACATAGAAGACATCAGATTCAAGCCTTTGGGAGCAAATTCATCTCTGGGTGAATAGCACCTTTACCTGGAAAAATGCCATTGGCAAAAAGACCRCAGCTTTGCCACTCGTAGGGATTTTTCACAGAACAATTACATCTCAGCAGTCGAGACAACATGGTTTGTTGTTTTCTTTTACAAAAAGAGCCTATAGTTTCATTTTCAAGCAWAAGAGAAGAAGTAGTAAAAAATTGTCCTTTGGCAAACATGCACACAGAAGAAAATATGGGGCCAGATCTTCAGGTAGCATAAATCAGCTGCGGCGAAGCAGCGACACTGATTTACATCAGCTAAGTGTCAGACTCTAAATCACCACTGACACACTGTTGAAAAACAAGCATTTCCAAGAATCAGAGCTATAGCTGAGCAATTTCTTTCACTAAACCATGATTCCTTTCTACTCCCTCTTTCCATTCAACTGTATATAGAAGTGCTCCTTTGTGCTTTGAGGTTTTGTTGCTGTTGTTGCTTTTCATAATGCCTGATTCCTTCTCAGGGCTTTTTTTTTTTTTTTTCTTCTTCCCTTGTAATGAAAAGCACAGTAAGATGAAGTGCCATTCGCCTTCCGTCCACCCCAGGTTTTTGCGGCAGTTCATTAAGAAGAGGGAGCTGCGGGCTCTYGCTGCGGTCTCTGGACGCAGTTCAATACTGTGTGTATTCTTGTGCTGAGATTTATGTCTTACATTCAAAAAAGCTCCTTAAATCAAGCAGCCCGTTAGCATCTTCTCCGGCTCGGGGTGCCTGGGAGATAAAATGCCTGTGTGCTAATAGTTCGTCACTGATCTTAAAGAGGAGTAGCCTTCGCTTGTGTGTGAACATCCTCTGCTGAATGGTTGTGTTCGAACCTCTCCATTTATTACTTTATTTATTTATTTAAGATTCTTTGTCAGTTTGGGTTCATGTTTCGCAATGATGCTTCAGCGTCTTTAGGCTTAAGCCTCCCAGCATATGGCTTCGCTGCAAATGCAGCCCTGGCCAATATGCTGGACTTAAAAATCTGACAGCGCCAACTTATAAAAGTTTCATGGTACATATGTCAATACCAACTGCATAAAAATGCAAGGATCGTGAGCTTTTAATGTGTTTTCCAAAGGCAAATATAAAAATTTCTGCGAGTCAAGCTTACTTGCGTAAACACTTTTAGTAAATTTATAGCCCCACGGTCACCCAGCAGCAAAGCCACCCGTGTGGCTTCTCCACCATCTCCTGTACGGCAGCAGTGCCGCTGTGAACTGGCGGGGCTCCCATCCCATCTCGTGGGGCAGCCAGGCACGCGTTCAATCAACCGGAGCAATCGGTCTGGTTGTAGACAGCGAATCCAGCATGTCCCCGTACATACAGAAAAGCAATACTTGACAATCATTTCTCCCCAGCGTAATTCCGTTGCAGGATTGTGCCCGGAGTATTTATACCCCAGCACAGACTCCAAACCGCTCTCGACCCCGTTACCTGCGGGGAGCGATGCCCTCCCGTGGGATTTCAGCAGGCTTTGCTCTGCAGGTCCCTCCCCGCGCAGGGCTCCCCGCCGCCCCGCGGCACCGGGTTGTTGCACTGCCGGCTGCGCCGCGCCGTGCCCGACTGGCAGGGAGCCCAGCCTGACCAGCAGCTCCAGCGCCCGTTCGTCTCGCCGCCTGTAAACGCGTTAAAAAAAATAAAGGGGGGGGGGGGGTAAAAAAAGGTATTCAGGTCTGAAGTGCTGCRTACGGCCTGACTGCAGCGGCATACTTTGGGTGGGAGCAGGGGAGGAAGATTAAGGTGAATGCCACCAGCAGTTTGTGATTTCAGCTCCAGCTGTAACGTTTGCTGCGAGCGGGACTCCCTGCTCCATCCCAGCCATGCCCAGCACACGGATGGCTGTTGAGATCAAGGCGCTTTGAAGCCAGGGGAGATGAAGGGGCATCATCTTCTTCAGACACCAATACCTSTTTCTTTTTCTCCTCTGCTCATTTGAAAGGCTGCGGGTTGGCTTTTATTTCCCAAAGGGCAGCCGGCAGCGCTCCCTGCACTAACTTTCCCACCTCCRCCCAAGCCAGAGGGACAAAAGTCTCCTAACGTCGTGGAGCTGTTTTTGAAAAGTCTGCCCATCCCTTTGGAGATGGGTCATTTCAAGGCTTTTTCATTACAGTACAGACTGAGTTGTCAGGAGCGTTCGATACTATGGATTATGGCGGTGCTCCTGAATGATGGGAATGCTTGATGGCTGTCATTTACTGTCGTTTTTTATTTACTCAACTGGCCTTCGTGCCTGGCTTGGGCACTTTATTAATCCAGACAGCACAAATGGATGTGTGTGCTCTTAGTGCTGGCTGAAAAGCTGAGTTTCCCATCTGCTGGAATATAGTTCTCTAAAAAACAGGGTTTGGTCTTCAGTGAGTTTTGAAACTAAAAATTTGCTTCATTTCCCATGAGCTGGAAGTGTGTGTGTCCCCACTATTGCTAAAAGCAGGGAGCACAGGGGCTGGCCAGTTCGGTGGGCTGCTTTGGGGCCAGGTCCTGGGCTTTCCATGCTCCTCATCTAAGGTAGATTCCTTGGATTTAGAGACAACTCAAAAAACCTGAGGTTTTTTTAAAGCAGCCCACTTTTGAGTCACTGAAGCAATGCTTTTGAGTTCACCTTCATAAACCATCTACCCAGCTCTGCTCTTACTCCTTATCTCATCACAGCTTTGCTTCTCCAATGGTGAGACCCTAGTTATCAGCMCACGGTTGAAGGCCTGGAGCTCTGTCTGGTGGAACTGCTCTGAGGATGGATTTTTCTGCCAGCTTCAAGTGCTGAGATTTGGATTTTTTCATCATCACAAATCAGGACAAAAATATCCAGAAAGAACTGTGACATTTTTTTTAAATAAAAGAGCATGTTCCAAGGTTGGCTTTTTTTGCCACCCATTTCATTTTTTAGGATGGTATATAAAGTAATAAAGAAAACATAAAGAAAAGCCTGTCACTTTGGAAAAACACACTTTTTCTCCCCCAAAATAGTTACTTCCCTCTAGTTAAAATGTTTCCCTATGGGGGATGGGGAGCAGAATCCGGCAATGTGGCAATTTTTTACTAAAACGGCATTTTTGGTGGCACRTTGCTTAAGCACCACTTCCCAGTCRCTTAGCCTGACCCTTCCAGCCCCCCTTCCCTCCCTGCCTCTCGGGGTTTGCACTCTCGCCCTTGCAGCAGGCGTCCATGGGGGGATGCCGCAAGCGCTCCGGAGAATCGCCATCCCGAGGACGTGACGTGCCGGTCAGTGAGGACCAGATGACGGTCTCATTTACAGTAACGAGCTGCATCCATGGAGCACCGCAGGCGGGCAGAGCCCACCCCTGAGCTGGCAGCATGGGCAGCTGGCCTTTGCCTGCGTGCTGCTGCTGCACTCCAGCTCAGCTTTTTGCAACGTGTCAGTAAGTCTCCAGCTGTTAAACACATCCTCGTTTCCACTAATTTATTTCTAATAATCACCTGAGCTGTTAATTTAAGTCTCTTGCAGGGCTGCTTAGGATAGCGTAGCAACAAAAGCGATACGGAAGCGAAGGCTTGATTGATGCGTGGATGCAAAGAGCTGTTGGTTAACCACGTGGAGGGGAAAACCCTGTCCCTTTGCTGCCCTTCGCCCTCCCCTGCTGCGGGTGCGTGCTGGGGTCTTACCTCGGCGCTTAGTCTGCTCGCAGGCAGGGCCTCCGTAACCTGGTCGACACTGGCAGAAACACGCGTCTCCTACCAAAATGGGTTCACCGTTGTTCTGGCACGGTCCGCAGCGGCAGGCGTTGAACTCCAACAAGTAATCGTCCAAAGCCCGTTTCAGGTTTTGCCGTTTGGTTTCCATGTCGCCAAGGTTGCTTCTGTGGAGAATTTCATGGATGGGCTGCAGCTGCGTAGGGTGGAGGTGAATAGCATGGAGACAATTTCAGCTGGGCATCAACAGAGATGCCACCACGCCGCAATCAGAGAGCTGTGACATTGCTGGATAACCTCAGGGCTCAGAAAAAACTCATTTGTCTTCCTTGACAGCTCCATGTMCATCATGCAAATGCATTGCCACGACTGATGGGCTCCAGTGAGAAACCACCGTTYCAAAACCCTCCTCATCTTAGAGGTTTGTGTGGGATTGGCTTTTTTGGACTTGCGTTGGAATTTCAGTCTGGATTAAAATGATAAATTAAAACACCCCAGTAAGCCCATTTTTTGACTGATTTCTTAGAGCTGTCATGATCTCAGAGATTCTTGCATGCTTTTTGCCTTTTTGAACCAAAATGTTTTGGTAAGAGCTTTGGACAGTGGGTGTCATCAAAATTTAATGCCAACCTACCGCTAATGGTGACCAGATCCAGTAAATGCATCCAGTAAATGCTGAGCATGGAGAATTTCACCTACGTACATTTTGCCCTTTGATGCAGCAAAATAATATTGTGCCACCTACAGCTTTAAGAGTACAACATGCTCGTAATATTTCCAGTAGCAAAATCCAGTTCCTATATACTACTTAGCAAAAATAGCCCAGCGTGGGCAACTGTAATTACAACTCGCCTTCTCCATTGAACCTGTTTTATAAAAATGGTTGGATGAGCTGACGGGCTGCGGGCTCATGTGCTGGCGGTAGCATTCAACCTCCTGAAACGCTCTGAGTGGCTCATTGGGGTGTTTAAGGTATTAAACTGTGTTTAGAAAACAGTTCCCTGAAAAAATCTCAGCCCTTCTGTTTTCACCAGCAACAAAAATTCAACTGAATATTAAAGCTAAAAGCCCAAGGCTGCTCTGAGGACACATATTTATATTTGTCCATCCATGCATCTGTGGAATGCTGCACATCCTGGCTGGGAATCGGTGGAAACCAGTCCCAGAGAAGAGCTGGACATCGTCTCATTGCGCAAGGCGCAGTGAGAGCGATTCGTGGGGAGGATCAGCTGGGCTTTGGGAAGAGCTCTTAGTCAAATTTGCACAAGCCTCTTTAACAAACGAGAGGGAGCTGCAGATAAGAGCTGCTGAAGTGGACATGAGCGCTTATCGGCAGCTCCGGTTGCACAGTGACTGCTGAGCTCTGGAGCAACCAACGGAGAGGTCAGCGCATGGTTTACTGGAAAATTGCAATAAATTTTGCCCAGAATTGATGGGAACTTGTGCAGAAAGGTGAATAACCTGCAGCATGTGTTCGTCTGGAACTGAAAGTGCTTCTACTTTATCAGGGCTTTCTGCTGTCAAGGTGCTGCCCAGGAAGGTTCTCAGATTCCCTCTTGCCCTGCCAATAACGCAGATGGTTCCTGATTCCACCTTCCCTTCTCCAACCCTCTGTCAGAGCYAGGAACGGGTGTGCTTTCAAATGAAAATGCGAGGGATGGAAGTGGCAGCGTGTCCCTGCCATGACYGAGGTCCTTTGCTCAACCCCACAGCTGCGCTCCTGGAGCAGACCAGCGATGGTAGCACCTCAGGGTAGATGTGGTACTCCTGACTGCAGCTAAGGAGTGTGCCCGCCTCCTGATGCCTCTGTGGTCTCTGAGCCTGGATTCTCTCTTCCTTCCATCACCTCCGCTTGCACCCATCTCCTCCTCATCTCTAAAGCCCTGTAGGATGCTTCAGTGATATTTCCATTGTGTGAGCCATCCAATAAAATGAAGGAAGGAGGAGAACTTGGCTGATTTTTATGGCCACAGACCCTCTTTGTGGAGCATAGAGAGAGACATGACCCACCTGACAAAGCAGCCAGAAGCCCCCTGCTCTAAAAACTCCTGGAAGCACCCATAGCAATACTCACCATGGTCTGCAGAGGTTAGGCATAGCCACTGCGGCTCTGAGGCAGGTGAAAAGCAGGGGGGTCTATGCAGAGCCTTTTCGGGGGGGGGCAATACTCCTTCCCCAGCCCCCTGTGAGTCCCCTGCTTATACAGGAGGGCGGACAGCGTCGGGGAGAATAATAGGGATGAATGCAACTGCAGAGAGCCATTCATCGGGAAGCTGTTTGGGGACACATCAAAAACTTAACTCGGCACTAATCCAGCATTAAGCTCCTTGTCCGTCTCCCTGCGGCTGCAGTCAGTGGGAGATGTACTCCCCGTTGTGAAATGAATAAGAGGTTACCAGATCAGTGGCCCATTACATTTAATCTTGTTCTGTGATGGGATCACAATAAAAATACGAAATGATCTGCTCGACTACACTTTCATTCCTTATAGCGGCAGAGTTTCTTCAACTGCAGAAAAGTCTTACCTCAAAATCAATAACAGCAGGATTATATTTTAATGACCTTCCCCAGTGACGATACATATTGCCATCCCAACTGTTTAAGAGCCCTCCGCTGTAACTGGTATCTCCACCTCTAATCCGGGGAATAATATCTTCCACAACTGCACTGTTGCTCTCAGCATCTGARAAGTTGAATTACACCCGTATTGTTAGTTACCATTTCCACACATACCCTAGAAACTGCTTAATGGAGGTGAGATCAATCGTGCAAGGGGCTATCAGTGAGCAGCACTGATGCTGCCTCCTGAAATCGATGGGAGCTCGGCATCCCCCGCTCACGGGGCGAGCCCTGCCACCTTATCACAAGGTGATGAGTTGAGCATCACAAATGCTCTAAGCTGGTAAGACCTGAAGAGCCTGCATGCCTCCAGCCTTTGTTTCTTGTTAGCATGTGGGCAGTAGATCACACTGTCTATATCTGTCTGGTTAAGTGATTTACAATTCCAGGGCTTCCTAGCCTCTTTGAGTACTCTTTATAGTCAGGTTTGACTTCTTTAATAGTTGCCATGTTGCCCTTGTCATCCATCCATCCAGTCTGTTGTGGCTATAGGGACTGCAGCCTTCCAGCCACCCCACTGCCTCTGTTTACATGCGTTTCTAATCCAGGTATTGCTGCCTTAATTCCTGCTCTTTCAAGAGCAATCAATACTCCTGGAGACTTGCACCCAAAGTCGCTTTGGTCCCACAGTTGGGCCTGAGCCATGGCTGGGGATGCACCAGAGCTCCTTTCTTCGTACCCTTGTGTGACCCTACTTGAATCCCCATGCCCAAGCGACCAAAAGAAGTGATGCAAGATGCCTTAACAGACATCTGCCCTGCTATCATACCAGTTTTCAGAAATCCTTTCTTTGCACAGTCAGAGGATGAGACGGACGCTTCCAATTGCTGTTTACTCTCGCCGACTGTAAGGCCAATTGACMAGCCAATACAGGCACTTATGTCTTCTGCGCTGATGTCTGCAAAGCAGAAAGGAAACAAGTAAAATCAGCGACTCATTCTGAGTGGAAGGATGTTCATTCTCCTACTCGTTTTTTTCCTATCAATGAAGAAAATATTCAGTTATTTGCATGACCTGTTTTTCAAAGTCAAGAGCTATTCCAGGCAGAGGACAGCCTTTAGTCTTGTAGTGGAAAAGCCAATATTTTATTGGGGCATATTGGGCTTATCACATAATAGGTGAAAAGGGCAATGTCCTTACTGTAAAATTGTTTCCTTAGTATTAGAAGAAAGTGAAAATCTTAACACCAGGCTTCAGGTATGTATTTCTGTGTTTGGTCTATTTATTTAAAAATAAAAGGTCTGTTTTTTTTTTTTTACGGACTAACTCATAACTAGGGTAAAGCTGGGAACAGCAGCTGAAATCAACAGATTCTTGCTAATTTTCCTAAACTGAGGATCTGACCCATGTGTTAGTGGCTTAAGTAGCATCTTAAGTAGCAACTTGCAAAAGGTCTGTCTGCTGAGAGCTGCCAAAGCCTTACTGCCTGCTGCCGGGCTGCTGCTACCAGCACCGCCACATACATCAGGAAAATACGTAACTGGAGACCCATGAAGAGGCTGCAGAGGGGAGAAGGGAACTAATGAGGTGGTTTCACCAAGGTAAGCAATGCACATATTTCATACAGCCTGGTTTTATGTACGCACTTCAGTGTACTGCAAATATAAGGCCGTCTTCTGTAATAGTTAAAAAATCCATTGATTTCAATAAATATGGGTATTGTAAGTAATAGGTAACTTTTATATTGCTCTTTTTGTCAGAGGGCCTTAAAGTGTTTTACAAAGCAGCCCGGCGATCAATACCCCGGTATTGAAAGGGAGGCACAGAGGTCAGCGGGATTTGTGCATCGTGGCTTAATGGTCTAGAGACCAAACCTCCAGCTGAGCCACAACCCAGAGCGTTGTCAGAACTGCCTCACCCCAGCATTGGGGAGCAGAGTCTTGTCTTGCTTGTGTTTAAGATATTGGTAAAATGCCCATAGCTCTGGTTTTGCTCCTTTCTGCACACCTTGCAGGAGAGGCTCGCTGGAGCCACGTGGGGCACGTATCTGCTCGTAGGCTTGGTGGGTCCCAACCGGCGGAGGTCCTCAGCATCCCGAGAAGGGGGCTACAAGTCCTGGATTCAAACTGGTGAGAGCTGAAGCATGCTCRAGACTTCAAGGGGAATTACATCCCATTGCAAAACTGGGCCCTTGAGAAAGATTAAATGTGTAGCACTCAATTACTTGTGCTAAACTGTTCAACAGTTGTAAACACAGTGGGTAAAGTTCATTCACCCAAAGCAACATGAGTGATTGCTTATCTTGGTGTTGGAGTGCCATAAAATTAAACTTGAGGAACACCCTGATTAATTGATTCACCATGGTTCCCGTTGAGTAATTATGTTCAGCGAGGGTCTGTCAATACAATTCGCTATTGGTTGCAGCAAGATCGGGTCTTGATAAATGAAAACTGGTTATCATTGCAAAAGGGTGGTCATAGAAAATATTGGCACTTGAGGGGGGAGCCCTGATAGTTTTTTTATATGATATAATTTGTGATAGTTAAATGTGCTCGAGTGATAAGATTTACTGCTGCATTTTGAATTAATCAGAATATATGAAGACTCTTTCTAATTTACTCTGTGCATAATGTTTCTCCCATAAATGTTCTTGTAATGTGTGAACACATTATACTGTTTTCTGCTAAATAATAGAACCATAACAATCTATTTTAAAAACAAGTAATGAAAAATATTGATGGCAGAGCAACAAGGGACCTCGTTCTGACATATGTATTTATTTCACTCATGACCACATCCATACAAGCCCTTGCAGCCTGAAAGCTAGAAATGGGCCTGGCAGCAAAACTGCAGTCCTAAGCTCTGCACTGGTGAGTTGTGGTCTATTCCTGGGTATCTAAACCCAGAAGGTGACCTCATTTTCAAAATTCAGGTTTCCTAGATGCTTAAAGTCCAGCTCATGCCTATGCCTAGCTAGATGCTCAGCAACCGCCCAAGCTGTCTCTCATTTAGGGAGGACTCAGCCTAGGGATCTTTTTCCTGGGTATGTGCTTTAATCACTGGTCTATAAAAAAGGAGCGTCTTCCAGAGCATTTAACACATATCTTTATGGGCTAGGATGCAGTTCTTGATCTAAAGCRGGTGCCTTGCTGCTCAGCCCTGTGGGGACTCAGCGGTACATCTCCAGGCATCTGCAGAGCTTCAGATTCATCTTTTGAAGCTCTAATTTTAAGACTTGAGCGCTTAAATCCTGATCCTGACCATTCCTCAGGGGAGGCRGATAATCCTTTTACTAAGTGCTTTTAGACAGTGGCATATCAGCCACTGCAGGTGGCTCCTTCTGGGTCTACCTCTGACTTGGTGAATGTGGACTTTCTAGCAGAGTCTGGGTTAGATGAAAATTACAGAACTGTGCTACATTAGAATGAAAATTACATCCCTACTGGGGCACATTTTTGTCTTTTGCTGAACTTCAACATCCTTCTTTCCTAAAATAGGGCATCTCGTAGCAGTAAATCTCCTCCTTATATACACAGCAAACACAAGATAAAGCAAAATAATAGCCTCCCTCCACATGCTCTTGATTCATTCTTCCTCAGAAATTGGCAGTCTGCTTCCTGAAGACTTGCTTGCCAAGATCTTGTTCACTTCAATATCACTCACTCTTCAAAGTGAATAAATGATTTGAAGAGGCATCGTGTTTCCAAACATTAGTAGTTCAGGAACTTGATGAAAATTCTCTCAATTGGTAATTTCTTGTGGAAATTAGCATTCATAGTTATCCTAGTGCTGATGGTACCAAACCATTTCAGACCAGAGGCAAATTTTAGGCCAGAACCATGGAAATTAATGGGATTACAGCAATTTGGACCAACTGCAGCGATTTGCACTTGGTGTCCAAGATCACAATTTTCTTTTGCATAAATGTCCAGCCTGGAGTTACCAAGGCAGYGTTACCCTCAGCAGAGCGGAGTGATGGCCCTTAAGGGAAGTGGGATCTATTGCATTGTTGACACCTTTGCAAAAGGTGCAATCCAGTTAGTGTGCTAAAATACCATATTATTGTTGTGCATTTCATGTTTTTGATTAAGAAAAATGTTATGCTTTGACTCACCAATAATGGCTATTCTTGCAATCTAGACATCTGCAGTGGATTTTTTATGTTACTGAGATTTAGAGATATGGCTCTCCAGCCTCATACGCTCTAATTTGTTGAGAACCGGAGCTAACAGAGGTCTGTTAGTCTTCAGATATGACACTAACCAGAGTAAAGTGGCAGAGGTATTGCCAAGTGCAATGCGTTATTTCCATTTACAGAAAATTGAAACTCTCACTATTAGGAGGCTAAAACATGAGTGGGCTATCTTTCTTTACTCTGGATGAGTTTGCAATCCTTGAGCATTCATGAGAATGGTCAAAACAAAGACTATAAGAAATAGGAGAAGTTTAGAGAAGTCTAGCAAGTGACACTGCGAGATGATGGTTGTGGGGAGCAGCCAGAGCCAGATGARTTACTCTGGTGGACTGAACCCACCYCGTGGTCTCCAGGTTGGAAATGCTTGGTTTAGAGCAGAAAGTTGTGAACAGAGAATGTCCTGTGGTTTTCTAACCTTTTCTTCTCATTTCCTCCTTGTTAATGACGAAGATGTACTCAAAGATGCCACCCATAGTGCCGGATGTCATGAAATGGGTGCCRTAGTCGTTGATGAATTTGGCATACATGCCATAGTTGTAGGTGTCTGGAAGCTCCTGCAGGGATTGCAGCATGTCTTCATCCAAAACAATGTTGTCCCTTCTCATCTTGAAACGGGCTGTCTGCACTTTTGTCACACCTCTAATGAATCCAACATCCTGCAGGTAAAGAAAAGAGGAGCTGCCACTCAACATTCAGTAAAAAAAAAAAAAAAGTCATTTCTAGTCCTTAGGTTTGCAGAGGAAAGCCTGAATCTCTGACTGTCAGTGGATGTTAAAGGCATGAAAACCAGCCTGGTTTGAATGAAATTAGTGGTAATTCTTTTACAGGGAGTGTCTCTTTCTCGTGTGGCTATATGAGGTGGAGGGCAGTGCCATGGGCTTGGATGCTATGGGGTTTTTTTAATTGATGTGAGAATATGATCAGAATCGGGCTTCACATGATTCCCCTCCATCCTCCGGTTCTGTTATTTCTTCTTTCTGCCTTCTTTTCCATGCTGTTTATTCCCTTTTGCTTTTTTCACAGCCCCAACCAGTGATGCAGGACAAGGGCTCATGGCAAGCCCAGCCCAGCCCAGCCCGGCAGTGGGGTGATACCCTGGCCAGGAAGGTGTTGACGGGGGGAGTATTTTCTGGATATACCACCAGATCCATGACTCCTCTTCTAGATTGGCCATTGCCCCGGACAAGGCTCCAGTGCAACCAGAACARCCCTTTAAATTATTCCTCCAATAACTGATCATCATTTAGCTGCAAACATYGTGTGAGTCTAGACAAGGGCAAAGTAAATACTATAATGGTGCCAATTTCCAACAGCTTTTAAGGGCACTTCAACTCAGAACACCATCAAAGTAATTCTTCTTTATTGTTTTCTGTCAGCAGCCACGACAGAARTGGAGACGGGGCACGGTAAATGTGGGAAATACCAGCATTCGTGTTATTAGATTGGAAAGGAGTCGTCACAGCTAGTCCGTGATGTAAACTCACTGTGAGAAATACACCCTATTATCGGGTACTCTTTTTTCAGCGTGCTATTTTAACCTCCTGTAAAAAGTAGCATATTTCCCCATCATAAGGCAGCTTGCATTAATTTGAACAAGATATATTTGCTACYGGAGATCATTCCCTGAGGACAACTGTTTTGATCAACATCTTGATATTTCCTCCTCCCTCATCATCATTTTAAGCATTTTTTTATTTATGTGCTTAATGTAGCCATGAAACAGGATGGGATGAGATGACATGTGTTGTGGTACTTCGTAATTCAATTTTATTCCCACTCCCTGTTTGCTAAAATGTAGTAAGAACAACAAACGGGATTACTAACGATCATACATTTGCAATTACATTAACAAATTAAGGTACAATTACTATGTGTTAAAAAATGCAATTGAGAGAATAAACTGACATAAGTTACAGCCAGACCATGCGATGCACAGATGACACAATTTGAGCATATGCATCATCATTGATTTATTTTTTTTTTTACCTTTGCAGTGTATTGCGTGAAATTCTTCAGGGATCCTTTGCCACCTGATAAAGTGAAGCCCAAGTTTAACTGTAAAGCTARTTCTTTAGGACCAATTCCAATGGTGAAGCCTTTTGTTCTGAATTTATCACTTTTAAGGGCATCAAGCAGATCCTTTGAATCATCATAAAACTCAAAAGCGAATCCAGAATCAGCATGAGCCTAAAGTGAAAAGAGCAGACATTAATTTTTCAGGTACTTCCCTTCCTTTTTAATCTCTATTTCTTTAAGGAGCTGATAGTGCCTCTGTTGAAGCCCGTGATGCTCCTGACAATACCGACACTGACTTCAGTGAATGTGTAATAAAGAATTTAGTCACGTGCCATTTCATTTGGAAATATGTGAGAAATGCGGATAAAGCCATACATTTTGCTTCATCCATCTCCAGGCAGGGGAAAGGTTTGTGTTTAGCCACTCAAAGCAGTACCATTACAGGCAGAGCTGGTAATGGTGCCTATTAACTAGCTTGACACTTCCTATTATAAACCCCTCCTTCCAGCTCCTTACAGCTCTGCCAAATCCTAACGATTCGGAATGAATTTTTTCTCTCCAGCCTGCTTCTGGATGAATTTATTTAGGAAAAAAAATCAACAGCGGTGATCCAGCCGCTTGCGATGGCAACGCTAGAAAACAAACATTGTTTTGCCTGTGTTTTGGAAAAATGACCTTTTCCTTGACAGCTCTATTTTGCCGGCGTGTAGAATTGAGCAGCCTTGCTGAATCTGGGCTGTACCATTTTCTGTCTCTATAAAAAGCCGGCTAAATTACCAACACTGAAAAAAAACATCTCACATCATCATCAGTGACTTCCTAGACCCCGGTGGGTAGAAGCTCCTAAKTCAAGATGCATATGGGGCATGCTCAAGCATCTCTCAGTGCCTGACCATGGTGCAGATGTCCTTCCACTGCTAGCAGCAGATAAAGGGGAGAAGAAAATGTGGCCCGTGTGGTGGATCTGTCTGGGTTCAGACGGGGGACTAAGGGGCGCAGGGGAGTCTGCTTGCTGGGAGAACATGAAAGCCACTTGCATTGAGCCTGTGGCTGGAATATTCCCCTGGAATAATGTGTTTTCATTCATTCATGTCAAAAAGCATGATAAATGTTTAACAATGTGGCCAAGGCACCCACTTATGACATGGGAGACCCAGCTTGAATCCCTGCTCTACTTAGTTCAGTCTCCAACATCACATGTGACCCCCCCAGAGTATAGGCGTTGTGATACATGGTGACGGCTTTCAGGATCTTTGTCTCACTCAGAATTCGGATTTCTGTCTCTTGTAGCCATGCCATAGACTTAAAATGCTTTCAAAGATTGAACCGGTAGCATTCTTCCTGTTTTACACATGGCCAACTTCATCCCTCGAGGGGCAAGTGGCTTGCGCAAGCTCTACAGCTCATTAATAGCAGAATTTAGAGAAAACCCATTTCTCTTGACTCTGACTAGGCCAGAGTAAGCAGTGGGGATGCCTGGGTGATAAAACATGTTAGCCATAAAACAGCATTTATATCATGATTGCCGGTTGTCTTRGGGACAGCTGGAGAAAGGTACCTTGAAAGACAACCTATAGTGAATGATAAAGTGTACATAGTATCTTTATAGGAAGTTTGGCTTTTAGCTGGGAAAACATTGCTAAATTTGACCACCCAAAGTACTTACTAGGAATTGATATATGTGAAAGTTGTAAGGTTTCCGGAAATACTTCTCATCCTCTCCATAGTACAGATGTTCACATGCAGCGTCGTACTTCARCTCCCGCCACTCTCCGTTGTAGACATACTCACAGTGGCCTCCAAAAAAATTAGGATCATATACGTACTGGCTCTCTTCCTGTGTTAGGATATTGTATCTTGGAAAGAAATAGCATTCAGAAAGTTATCCGTAGCTCCTGTTTTATTTCCCCAACAGTCTCTGTCACTGTTTCTGTTCTCCTGATGCTACAAGTTATCTGTCTGTCTCTGACTTTGAATTTGGATAGCACCTAAAATAYAAGTTTCGGGTCTGTTCTCCTTGCTCTCTCCTTCCCAAAACTGACAGGAGACAAACAGCCATTTTATTTCCAAGACATTGGGTTGGACTCATATGCTAGAGATGGAAGAAATCAGTTAAATCATCCAGTCCATCCTGGCGAGTAGTTATGAAAGTCCCAAAGTCCTGGAATTCCTCCAGGTCCCCCGTGAGTCTCTCGCAGCCTAATGCATCTCACTGTCACAAAGTGKTTTCTGGCATTCCCTGTAATTGTTTTCTATCTTTATTTCATCTCCTTCCTTTTAATAATGGTCCCATTTCTCAGGGGAGTTAGCACCCTCCCTAGACTTGCAGTCTGCTTGTGCCTTGCCAAGTCTCTCGCTTATTATTTCCTTATGCCTCTTTCTTCCTGYTCTCCAGCCATCACAGCTGCTGCCCTCTGAAATTCTGCCTGTTACTTAATATTCCCTGTAATTCCATGGCCCCAAATGAAAGCATTATTCAAACTAGACAGCAGTATTGCTCCTCACAACAGGGACACAACAGTCTTTAAGAATAAGATAGTAAATGCTATTGCTTTTGTRTGTTCTGCGGGAGAAACACATCAGAGAGCACTATTAAATGGGGTGCTCAGTGAAAATTGATATATGCCTTGAAAAACTTTTGATGGGCTTTCCCAGGCCCTGGGCCAGAGAGGGATTTATCTCATGGACTCCAGAGAGCATTGGATCGAGCTGATGGGAAAGTTATCTAATGGGTGACTACATTCTCATACTGTAGCCCATGTTCTCCAAGTGAAACTAAGCAGTACCTTGGTTAAAACACAAGATTTAAAACAAAAGTGTCACAACAGGCAATTTGCTTATTTAAACTCATTCTGGATTCCTCTTTTCCATGTATTATCTAGCCAAAATTTGAAACTGAGTACAGTAAAACTTTTTCATGGATAGGTGTATTTACCCTGCACATATTCATGTGGAGCTCAGGCTCTCTGCCTTGAATCTGTGCTCTGACGTCCTAAATCCTGGAGTTAAATCTTCTACTTAAGGATTAAAGCCACCAGGATGCTGCATCTCCAAAGTACTGTTTCCTTTAATGTATTGCTTTTATCAGCTGGAGAAAGTTGTAAGATAACTGGACTCAGAGAACTGGGAAATTTTTTTACATGAGTATACAAAGGACACTCACACGYACAGAGAGACCAAGGTCAGACAGTAAATTTGAGACAGAATTTGAAATAAAAGCTGGGATGAACCCTCCTGCCTCCCTCATTGCTACCCATGGTTGGGTGGGACAGTAGCTCTCTTTTGGGTTTTGTACAGCACCCTATCAATTCATGGAGCACCGCTTTTACTAAGGAAGAGCAATATAAAAAACTTAATCCTGTTTTGATTGTGAGAGTAGCAGCTATTGAATAATTACTCACCCTTGGACTGCTTTTTCAGACCCTGGGATTGGAAACAGATGTTCACAAGGGCTTTCAATATCTTCATCCTCACAGTTCTTCTCATCAGACCCATCTCTGCAGTCTGGCTCTCCGTTGCACACAAGATGCCGTTTAATACAGCGACCTAAAGTGCACAGGTACGAGTGATTGCTTACCCCCCCTTCAGAAAACCTTTCTGGCAGCTTGCACTTTTTGTGTTGTTTTCCACCCATATCTCAGGGCCACAAGAAGTCACGCAGGGTGTTAAACACAGCGCTTTTCTATCGGGAGCTTGCTTTTCCCAGCTCCCTGGGGGGGAGGTTTTCCTTTGCAACCTGGAGTGAGCACAGCTTGGAGTCCATGCCAGCCGCTCCCTTGGGCTCCCATGGGATGGAAATCAAGTAGAGGTCACCTCACTGGCCTGATTTTATTCTCTACAATTATGCTTTTGGAAGGGAGCTACAGGAAGCAGTAGTTTCTCCGCTTGGCTTAGGGAAGTCATAGAATCATAGAATCATAGAATCATTAAGGTTGGAAAAGACCTCTCAGATCATCGAGTCCAACCATCAACCTAGTACCCATGCCCACTAAACCATGTCCCGAAGCACCTCATCCACACGTTTTTTGAACGCCTCCAGTGATGGTGACTCCACCACTTCCCTGGGCAGCCTGTTCCAATGCCTGACTACCCTTTCGGTGAAGAAATTTTTCCTAATATCCAATCTAAACCTCTCCTGGCGCAACTTGAGGCCATTTCCTCTYGTCCTGTCACTTGTTACTTGGGAGAAGAGACCAACACCCGCCTCTCTACAGCCTCCTTTCAGCTAGTTATTTATGGTATGACTAGGTAGTTATTTCAGGTATGACTCCTTTCAAGTCAGCTCTGTCTGGTCAAAGTGCAGTTTTCCCTCTTCCCAGGAGGTATTTGGGGAGTTTATTGTAATAATTGTAGCTCAAGAATGGATGCTTGCAGGAAGGGCAACTTGAAAGTGCTTTTGCTTCTGGGAGTGAAGAGAAAGCCTTGACATGATATTCATGGTAGGAATCGATGCACTTGCCTCAACGGAGCGCTGACGACCTGCTCCGGCTTATGAGCTGGTCACAGAGCTGGCACGCATTTCAAAATTTCAAGAGGATTTTCATTAAATGCTCGAGATCGGAGCCATTTGTGTAAAAACAAAAGTCTGTCAAGGCTAGTCAAACTTTCAGAGAACAGCCGTATTTTATCCCAATCCTCAGAGCTGGGGATGGCTAAAAATAAATAAATCACCCCAACAGATTGCTAGTTGGATTCATGATTGAACTATGTCTTTTGCAGGGGGAGAAAGTGGTGTGTTGTGGGAGCGGTGGTGCCCGTGGAGGGGAGTGTGAGCGTGTAGCACAGCAGTTGGAGCAGAATATTTCTACTCTCTTTGTTCCACTGAAAAATTAACCTTTTCCATGTCACACAGCCTTCTTTTCTATCCAAATCAAAGCGTAACATGAATGGATTTCTGTAAGTTCAGGGAAAAAAAAGCAAAGATGAGGAAATTTTCTGCTTTCTCTTGCACTGGTTCACCATCCTGTTGGCTGGGCTGAACGCATTTTGGCAAAGCTCTGCCCGTGGCAGGGGACTGAAATCATCCCAGGTCTGTCCAGCCGGGACCGAAACCTCCTCGGCAGGAGTTTGTGCCCAGTTCACTCACCTGTCTCCTCGCACCGAAAGTCCTTCCCGCAGCCGGGGGGTCCAGCGCACGTCGTCTCGGCACGGCAAGCTCGCTCGCCCCAGAGGTGCCCCGCGCATCGCCGCCCCGCGAACCCCGCCGGCTGCACCAGCCTGCGGTACCGGTGCTGAACCGCACAAGAGAGAAAAACACCGCCAACACCTAACTTGTGTCCCCCAGAGACGTCACCTCCACAGGCTATAAAGCAATYAGAACTATCGCTTTTATCTATATTGTTATTTTTCTGTGTAGTCCACAGACTTTGCACGTGATAAATCGAGGAGAGTCAGCAGAGAGGTGGAAGCTCAGGAGATTTGCTTGAAGTTCATACATTGGGGGGGGTGGCAGAATTACTGTTTTTAAAAATCTCTTYCCTATTTTATATCTTGGAAATAATGTGGAATTTTTCCAGTTAAGCATGCTTTGTCCTGGAACAGGCTCAGATGGACGCAGACACTAATTACAACAYTGATGCTGCAACATTTCTGATGGATTATTAATGAGAATTGCTGCTCTTTAAAGTAGGAAGAAAAAAAAAGGAAAGAGAGAAGAGCCAAATCATTTTCTGATCATAAGCACAGGAACAAAAAATGCAGGGATATAAACTCAGTAGAAAGCAGAATTATGTCAGGTGTTTGAAAATAAGTTCTTGAATTATGAAGACATATGTGAAATGATATAAAAACCTGAGAACAGGAGCTGCTTTCAATTTCTTTTCATTGGAATATTTGCATTAAGAATCAGGGGATACTTAATTAAATCTGAGATAGAAAAAGAAGAAAGTCTTGGGCAAATATTGGGGCCTGATTCTTCCACCATTTGCCTTGATTTTGCATTTTGCTATTCTGCTGCCTTAAACCAATTTATTCCCCGGTTTACACCAGGGTGAGTAAGAGGCTTTCTAGTAGAGGAGCATTTCCATCATATTTGGATGAGTTTACTGGATGCTTCAAGAATGATAAATATGTATAGTATATATAATTAATGTGTGTACATCCTCATCACAGACACAGCAGAAGATAAATGAATACATTACAGTGGAGTCTTACTTTTTTCTCTTGGCAAGGAAAGCAATCAGTCCATTCTGACCACTGGCTCAGCTGACAGTCGACAGGAGCCGGAGAATTAACATCTCTGCTGCTTCTTCTAAGGAGGGGAAGAGATTGCGATCTAAGGTCTTTGAAGTTGTGTTTTAAGGAGTGCTGGAGGCTAGCAGGGAGAAAATGATCTGTRTGTGTGTGGTTTTCCACCAGGAACCTATTTTATAGGAAATGGGAAGCATCCCTTAGCAGGGGTGGCTGTACTACCCGAGATGCCCCGTCCAAGTATTTCACCATCAGAATTGGTCAGGGGCAGCARGTGCAGGACCTGAGGATTTTGTCTTGGCTTTCCCGCTCTCCCAAGAGATCCTAGCCCTTTCTAATAGGTAGAATGCAATAAAATATAATGTACATCATATATATAAGACCAAACACACTGAGTAAACAGAAGGAATTTCGAGAAGAGACAGGTTTTCAGGAAAGGCTTCTTTTTTGGCTGTGTTCTCAGAAACACATCACGAACTCCAGGAGTAGTGATGTTTATTACCTTGGGCCTGTTCTGAAATCCATTGATTTCACCTTTTTACACCATTGTGAACTCAGGGTCAGTATTTTTCCCGACAAGTATGAAATCAGGGTCTGATTCCCATGGGCTTGGCGGAGTGGTGGGAATGGCTGCACCAACAGTGCTGAGAAGGCGAGGTACAAAGCCAGATTGACTATGGGAATTCGTTGGTTGACCATTTCTAAAAGGAAATACATAAATTCTGAGAAGAGGGAAAAAACTAAAGGAAGAGTATAAAAGGAGAAAATGGCAAGGGTACTGTATTGCAGCGGCCCTTGGATCAGACTCTCTGCACATACAGTGAATATCATCATACAAGAAAAGACTTCTCTTGCCTCCCAGCCCAGTCGTTAACGATCTCTATTTCTGTCCCTATTCCTACAATCTTTATTTGTATAATGTGCTGCTTTGTCTTGAAGAGCAATCTGTGGCATGTCAGTACAACTCTGTCTTTGCCACAGCCTTCGAAGCATTTTGAGGGGTTATTCTGAGCCAAAACATTATTATTATTATTTTGGTGATTAACTAATGAGCAGTCTGTTTTAYTTACGAGACTGCAGTCCAAAGAGAAATATTGATAATTAGCAGAGGTACGGAGCACATCGGGGATTCATCACAGGCTGTAGAAGAGAGACTACTAAATGAAAGCCGCAACAGCTCAGCAAGGGAGCCTGTGGATGCAGATCAGTGCATGAGATAAAAAGCCACCGTGTCTCCAGGAAAACAACAGGAGCCTGCAGACAAACACGGAGCTGGAGGACACGCATGTATTGATGCCTTTTCGCTCTGACAGGAGGATTTGTGGGCTGTATCCTTCAGCACTTCACAAAGTACTTAATTGGCTCACCTTCGATTGGATTTTACATTTACCTCTTCATTATTCTGCCTTGTTTGAGAAGTTCATCAAACATCAAAAATCTCGTCTTTGTTCATTTTCAAAAGGGATTATTGGAATAAGCCTTCATAATTAAGTGTATCACTACCACATTTTTTTCCTTTCCGCCTTCTCCTTGTCTCCACGTTCCAATTATCACTGATACCTTTTTTGATCCTTCTAAATCATATTTGCCTTTAGAACAAGCCTGAAATTAATAGCTGTAGAAAAAAAATCCAACCATTTTCCTATCATGACACTATACCTTTAGAAAAAGGTAACTTGTTTATTCCCTTCCTTCAAAGCTTAAATGACGCTTGTATGGGTTAATAATATTGTTTAGGCAAAAAAAATAGAGGTATGAGGATCTGGCTTGGATTGAAAATTGGGTTATAAACAGGCACTTGTTAACTTCACATTGTCAAGTGCAAAATAATTATAACGAAAAAGGATATGAAAAATATTCGCTTGTAAATCGTCTTGTATAGGAAATTCATTCCAAGTGCCCAAAACCAGTATGGTAATTTTGGTAAGGAAGTTTAAGAAGGCTTAATAGTCATCTCTAAAAGAAAAACCATTGCGCAAACAGTTTGTATAAGAAGGAATTACRATGCCTAGCTGGGGCTTTGGACAACTGCCAATATTTTTTCTTTTCTGGTAGCTGTTTACAGAGAGCACAGTGTGCACATGCCTCAAGTCAGGACAAAATTGATGGGCTGACTGACTTGCCCGTAATTCCTCTATGTAAAGCTGGGGGGGAACCGACTTACCTCTGGGAAGGCGATGCCTCGAGCTCCCTGCGTGCTGTCGCCGTGGCCTGACGTGCCGTTAAAGCCAGCGAGCATATAGAGAGAATCAGAGGAGAAAGCTGACACAGGCTCCACCGCATTGTTTTTCCACGTGTAAATGTTTGCTATAGGTTAGCTGCAAACAAAAGCTTTAGGCTTCAGAACACCGTGGGGCAAGCACTGCTAGAAGAAGCGTCGAGCCCACCGCACTCCAAAACGCTGCGGTAAATCATTGACGATGGCACAGATCAAATCACAAAGATTCAGGACACATCCCGGAGGCCTTTGCCCTGTTGGAAACAAATTCCCAGTTTTCTGGCAAGGGAATATATTAAACTGTGCAACTGTTTCCACATTAAAGTCAATCAAGTCCTATTGCAGCAGCGTGTTTCTTGTCCAGCCTGCACCCTCCTTTTAATTTGAAGGAAGAGGAAACTCATTTTATTTCCCTTACTGACTTAACTGCAATTTTGGTGCGTCTGGTTGCTGACCAGGGAGAAGCTTCCCAGGGCAGCAAATTGAAGATTATTAAAAAATTCTCTTATGAGGAACATGTGCCTTCCAGATACATCAAGGAAATGTCAGTTCAGCTTCTTCCCATTGCCATCCCCGTAAGATAGTGTTCCGTCTCCAAAGCTCATGTGAGTTATCACCTGGTTTTTGATGGCCCTACACAGTCACTGCAACATGAGAATCTAAATCTTTGTTTTCKGAAGCATTTGGGGTGGGGAAGATGCCCCCTAAATCTGAAATTGTGTCTTACCCATATGCTGTGCAAACCCATCTGTTAGTGGTGGCTCTGATGCTTTTACCTGGTTGGGATCTTAACACAGAAGTAGTGGATGTGCACAAGTATAAGAAAGCAATACCATAGAAAGCAAGAACACCACGGGTTATTTATTATTAAGATAATAGTCACAAGATGAGAATATTCAGTTTTCGTGTGTTGGAAGAAAGGAAAAATGGCCATTGGAAAGACACTTGGTTATGCTATAGCCCAAGTTGTCCCATACCTGTTTCCCTAAGCTTGCACACAGCCTGCAAAATTCCCGAGGGCTCCTGGCCAGGCACAAAAATGCACAAGGAACCTATAAATGCACTAGATATTAGTTAAAAAAAAAAGAGTGAGAAATCTATGGAGACTTTTGTGTTCAAGCAAGGGTCTGTATCTCCCTGCTTTTTCTTCTGCATAAGTGGGCTGAGATGCTTCATGCATAAATGAAGTGTTCCCAGTAGACAACCGGAAGCTTGAACCTCAATAAATTCAAGAGAAAGTGTAATTATTGTAGGAAAATCTGGTCTTGGGCTATTACAGCTATTAAGCAGACAGTGAATTGTCCTCTGTCCACAAAAGACTGGGATAGAAGTGTCACTTTGTGTATTTCCCAAATTAATTGCAAAGCTCATTTCAATAGCTGGTATTGTAAATTATCAAAATAAAAGGACCTCTTACCGTGTTATTTTAATGTAATTAAAGTTCAGAATGACCCTGGGGCTTGTCTTTGCTAAACACGAAGAAATGTAGCACATGGGTAAACTCTGTAGTGAAATGAAATGAAAACTGCCTTTTTGTGACCTTCGAGAGTATGTTAATGTAATCCCTTACCAACTAATGCACTTCAGATGAGTTCAGAAAGTACTTCTCCTTTCTTCGCCTACACAAGAAGAACTCAAATAAGGGTTTTAATATTTTTTTTATATACTATTAAACCTAAATTGCTTTTGCCTGGGAGAAAAGCAGGGGATTGAAACTGGCCTAAGGCGATCCCCGCCGTTACCGCCCTATTACACATTACAGCCTCTCTGCATGTTGCTGTTAAGACAGGACGACATAAAAAGGTTTCAGCGATGCTTATAAAGGTTTGGTGGGGATGGACCCCACTGTCCCCGCGGTGGGAGCCTCCCTGGCCATCTGCCAAATCTGTCTTCGGTCCAAACTTCTGCCGTCCTGTGATATAGATGGCTGCTTTGCACAGTCAAGCGCCTCCTCAGCCTCTAAGCAAGACTGTCGAAGCATTATATCTTTTCTTTTCTGATAGCAGCGTCAGAAACACAGCATCTATATAATGAAAGTTATTTGTGGCACGTCTCCCAGGTAAAAGGCTGGGCTGGTTTGTGCAATCAGGCACAACAACAATTTYGCACTGATAGGTGAGGTCGTTTGGGGGGGAGGCGTGCGAGAGAGATTTAAGCGGCAAGCAAGGCACACCACGTTAGAGGTGAAATTAAAGAACCTTTCTCAAAGGTGGTGTGTTCCAAAAGTGATATATATAAAAGTCATGGTTCCATTTATAACATTATGAATTGAACTTGTCTAAAATGTGTGTTGGATCCTTGCCTCTAAACCTGAATTAACTCTCTGAACCTCTGGCTTGCAATGCTAGCCGTGCGGTCGCTAGCGATGCAGTCACCTTCAGGATGATGAGCCGTGAACTGAAGTCTTGGGGCTCTTCAAGAGCGTGGACRTGAGGGCTGTGAGCAGGCTGGGCTGAGCAGCGAGCTCGCTGCAGCRAAGCCTGGGTGGGAGTTTGCATCGTCACTCTGGGACTATTCCCATCGCAAAGCGCTTTTCCCCGACACTGAAGAACCCTTCACTGCCAACCGCTAATTAGAAGACACRTAACTCCTCATTTGCAACTCTTACATATCTAAAATCAGGAGCAGGTTAGCTCAGTGTAAACACACTTGGGCACCCACTTTCCCTCTCTGATAGCAGTAGAGGATTTTGTTCCACTTCAAAAAGTCTCCAGTTCACATGTCTTTGGCCCAACAAGGGGAATTAATTTCTGCCTGCAGAATGCGTTGATCTTTTAAATAGCACCTGAACAGCACATTCAGTAACATGGCTGTCTTCACGAGGATGAAGTTATATTACAAGAGCTAACATAATGTTGTTGTTGCCCAGCAATTTGCATTTGTACTTTCTTTATATGTAGATTTTTATTTTTAGTATATTCATATGGTTTTTCTGCAGGGGATACAGTTACTTAAAAGAATCATCCCTTTTTATGCCAACATTCTATTTATAATTTTTTGTAGTACATTATTCGTGCAATACTGTAAATCTGAATTTTGTCCCTGACTTGAAGACCATGAACACCTAATGACAGAGTCGTGTTCTTTTTTATTCTGTTTGATACACCATACCCCCAAAGTTGTATCCGAGCTTCTTGCTGTTGATGTGACTGACACCTGCCATGTGCTGTTTGTTCTCTCATAGTTCCCCAGGGAAAAGTGCAGAGCAGACAGCCTTTCATTCAGGGGTAGGATGGTGGTTTCTTAAAAATACAGAGATTGTCGCAATGATGTACAGAGGTTATAGAGATGTTAGATATGGCAAGATCAAGGAATTATGCCTAGCAATTGGAGCTCTGCCCTTGGAAAGTTCRCCGTTTTCACACGTGCTTTCACAGCACACATGGGCTTTCTCAGCTCGTCCTCTCTGCAAGCACTGGAGAGCTTTCTCTGCACAGTGGCTTGGTAAAATAACTTCTGTTTTGCCAAGGAAGCAAAGCTGGTTACCAAGGTCTTAATCTCTGAACTTTAAAATCAAAATCCCAGCACAGATACCTTCAAGAGGAGGGTTTAGATTTGGGAGATGGCTTTATATTGTATAGCAAACAGAAGACACAAGTAGAAGTATTAAGAAGGATAAGACAGATGTCATGTGTTTGCTGTAGTTTATGCTGCTGAGCAGATGCTCTGTGCTAGATGATATTTCTGCAGTCTTGAAGGCCTCATGCCCGTGCGCGCTGCATTACTGCAGGGCAGGGAGAGGATGCTGCAGGCTGTACCTGGCCCTGGTCATCATCCTCCRTGTCAGTGGGGTGACAGCAAACACTGCCTGCAGGTGCTGGCAGGAGTGGTCACTGTCACAGTGATGGTGACCACACCACAGGCAGCGGTTGTGTCCTGATAACGGGGCTGACCAACCTCTGCAACCACCAACGCGCTTTTCCTCTGTGCACCAGTTGTGCATCTCATTTCCTGAGGTTCATCTGTTTTTCATCTTCAGCCTAAATTCTCCGGCCACTGAGTGGTGAGATGATGCATTGYAAGGACCAACAAAGCTATGTGTCCTTTATGTGCCTTGGGCACTTATCCCAGCCACTGAACCCAGTGGCTGCGGAGACGTGTGGAAAAGGTCCATCTAAGGACCAGAAGATGACCACAGCTCTAGTGCTGGACATGCCAGTCCTCATTTGGTGTCACCAAACACTGAACTGGTCTGATAACATACCTTCTACCAGAGTAAACAGCCTGAAACACAGGAGCAACTATAGGGTCTGTATTGCTAAAAAAGAAGTATGCACTTAAGTGTGGGATCAGGGCCGTACTGCAGAGACAACCTTGTAGCTTGAACAGATAAAAAACCTGAAACATTGCAAGGCTTTTAAATTAATTTTCTTGACTGCTGCAGTGCTTTGATGGGGCTGATCTTAAAACTTCTGAAGGAGCCGCGTGGGTACCCACGTTGGCTCCTGAATAACATTTGGTCCTGGCCAGTAAAAGAAAGTGTTAGCTTTTTGAATGCAGGGATCAATAATACTGCATTTTCTTAAATTTCTCGTTAATGCCAGTAATGCAAGACAGAGCRGGCGGCTCGATGGTGGAACAAGTGATCCTATCTCCCCCTCTGCTGGAAAACCACGATATGACCTCCTGGCAGAAAAAGGGTGAGATATTACGGGGAACCGGGCTGGGATGGCTGCTCTGGCCCTCCCGGGGGCAGAATAAGGCATAAAAACTGTGCCAAAATCCTCCCTAGCACAAGGTTGTGCCCTGCTATCCACTTTTGCCCATTTTTCTGGGTTCTGAGGTGTTTTTTCAGATATGCAGACCTACTGTGTTGCACCCAGGAGCAGCTGTTTCCCTCGCTCTGTGCCCCATCTCCTTCCCCCAGTGCTGTCCCACATGCGGGGCCAGTAGCTGTGACAAGGGAAAATAACTTGTCAGACCATCCCCAATCTATAATAATATGACACTTGGGCTAACATCATCACCAATTATGTCATGGGCAATACCTGAATCTAGTTGTCTTCCAAAGAAGACTGGATTGCCCCAAAATTTCACTGGTCTTCACCAGTCACRCTGCCCTGCCTTTCTAGAAGTCTGAAAGATTAGGAATGAATCATATCCCCAAGATCTGCTGTTGTTTCTGGTCTCTAGTAACAACTCTGTGAAATCCAAAAAACCCCAAATCTATATAATATACCTATAACATATGACAAATCCCACCAGTCACTAAGTAGCTGAGAAGAATAATGCAGGGAAAATAAGTCTGCTGAACACTGTGCTTGCAGCCCTTGGACYGATGTGTCTATGTAAGACACTAATTGCATCACTGCAAAAAACCCATCCAAATCGTAAAATTTAAAATTTTTCAACAGGCTGAAATTGTTCTGGGGAGATTGTGCSTGCTTAGGAAGTGTTTGGTGCTGTTCTCTCAGTAGTGGTATTTGGTTTTATTCGAGTCGGGGCTGTGCCTGGGAGCTCCTGTTCTGGGTCGGTGCCTCTGATACACAAACCCAGACCAACCCYGAGCTCCTGCTCCAAACTGCTGCCTGTTTAATAGCGGCAGTGGACAAGGTGGTCATTGTGTTTTGCTGGGACGTCGCCCTTCATGGCAATTTGCAGCTTGGTGGGGACCGACGGGAGGCACCAGCACTGCGGGGAGAGGTAGGGCAGGAGGGGAAGGGCTATCGAAGGGATTACCTGCATTCCCTCCAGCATTTCGGGGAGGGTGTAAAGTCCTGTTTTGTCATCTCCTGACGTATCTGTCTAGTTTCTCTAAGGAAATTGTGCCATGTGGCCCATTAAAAGGTGAATTACATAGAGCAGTGCCAGCTCTTTATCATCAGGCGTTCCCCAGAAAGGTCCACAGCCAGMGAAAAAAGTCGGCTTCCACTTCTGCGGTGTTTGATCTGTACAACACCACAGCTACACCACGCTCCTCGCGCAGTTATTATAGCCCGGTGCGATTTATGGCAGCCCTGGGGCTGCTGTCGAAGGGAGGTGAGGCAAGCTGGGTCCCACCAGGGCTAGCACTCACAAAATRCATGTTTTAAAGAAACCTTTGGCATTTTCTTTTTATTTTTAGAGCCCATATAGAGGAATCTGCCCTGTCCCTTTCCGCAGGACCACGGCTCTGAAGTCACAACCTCCTGATTCTCCAACAGTGCTTTAATTCACAGCCCGCATTCATACCCCTGGGTGGGTCATAAATCCTCCCCAGCTACCTGTACACAAAGCCGGCATTCATTTTCATCACGCCGCGACTCCAGCCCCAGCTTGGGGGACTTCCCTGCCAACTCCCGGCTCGGCAGGACCCCCCTTTCTTCTCCGAGACCACCACGCAGCAGCAGGGCTTTTCATGTGGCGAGGATTGAGACTCACGCTTCGAGTCATGTCTCCAACGAATTAGTCTTTTTTTTTTTCCCAATTTCTTTTCCTTTTTTTTCAGCTCTCCTCAAGCTTGGCTCTGGAAAGCAGGGTCAGGTTAGGCTGCGAGAGCATCGRTCCCACTCCCAAGGGCATTGGGGATGCTTGGGGCAAGGCTTTCCTCGATGTGCATGTGCAGAGGGGGAATGTCTATCCATAAGTCAGGTATCGCACCCATTACCTTCAAATCAGTGGAGGGAAATCTGGGACACTTTCAGACAATTGTACGCGCAGAAGTTGCTATCAGATCCTACRCATCACAGACATCCTTTATCAGTCTCTTTTCCTCTATCCTCGAGGCCTGCCATTGCTGCAGGGTTTCTTTTCCAGGCAGTTCTTTGGGAATGATATATATGAGAGGTGCCATGTCCTGGTTCGTGGGATTAGGGTCAGCTGGCGATGGGTGAGTATCGCTCAGGCTGCCGATGGCTTCCCTACCCACCCAAGCCCTATCGACAGCTACCTCTGAATACCACCCAGCACCYGGGCTCCGTGCAGCAGCCATCTCTGCTTGAAGGAAAACATCAAGCGCTCCCGCAGAGAAAGATGAAATAGTATTTGATCAGTTATGGAGGGAAAAAGAAAGTCCTGGGGCTCTCAGTTCTCTTCTTGCCAAGCTAACCAGCCTTGCTTTTCCTGGGAGGCGTGCGCTGTAAAAACATGGGCTTAATGTTTGGACAGGTCCTTTCAGGCTGTTCTCCAGGGCAGAAATATCCAGTGATGGGAAAAGTCTTGTTTGCCCTAATTTAACTGGTCTGTCCTTAGGACTCTGAGAAATAGCTCACCATGAAAAGGAGCTGCTTCACCAGGGAAAATGTGTGGGCTTCAGCCAGGACGACTGTTTTTGCTGGGCTCTGCTATCCAGAGATGAACAAAAACACTTGGTTCCTCCAGGGAAATGTCTGTTTTAATCACTCCGAGGTCTCTGGATTCAGTTTGGGGAAGAGCCTGGTGCAGGCTGGGCTGATGCAGGATGGTGGGTGTCACCCGTGGGGAGACCTACAAAGAGGTGGGGTGAGCATCATTACTCCTGCATGGTGGGACTCCTCTGCTCTCCTCACCTTCACCTGCCCCAGGTGTGAGAAGGGACCYGAGGACTGCCGTGTGTACGGACACCTTATGGACATGGGTGCTGTAGGGGCACCCATGCCCAGGGGAAGTGCCGTTCTTTCCCTCAAAAAGCAAACCAAGCCCGATTCTTCCCTTTCTGAGCCCATCCAAAGCCTGCCGCAGTGTTGATGTTTGTGGTTCAGGGAACCCGTGAGTCAGGTCAAGGAAGCGTGGAGCTTCTCCCCGCCCCAGGGGCAGACCCATGCCTTGGCCCAGGTGTGTTTTCGGGCTTGCCCCGCCTCGCCCGGTGCGGCGGCGGCAGCAGGGACCGGTGACGGAGTGGAGAGCAGCTGGGACCGGTGCCGGCCGGAGGCCGGGAATGTTGCAGGGAAACATGCTGCCAGGCTGAACCGCTGGAGCCGGCACGGAGCAGCGAAGGGATGGACGTGGTAACTGCTGGGGTGCTGCTCCTTTCCACCCTCACCGCAGCAACGGGCTGCTCTGTCCTCTGCCCCCCCAGCCTGGGTGAAATATTTGCTGCTTGATCTTCTGCTGCTGATTCGTAGCTTTGGGGCTGTTATCTCCACGAAGTGCCGGGAGCGGTTTAACCTCGGGGTTAGGTGCACGCTCTCGATGCCGCATTTGCTCTGCGTGGGGACCACAAAGGGACAGCTTTTCTGCCCCAAAGCAGGGGTTGGGGGGCTCCCAGTGCCTGGTGTCTTCCCCCCTCGCTCTCAGATGAGCTGCACTTGCTGCCTCTTAATTTAACAAAAAGTAGAGGTGGATTTTTTTTAATTTCTTTTTTTCCGGGAGAAGCCGGCAGGTTAATGAGTAGACGGTATCTGCGGCGTGCTCTCGTCAGCGTGCCCGGAGTGCCTGGGCTCGGCTCCAGCCGTCCCGCTGTGGGGCAGAGGGCAGCGCTGATTAAACATTTACCCGCGGGAGCTCCCTTGGAAATCAAGATACAGAATGGATAAAACCAGAAAAAATTCTGGMGGGGAACATGCAGTGCTTCCTCTCGGCTGTCCTGCGTGTCAGGGCTTGAGTTAGGGTTTCTCTTCCAGTGTCGATTTGTTTTAGAAAAGCAACTGCAGAAAACTAATGAGAACTCAGATTCCTTTTGGTTAGTCCTTGGTATCAGCACAAACCTCCAGCCGCTGCTCTTTCTAAAAGGTATCRTTATCATAGGCTTAAGCTGAGCTTTATTCTGCTTCCTAGAATGATATTAATGTTAGAAGAACATTTTATTTATAGGGAGAAAATATGGGAAGTTTAGCTGTCCCCTGACTCCGTAATGCTCATAGCTTTCCGGCCGGTGGAGGTTTGTTTCCTTTTTATTCTCTCCCTCTCTCATCTTGCGTGGGCTTTTGCCAAATGTRTTATTATTCACAGTGAATTATTTGGCCAGATGTAGCTGTAATACACATTGTGAGCTTTTGGCAATCCTTTAAATTTATTAGTGTGTTCTCCCCACTTGTCAACTGGTCTGATTTTCAGGGGAGCGTCTCTCCCTGCTGTGCTGAGCCCTCCCTGGGCTGCTGGGGCACTGGGACTGGGACTTCAGGCTGTGTCCTGCCTGCCTGCGACCTGCTCGGCACCGTGTTCAGGCTGAGCATCTCCCTCAGCTAGCGTAAGGTGCACCCGTCGAGCCGGAGATTTGCTTGGATGGGTCTGTGGTTTGCAACAGTCCTGGCTCTGATGGAAAATCATCCCCGCAGAGACCGGGAGAACTCATTGCACCTCGGAGGGTCGTGCTAAGCTCAGCCCTCKGCAAGGAAGCTGCGGCTGGGGAGGGAGAGAGCATTGGGTCCGGCTGGGGGTGGGTGTGCAGGAGGTGGATGTGGGGTGCGATTTAACCCCATCCTCTCTGCAGCCGCCGCCGCTCCCGGGCGGTTCGGTGTGCTCGGCCGGGGGCCATACGTGTCCCTCCCGYGCCGTGTCTGCTCGTGGCACCAGTGCCAGTATCCCGGCAGGCTGCAAACTGGGGGAAACTGTATTCTAGCGAAGGGCACCGAGAGTGCGTTAAGCACAGATAACCTTCCCGTTAGTTAGACAAATCATTCGAACCTGCCATTTCAAGGCAAGAGGAATAACAACTTGAGGGGGAAAAAGGGAGGCTCGTATCCATCCCTCTTTAATTAAAGATAGTGCCAAGCTAGTGACTGTCACAGCCGTTTCTGTCACAGCCAGTGCCAGGGAGAGGCCTGACCAAAAACCCTCTTTCGCAGGAGTCCGCCTGGCCTGTGGCACATTRAGACATGCAGGTACTTTTTCTYTTCTATTRTTTTCTTTGTCTCCGAGGGCACTGATGAGGAATTATGCACTRCAGTAAAGAAAATCAGTAAGGAGAAGTAAACAGCTTGAACTCTTCAACTGTTGCTGCAGCACGTGCAAAAGCTCGGTGCAATTGCATTAGGGCACCTCGCTGCTTTATTTCCTGTCTGGCATCGCTGGASGGATCTGGTACATGTGGGATTATTTTTTCTTTCCAAAATCTGATTCATCCTCCGTATGCTTCTGAAAACTCCCATTCCCATCGGCTCGCCGCTAGATTAGGCTGTCTGGGCAGCTTACACGGCATCACGCTGCTGACCACTAATATGAAATATAATTGGAGCAATTCAAACCTCTCCCCCAAGGGTTGGTTCTTTACATCATGCACTACCCTGTGAAAGTAATAAAGTCAGTGAAAGGGGTTATTCAAGAGAAATTGTCAGTGTTTAATAAATCGTGCAATTAAATGCAWTAAAACCTCAGTATGCTATTCATCTGTTCTGCCTTAACACTTAAGGCTGGGGCTTTTTTCAGAATAACGAAGTTCTGTCCTAGATAATTTTTTCCAATTTCCTCATTAGACAGGTTCTCGTGAAGCCTTACAGTTCTCCGCACTGAACTAAGCTGCCAGCGTAGTGCACCTAATGTAATCATGGCATATAAAAAGTTATAGAGCAGTTCAAGGACTTAAGTAGCTCATAAATTTTTCTTCATATTTTCTCCCTGGTTCAGTTCAGGGCTGAATTTAAGCCATGACATTGCAGGCAAAATTGTGGTCCCCTTTCTCCAGCATGGGACAGTGAGATGCCTGGGGACAAAGGCTTGAAACAAAATGTTCTTTAAGCGCCATTTTAAACTGCACTGTCACTGATTAGCTCTCTTTGTTCAAAATCATATATAACCTGGGGCCTGGTAACTGTATGGGAGAGGGATTGAGTATCTTAGCCATTATTCATCACCTGGACCGGGAGATGCTCKTGCTGTCATTGTGTGCTGTGCATTTGGTTTGTATGTCCTCTGCTTCCTGGGGTGGGAATGGCAAGGGGAGAAGCATCCAAAGAGCCATGGGGACCCTGAGCTGAACCAACACGGAGGAAGAAGATTTTGTCCCAGGGGTCGTTTAGAGCCCGCCAAGGAGGATGTTTGGTGCTTCTCTTCCTATGGTGGAGTTTTCTAAAGGAGGCAGGGGATGGACTGGGGATCTCCAGAGCAGCACYGGCCTCTCCCCTGGCTGGTACTTGTGTACTGAAAATAAAGTGCAGCTTTCCTACCCAGCAGGTGCGTAAGCAGTATCACAGCACCTCTGCCGGGAAGCTCTAAAGTTCATTTTAGTGTTTGCCAGGTCCTCCCGAGGGAGATTCTCCAACACTGGGTGATGCTGGGGAGCAGGAGCCTTCTCCGCTGGTCCTGCGGGCTCTGCTTGGTTGTGTTTCCATGCTCTGCTCCTGTGTTTCCCCCCATCTCAGCTCTGTTGCCTTTATCAGAAGTGATTTGTGAGCCTTTGGAGGATCCTTTGAATGAGCTGATTCTCCTCTCCTGCTTTTAAATTTTCACCAGGCTCTGCATATCCTTGGTGACCAGGGTAGAGTCTGCGGCCTCTTTCTCTCTGAAACGATCATGATCGTATAAATTGMCTGTTGCCGGCTCTGAAAGCAGATGTTTTGTGCTCTCTTCTCTTCCCCCTCCCAGGAAGGTGTGACTGACTTCAGAGCCCTCCGAGCAAAATTTCAAAATGACTCCAACTTGGCCGACAAGCCGGTGCAGCCTCGCAAGAAGCCTCCCACTGAAATCCCTCCCAAGCTGGGCTCTGGAGGTAATGTGTCCAGCCCTCTGCCCCCGAGTAAGAGAGAAGCGGTAATACTGARACCCAAGGATGAACCTGCCCATCCTGCCTCCCAGCCCTCTGCGCTCACCCAACGCAACCCCTCGGYGTGGCCTCGAGCCAAGCCGGGTTACGTGGAGCAGACGGGGCGCAACGAAGAGCACAAAGGCAACACCTCGGAGAAAGGGCTGAGTTCTCCCAACAACAGTCCGGAGAAGCCTCTGCCGTCCTATTGCACTGACCGGCATGGATCAGCCCAAACAGCTCCAGAAGGCCCTCCGCTCCCAAATTCTTTCCACCATGCCCTACAGCTCTGGGAAAACACTTTATCCCACAGCGAGAAAGCAAGTGCGATGCTCCCAGCCCAACGGGCAGCAAACTTATACGTGCGCCCTCGCCCAGAGCAGAGGGCGATGCGTGCTCCGGCTGCCTCGGGCGGCAGCAGGACGCRACCGTCTGGAAGCGGGCCCACGCCGGACTTGCCTGCCCAGAAGAAGGATGCTCTGCGCGGCCGCGGGCCGGCTCTTCCCCAGGCTCCCAGAGCACGCAGGGGCTCTGATGAAGCTGCTGCTGAGAGCGCGGCGACAACTGCGTTCTGCCAGCCGGGTTATCGAGCACCGAAAGAGCAACCTCAGCACCATAAAGGTATATATACCTATACTCTTAACAATGAGCATATATATGAGCATATGTGTATAGGTGCTCTGAAAGTGCAGGATACAGCAGCTGGAGAGAAAAGCTGTTATGAGTTGGGAGTCTTCAACAAGAGGCCAAACTGGCCCATTGGAGTGCTCCCTTCTTTCCCTGGAGGTCCTGGAGATAAAAAATGGGTCTCGGACTGCTGCTGAGCTTGGGTAAGGGGAGGGCTCCCCATCTGCAACAAATTTTTTTAAAACTGACTTTAAGAAATTGCCCAAATTTTGAGAGTAGGTTGAAGGGTGAGGACAGGGGAGTATCTCTAGTTTTGGTCTGCCTTTCGCAATTGCAAGGTAAATGTGACTACGCCCTGCTATTTGGTTTTCACACAGAAATATAAAGGCTTGGCTTTTCTGCAAAGACAGTTTAGTTCAAATTAAAATGTCTTAAACCTGACCCCCGCCCCCTGCACCCTCCCAGCTTTGCAGAGGGTCATATTTGAGCTCGGACAGCATATTCTCCTTGCAATATTTCTTACAGAAACTGGTGCTAGGACACTTGAATGCTGCGAAGTTCCCCTTGCTAACGTCACAGCGAGTGACGGGGYGCTGAAAAGATTAAGTCTTTGTTTACCCTGGAAAGCTGCCTCGCTCGCACTGTGTATGGAAAACTGTTATGCCACTAAATCCTGGCAGATTAAAATGTTATCGGTACAGAAAATTAGGCTAGTATTTTATAATCCGGAGGAAGGGAGCCGTCAAGAGCTGAGGCCCCAACATGGTTAACTTTGTAAAAATCTGTAAAAATGGACATTTGCATTTATTTTTCCATTCTGGTAACATGGTAAGAGCTCCACTGTGTAACGGGGACACTGAAATCGGGAGGAAGCAGAGATGGTTAGAAATGTCTGTACAACAACTAATGATCCTACATGGATTTTTTGCTTAAATGAGGGCTAATTGCTGCCTGTCCTTGTGCTTCTCTGGAGCAGAACTGCAGCCTCCCTTGTGCCAGCCTAGAGCTGGAAACCGCTCTCACAGCCCCGGGAGTCAGTGGCCAAGAATTAAACCTCTCCCTTCAGCTGAATCCCTGGGTCCTGCCCCTGGGAAGCCTGCAAGACCCCCGCAGTTTGATCTCAGCGCTTTCCGAAGCGCCCTGCCTTCGGTCCACAGCGGAAATGAAACAAGTAAGAGATTTCTAGTCTTTCTCCCCAAACCTGTTCTCCAGAAAATGAATAATGATTTGCAGTTTATTGACAGCTATAAAGCCCTGATTCCAAGCACATGGAAATAAGACTTTGTTACTTGTTTCTAACATCTTCCTCAAACATTAAAAGGAGCCCAGCAGTGTCAGTGAGACTGATTTTTGCTCTTAATCTGGAAAAGGGACCTGGTTTTCCAGGTTGGAGGTAATCCCGCGTGCAGAAACCCGCTTTCCTCCCAACTGCAGCGTGTTGTGAGCGGTTTACAGCTGGCGGTAAAGCAGCAGCAGCTGCGTACGCRGCGAGCTGATCTTTATCGCTCCGCTTCAATGGGAAATGCCTTGACTCTGCAGCACACAACTGTGGGAAGGCACAATAAAATCGGAAGAAACTGGTCTGCTAATCCCCCTCCTTCTGTTTTAAAGACAACAGAGGGCAACGTCATTAAATGTTCCAACATCAAGAAATGCAAAAGTTCAGTTTCCCATAATAAAACCCTATTGATGTTGCATAATAGAATATTCTGGACTGCTTATTAAGCTGCTAAATGGTGTTTCTTTATAGATACAGGCTTAATTAYAGCCAGATCTTTAGGCACAACTTTTGCTGAATTCAAAGGGAGCTGCTTTTCTAGGAAGGGCTCAGCTAAATTCTCTTTGGCTTTACTGTGCCGGTGCTTATTGGTCTGCCCTGGCCTTCATAAGAATAAGAGAGGTTTTCGCTGAAACTCTTTTCTAACCTACTTGCCTTTTCTAAATATATTAATTTGGTGGAGGAAACTAGTCACATATGTCATCATCTCCATGCTCTCTCAATATTGCTCAATTATTGATCTCTAGAAAGCCTGGAAGCATGAAATAATGACATATTGACATAGCCACATCCCCAGTTTCTGCTGGCAATCTTATTTCACGCCTGCCTTTGTGCGCGGCATGCTGCCTCGAGGAAGGGCCATCCCCATCACACCTCCCCGTCACTGCAGCCTGTGTTCTGTGGGAGAGCGGTCTTGCCTTCCAACGCTAATGCTCTGTGTGTTTGTCTGCAGCTGCTGACGAAGAGGATTACTTGATCCCTGAAAGGTGAGTGTGCGGTGAGGCAACGCGTGGCTTGTAGGCAACAGGAGCATCCCCATCCCGTGATGCTGAAGCATCCCCATGCACTCTGGAGGGAACGTCCTGCTCCCAGAGGCTTGCTCCAGGGATTGTGAGAACCTACATGGGAAGCTTAAAGTTGGCTGGGATGACCTTCTCCTAAAGCGGAAAGCTTCATCCCTATTTTCTCCTCTGCTTTTTGAGCAGCATGGAGAGCCCTACCCGTGTGTCGTTAGGTCTGGTTTAGCTGGTGGGAGGGAAAACACTGCTGGTGCTTTGGTTGCACCCGCCCGCTGTGGGTTTTTCCCTTCCTGTTTTCCATGTACTCAAGGTCAGTGTTTTTCGAAAAGCGATGCTATTGAGAACTGTTGCTGAAACAAAGCCCTGGCATAATGAGCAAGTGTTGGTAGTTTGTTTTTTTTTTTGCCAGCAGCGGAGGAGCTTGCCCTCCTGCGTGTTTGTGCAGCCRGCACGGCCGGGGTACAGGAGCTGCTGCCCCCCTCCCCATCCCCAGCACTTCAGCTGTCTCCAGATGCTGAAGTGAGATTTTTATGACGTGGTGGTCCAAACTCGCTCACCAGAGGACATGAGCCGATCGGTTCAGCTTCTGATACCGCAGGTGTCTGAAACAGCTCAAAAATCTTACAGACACAATTGKTTTTGTATGCAAGGGGTTCCTGACTTTTTCTACTATGTCTCCGACTTGTCACGCGTGGTTGCGTCGTGGTCCTGGTTCTGTGCCACAAGAACAGCAAAAGTGGAGAAAAATATTTATATACATGTTTTGGCTTAGCTGCATGAATATACAGCTGAGAAAATGGAAAACAGAATGGCTGAACCAAAGCAAAAAGAGACAAATTCTTAAAATACTTTCTGTACCCAAACAATGAACTCTTGCAGCTAATGACACAGCAAGTTGTGCTTTTCACATCATGAGGTGTTCCTGCCAGCGTTGGCTGGTATTTTGTTTAACTTTTAACTTCTACTTGTCAGAAGAGAACTGGTCAAAAAATAACCAGCTCCAAAGCTATCATGCACCACAAGGAAGCAGTCCTAGTAATATGTTGCAGCAAGATTAGCTATCTTGCTCTAATACTTGCGATATGGCCTTTACAATAGGTCACTTGTTAAATATTAACCATGTGATAAYGGGAAATGAATTAAATGAACTCCAGCATAAAAGCAAAATCATGGGGGTCTGGGGGCAGAAATTCCCCTCCCTGAAGCCCAGAGGTGGGAGCCTCGCCTGTAATGAAGTCTGGTCTCTTAGAGACCCTGACGTAGTTGTTTGTGCCAACTAATCTTGAGCTCTGATTCCTTGTTTGGGGATAAACACTCTGTCTTCATTGATGCTAGTCAGGGATCCATCAACCCAGCTGTATTTCAGGTCTGGTGTAGCACTGTGGTATATATAAAGGGCTCTCTGGTGTCCAGCCATGTTCCCAGGATGCTWTTTTATCCCAGGGCTGGGCTGGGGAAGCGAAGGGTAGGGGTTTTTCCTGGTCTCCTCTTCCTCAAGTGATGGCACTGGGGACAAAATACCTGCTGGTGGTATTAATGCCATATGTATATGTGTGTCCCCTTCAGTGGGGCCTCCGTGTCCAAAACATGCTGTGGGGCCAGCAAGCCGGCAGGCACTGTCCCCAGTGCTGGGGGGCTGCAGGGGAGAGCAGGGGGCTAGGGCAGCCTTTGGCATTAGCACAAGCTTCTGCTTGACTTTAGGTGTTGTTTCTTACTCTGATTTCACTACTGTTAAAATGCACCTTGAGTTTCTTGTTCCTCTTGTTCTGGTTCGCAACAACTACTTAGTCCTTACCCTGTTGACACTGAGTTGTGACAGTAGGGTGATTGAAGGAAAACCAAACCCTCCCTGAGGTTTATTATAGACTTACTGTTAAAAGATGGAAGTTCTCACTGTAACTCTTCCTGATGCTCCTTCACCACCCTAACCCGTCCCCCGCATGTCTTGCAAGCTGCATCTTGTGCGTTTGCCGCTTCCCGGTACACTCCTGAGCTGCCGAAGCCTCTGCCGCCGTGGGTGGAGGGGAAGCCTCAGGGCTTTGCCTGGGCGCTCCGGGAAGGCTTGGATTTCTCTCTGCACCTATTCCCAAATGATGCTGATTTGAATTTCCGGAGGAGGAAAGGAAAAAGGAGAATGAGGAGATGGGGACTGGGCTGGGAAGCCCAATACTTGCTGGGGCTGTGACACCTTGCCTCCTCCCATGGCTGGCATGTGCCACTCGCCGTGTCAGCATGGAGCGTGTCACTTGGTGAGCTCAGGGGTGGGACCTTTAAACGCACCTTCCAATATCTGTATTTTCCCCTTCCTCTTTCCTTAAGTGAGAAACAGCATGCCAAACAGTGCAACTGGGTTGTTGTTAATTTTTAAGTAGCTGTAGCAGGCTTGAAAAATGCTGCACTCGAATTCCTTGGACTTTTTGTTCTGTTTCTAGTTGAGGGATCACTGTAGGCAGAAGACCATAATCCCAGTATGAAGTCCCCTGATGTACTTTGAGCCCTATAAATGCAGCCAGTCATCCCAAAGGAAAAGCAGTGGGAGTGTGGAGTCGGGGGGAGGCTCAGCCGAGCCCTGCATCTGGCACAGGTCTCCTTTCCCTCCAAGGAATTCCTGATTTCACTTTGCTTTCTTGTAGGCTCAGTATCAAAGCGATTGAATTCCTTGTCCTTAAGATGAATATTTTTGTTTTCAGACTTCTAAAAGGGCCAGAAAAAAAATCTCTTCTCTCTTTTTCTCTGATCTTCTCAGTGCTCAACTTGAAGAGCAGCATAATTACGAAGAAACCCCGATGTACCTGAATCAGTCTGGGGACGCCACAACCTTGTGTGTCATTGAAGGTACTTTGCAAGGCAAAACTGCTAGGTGAATTGCATGCTATCTGGGATAGAGCCTCTAAAAAGGAAACAATATAGTTTCTTCAAGTGGAGAAAAGCAGCTGCGCATTGGTCGGGGTGACCAAAGGTGACTGTATTGTCCCTCTGCGCACTGTCACTGTATGAGGACTTTGGGGTACAGACAAAGAGAAGTTAGCATTTTGGTGGTGAGATGGTGCTTACAGTAAAACTGCAGTGGGGAAAAGTCGTGAGACACTGCCCATGTAGAAGAGATAGAAAAGAAGATAGTGAGGCAAACCTCAGTATCTTCTTGGGAACGGGTTTTTTTTCAGGGTACAGAGCTTTTCCGTCTCCATCACTACTCCTTCCCAGTATGATTTTCTCTATCAATCGGAGTTACCACTGCTCTGCTTTTACTTTTTTCAGTTTTCTCTTTTTGGGGAGGTTAGTTTCTGCCTTAGATTGGTTTTTTCTCCCATTGGAACAGGGGCCAAGCAACTTCCTTAGGGGGACCCACCACAGCCCATTTGGGTTTGCCCCAAGGGCTATGAAAACTGTGGCCAGCCAAGCTCGATGCTGCAGTCTTCTGAATGTAAGCCAACATTCAAACAGCAAATTGAAGGACCCTGGCCGGCAGGACACGGTGCATGTACCATGGTGAATGTGTGCCTGGGTGCTGAGCATGTGGGCTGAAGTTGGGTTTTGCAACTTAAAGACTAAAAAGTAATATTTGTTCACAAATATCTCTTCTAGTACCTAAGGCAGAGCCTCAAGAACACAAGGTAAGTCTCCTCACAGCTGGTTTTGATCTTTTAGGCTTGACTGTACCATACATATTGTGCTTTCCTATCTTAGAAATTTTTAATATTTGTACTTCTTATTCGCCGAGTATTTCTTTATATGTGTGTTGTCTGTGAAGACTCAAAAAATAAATAAGAAATTGCAGAGGGGACACAAAGACTAGCGAGGTTTCCAAACACACCAGGGGAGAGAGTCAGTTCCCTTGACTTCCTCTGCAAACATGTAAGAAAGTGGTAACACCATCTGGGTGTTGGTGGTAGACCAAGTAAGTGTCAGCCACCGATATCAAGATCATGAATTCTTGGTGGAAAAATCCACTGAATTGTTTTGGAATTTCCTGTCAAAGGTGGGCTGGTGCTGGTAATCCCTCTGTGAAGGCATAAAACCAAAACTGAGCCAGGTTCCTTGTCACGGCAGCGCGCTTCGGGCTTTGGCTTGTAAGCAAAGGCAACTGTTGTGGGCACGACTGTACGGGTTTTCATCCCCTGCTGCAGCAATGTCTCTGCAGCAAACTATGACCTGACCTGACTCTTTTTATTTTACCCTGGCTACAAAGGGGGTGGCGGTTCACCTTGGCAGTGGAGATACCCTGCAGTGAATCCTGCATTGCCCAGGGCAGGAATTGCTACAGCTGTCCCTGGAGAAAGCCTGCTTGGCTGCATGGCCGAGCACAGTGGGTAGCTGGGCTGAGAGAACACGTCACCTCGTGCCAGGAGATGATCATGTACTGGGTATCAGTTCTGGCTCTGCTAAAAGAGGGGAAACTACTCTTTGGAAAAACATCAAACTCCACTTTCAAGTCCTGACTTGCAAAGCAATCAAATTGTCCAGGAAATAGCACAGGTTTCCAAATGCACTTATCTGTGCATGATTTGCAGAGAGGTTATCGGCTTGGCTCTAGTCTTATTTTATGGCAGGTTGGAAAATCTTTATTTATTAAAAAAAACTTCCTCCTATTCTGTAAGCTCTCCAACCTGTAATTGCTTTCATTCCGACCAGTAGCTTCATTGGCCTGATCCCTTGCACTGTTACATTATCCCTATGTAGTTTGTCAATATGTGTAACCCCTGTACTGCAAAGTAGAGGAAATATCCTTCTCTGATGACTATTCCAAACGTAAAATGCTTCTGGGCTTTCTAAAGAAATATTTCTTTAAATACTAGATGACAGTTGAGGCCTTGTATAAAAGCTCGACTATTGAAAAAAGCACAGTGGCTGAAGGCTTTCCTCTTCTTTATTCTAGAAACAGAAGACTTTTCTCTTTGCCAAATCCAGGTAATTTCCTTTCCTTTCTCTCAAGCTTCTTCTAACCCCACAACTAACTCAGGTTAGCATTAGAATATTGTAACACTCAGTAAATAGAAAGAAATTTCATATGTTTCGTGACCAGGACAATGTAGACAATGATGCTCTTCTGTGTCAGCACTCACGGTTTCTAAGGTCGTTTTCATTCTAAAGCATATCTGGAGGGGAGATTTTCTTCTCTCCTCTGGCACACAAGAAAATACATTGGCTTTTCCTACGGAAACCTGAACTCTTTCAGTATAAGAAGGGAGAGCTATGAGGCTCTCAAACTGGGACACCCGGTTCCAGGTCCAAAGCTGTGTGGTAAGGCAAGGTCCACACTGAATTTCACCCTATAAATGTCACGTTTCAAACTCCTTGCAGTGTATAATTACTGTCACTGACTGAAGGCTTTTTTTTTCGATGGGGATTGAAGAATCATGTGATAAAAGGAGGTCACTTCAGTGGGAAATGTTGTGGTGCTGGAAAAAAGGTGTCAAGTTCTGCCTCCTGTTGCTGTATCTTCTTCCCTAAATTGCAGTATAGTATAGTGAGAGGCACATCTTGTGAGCCAACTACCACCACTGACAAATGGATCTAGCTTGTCCATTCCTGCTGCTAGTAAACAATCGTCTTAGTTTGTCTCTTTTCCAAGAGTGATTGCTATTACCCCAAGTAACCAGTGGCCTTTAGATTTGGATTTGCCCCTACTTTTAGTACTGGCGGTCTTTTTGACATCTACCACATTCAAAGGGAAAATGAGCTGCTTATTTGGGCACAGTCATAAAGCAATCTGTTTGTCTGTGACTTTGCTAAAGAGTCTCTGTTCTGAGATCTCTCTCATTTCTGAAATTTTCAGTCCTGGAAGAGCTATAATAGAGGATGAAAAAGAGGAAAAACCAAGTCTTGAAGGAGAGAAACAGGAGGCAAAGAAAATTTTCAAGGTATCGTATCCTTGAGATTACTTTTAATAATTACTGTAGGATGTCTCTTCTCCTTCTATCCTCCCTCTCTTTGGGAAACACTTGAAATTTGAGTCCTTAATCACCTGGTTTTTATTGCCTTCTCATTGCTCAACTGCTACTGCCTAAGAGGCAGGTAGTGCTGCCAAGCAGCACCTATGTCTACCAGAAATACCTGATGGAAAAGGGTGTGAAACTGTTTTAAGTCCACAGAAAGAAAACTTACATTCTTATAGATGTATATATGTAAGTTATATTCACTTATATTAGAAAGCTGTATTGACCAAACCAAATGTCTGATCTCAGACAGGTGGAAATGAATACGTATCTCCCCCCAGCCAAACCAAGGAGGATGGTAGAGGTGGGATGAAGCGGGATGTGACCAGTACCCAGACTGCAAAGCATCCTACCCCACAAGGGCTGGCAAAAGACGGAGCGGAGTTCTGTGAGTATCTCATTGCGCTGTTGAGTGTTTCCTCAGTCCTCAGTCCCATCTGTTGCCCAAATGTCTCTTCCATATGGGAAGTGATGTTAAATTTGGATGCAACTCTTGAACCAATTTAGTTAAACCAGGGCAAAAGGTTGCATGCGCATTTGTATTCTGGTCTGAATCATTTATTTTGGCTTTGCAAATAGCTTCCTAAGTTGGTTAACCATCTGCGTAACTCAAACCGAGGTATTTGCTTTTCTAGCAGATTGCCCTTATCCGAGAGAGCTGAAATCCATCTCCTCTGCTTCTCATAATTTATTGAGTCTCAGAAAAGGGTTTGGCTGAGGCTTGTGGTAGAAACACACGTGASCAGGATGCAAGCCTGAAGTCTCCCCCTGTCCCTTATTAAGATGGATAATGGCTCCTTGCTCCATCTTCTTAGTAGATCCAGTGAGCCTTTTTCTGACTTTGGGCTTCTTCTGTCAYGATGCTTTGAGATAGGGTCCGGAGCTGGTGATATGCACCTTAGCTGCACAGTTAAATCCAGCCATGTCTCCTCTGTAAACACTATTTTGCAACTTCAGGTGTAAGCGTGCATTGGCTCTGTTTTGCGATGGTTTGYCCCTGCCTCTGCAAGCCATTAGTGTGATATGGCAGGATTTCAAAGGTGAAAGAGAGAAAAGTAGCTCAGCTGGGCTCTGCGGACAGATCAGGAGTGTGAAGGAGAAAGTGTAAATTGACTGTGGCTGTGGTTGTTGTTATTGGTGTGGTCCTCAGTTGTTTTTTTTTTTTTTTTAATTTTCAATCACTGCATAATAATTTTCTGGTTTGGTTGGCGTCTGTTTTTGTAAGAAATCTTGCTGGTTTGCTTGACCTTTGAACAGCTGGAGGTAATTTCTGTTGGGATTTTGTTTTAAAAGTACTCATGGTGAGTCTCCTGCTATTGCTTCATCAGAGAGACCRATTCAGAGAATTATTTGGTTCCCACCCACACCCTCCCCATCCTTGCCTTCTTCATGGGGGTTTGAATGTTTCGCAGAAGTTTTGGTCGTTAACTAGACCATATTGTGGTGCATGTTTCTGGTGAGACCTAGTGCATGCACCCATGTTCATTTAGAAACACTATCTGCTTTTATTTGTGTGGCTGCATTTTTACATTACTCCAACCCTCTTAAATCAGTTTTAAGGATTTAATATTGCCACTTAACAGAGTTCTCCAGTARTAATCTTTTTCTAACCTCATGAGGTGCAACTCTCGTGCTCTATTCCACCCCTTGGTGGAATACATCTCTGGTATACTCTCCCTTCTTGTCTCCTTTCCAAGACGTTGATTTACAGGTGTATTCCCAATGGACTGGCCTGTTATTTGGATCTTCGCATCTCCACCAACCATTGTGATGGTTCGCATCACTTCTGCGAACATCCATGAATAGTCCCTTGGGATGTTTTTTGGTGAGGAACATTTGGGTCAGTGCTGCCACAACTGAGAATCTTGAAGGATGTTTTAATTTTTTTAAACATAAAATATTTTAAAACTTTAAAATATTTTAAAGTTTAATGTTTTAAAACTTAAAATCTTTTAAAATTCTTCGCTTTTCTTTCTCAAAGTGGCTCAGAGCACAGACTTTCCTGGACTTCTGGAATGGGAAGTATGTTTGCAGGCTCTTATTTGTTGTGGCATCGACTATTACCCTCAACAGTCCTTGCCCTCAGAGAAGTTCCTCAGAAAAGCTTCTAAAGCAAAGGTCCTTTCTCATTTCCAGTGCGCTACGTGTATGTTGGTGCTCCAAAGCCAGGGGTAGAAAGAACAGCCTTGAACCAAAACACCTGTCAGTCTCTGCAGGCACCAGAGGATATATATGATGATGTTGAGCAAATGCAAGATAGACTGTGAGTATGGACCTTGGCTCTTTGCAATGGCKGTGTCTATGAAATGTCTTTTAAAAACTACGCTGCAGCACATCCYCATGTAATACTTCTGTCTTCTAGCAGCCACGCGTCAGATGCCTCAAGTCCGTTTGCTTCAGCCAGCAGTAAGTGCAGCACATGGGGAAGCTCGAACGGGAGCTGCTTTTAATTTGGGGTGGTCCCCGGGAGATGGTGTGAATAGCTTCATTTAACTTTCAACATCTATAGTGTCTCCTTCTGGCCTGGTTGCTCTAAATTCCCATTAACGCCAGTGGGGAGCAATACATGTGTCTAGCATGGAATTCATTTGATTGACCTCAAAACCTCTGTAAGAGTAAAATGTAACGGCCTGGGTGCAATTTGTCCAGCAAACCTCACCTCATCGCTACTGAACGTGGTTTGTGATAACGGCATGCCTTGGTTTTGAGTTTCAGAAAACAGCTACGAAGAAACATATGAAGATGTTGAGATTGGGGGTGATAATCCTGCAAAAATTGAGTAAGTTGCAATTTCTTAGCCTGTATTTTGAAATACTGACCTTGATCTCTCATGCCAGGTACTGGCTGGAAGCTTTTTTTTTTCCTAATGCAACTGCAGAAAAGTTGTTGTATGGGTGGGTTTCTTCCCCCTCTTCCTCCGTCTTTCTCCTTTGGCTCATACTKAGGGAGAAAAAATAATTACCAAAATTAAATCCCTAAGCAGTAAGGCCTTTATATGAGAGTTTGTAGCACTCTCCACCCGTTGGAAGTACTGCCCTTACAGACCTCTCCTTGCATAAAATGCACAGGGCAGTCTTGCTAGCCTTCTCTTGATCAAAAGCGTTGATCAGCTGTAGCTAAGAAACAGCACCTTTTTTTGTGTGCCAAAAGAGGTAATGCCTGAGGGACAAATGGGGACATTGTCCCCATAAAAAGGGACAAAATGCTCACATTTCAGATCTGGAAAGCTGAGAGGAGCCCAGGCTGACATGCTGTAACTAACTTGCAACCTGCTCTTTTTTATATAGCTTCTCAAGATATTTACTTCCATAGGGTGTGTTATAAAAKCAATGAGTTTTGCAGCCTCAGGTTTATACATTGCCTGAGCTTCCCAGATGGATTAAAAGGTGAAACGTGAAGTTAGTTGTGTTTTTACTTATTAGCTTTGTGTGGTTCCCTACCCTCGTGCAGTAAAAGATTTCCTGCATCCCTTTGTATGAAACAGAGACAGCCTTTGGGAACGGCATATGGGCTGGAGATGCTGCACACAATCTCCTCGAGTGCATCTGGTGGCTCTTTTCTAAGGAGCAATGTGGGAGGAATAATAAGGTGTTGCTGTACATCTGCTTTTCCCTTACGGATGTGAGACTCGTACTGGCTTGCGTCTGGATTCAAGTCTAGCTTATGTGTGCATATAGAGCCTGTGTGTGTCGGAGAGGGGGAAAAGGTATGGGAAGCCTGAAACCCTGGAGGTGACTGGGCCATTATTAAAAGGTGAAAGTGTCATTTCTCTGCAAATTGTCCATGGGAGTTGAGTGGTGGAGGTGCATGAGCTTCTCAGGCCAGAAGGTAGTGTGCTGGCATCTGCATCTGGCTCCCGGACCGACCATGCATGTCCCCCACCCGCCGGGAAGCGTACCCATGCCTCTTGGGAAGCACCCCTCTGCACACGGGTACTCAACAGCAGCAGTAATTAAACTCTATTGCTAATTCACAGAGGAGCAGTGCATCTTGCTGGGTTTGCAAGGGAATTTCGTGACAAAGCTAGGGTTGGGACCAAATTCACGGGGATCAGGGGTCAGTATCTTACTCCCAAAAACAAGTCCTTAGGTAATCTTTCTATTGATCCCACATGCAAGATTAGGTGTGCTGATATACATAAAGTATTTTTAATAGTACTTGCGCATGGGTAATGTCCCCCATGTGAGGATCTTGGTTCTTCGCAGATACTTTATTAGAAAACCTCTGTGTAGCTTTGCAACCCCCTGTAAGCTTCAGAGAAGAGTGTGTGTAGTGGAACGTCCTTCTCAAAAGCATACACGACAGAAATGTGTGATGAAGGGTGGCACAGACAGATGCTCCTGGTGTCCTCCTTTAATGTGCACTGCATGCTTCTGGGGAGTTTTTGTTCCTTTCATCAGGAATTTTTACTCCAAAGAAACCTGGATCAATCCGTAGTTGTTGGGTCAGAGGAGAACAACTTCAATTAACACAGAAAAGTTTAAAGCTAAGCAAAGATTTGAGCTCAGACTTTATAATTAAGCACCTTTTGCTGTGTTGGTACCTATTCCATTGAATCCATCATTCATGCGCATGATGCTGTTAAGGCTTAAAGCCTACTGCTGAGCTGAGGTCCAAGGTCTGCTGACCTTCCTTTACCTGCTTCAGGATCTCTGGGGCTATGAGTATTGCAACTCTCACACAATTCAGTGCCTAGTGCCTCCTTAATTTAAAATTTGTTTCTCTTTTGCACAGAACAGAAAAACAAAAGAGATTTGGAAACTTGTTTAAGATAGAAAAGTTGAAGCTGAAGAATATCAGGTTGAAGGAAAACTTAAGGTAAGAAAATGTTGGTTGTCCAACCTCTTCCCCCTCCAAACCTGAGCATTCATATTTGCAATAATTTGAGAGCAGGAGGTCTAGGAGTAAGGAATACAGCTTTATTGGGAAAGGTATGCAAAAAGTGCTTCTACCAACTCATTAGGAGCTGCTATGGCAGATGTGGCCAATGGTCCATCTGTGCAGCTTCTCCAAAGTCTCTGGCATCAGGAATCTACAGGAGCTGGTTCTACAGCAGTGTCCAAGCTTTCATAGGCTTTCTGCTGCCTTTGGTACCTTTCTGATACCTCAGCATGATGCAGGTACAGAAGGGAACGTAGAAATGTGACACTTGCTGCCTAGACCTGTGGGCCTAGACCTGTGGGCCAGGATTAGGCAAAGACTTGCTGATGTGGCTCTTAAGGGTTGAGTTTTTCACGCCAAGTACCATTTATAGTCAAGCTGGCAACAGCATCTGCTGAAGAAGTGTACTATTGAGTCTGTAGTCTAACAAGTCAGGATAGAGGATAGTGTATAACTTCCTATAGTGCCCTTTCAGATACTCTTACTTTAATATTCAAAACCCTGGTTAAGTGCACCGTAGCTGCCTGCAGAACCCGTCCTCTGCTGCTGCCAGCGTGTGCCTCACCCTGTGCACAGTGCCTGAAGGCCAGGAAAATGCTACTTTTTCTTATTTCTTTAGAAATTCCCGATTAACCCTTTCCTCTTTTAGAGAAGGAAAGTTTGTTTTACTTAAAAACCTTTTCACACTAGGTCCTCTGCCATGTCAGTGCCTCCTTCCTGCATTACTGCTAAATATCATTATAGGGAAGGAGCCACCAGGTTTCATGCCATTCTCCTGTCGCATAGAACCCTTAAAGCTCCCGCAAGCATCTTAGATATCTACAATCATTGTCACATTGAAATTCCTGGGCAACCCATGATATTGGCAGACTATTGGCAGGAGGGAATTACTACTGACTACAGTTACCAACTGTCCATCAACCCTCTAGCTATTGGGAAGGGGTGTAGGGGTGGGCAGGAGGAGGGTGCCKTTGCCAATTTGGACTGTTCTTTGGATGCAATGTAGACCTTTCATAACCTGCTTGATGAACACAGGGCTCTTGTTGCTACCAGGGGATGAAGATGCTTATTTAGCAAGGGATGTAATTCTGGCAAATGCTGTTGGTGTCACAGAGCCCGTGCATTTCAGTAGCAAGCGCTGTGTGCTGCCAGCTTGTCAGTGCTCATGGCTTTTTGGACAATGCTGATGTGCAAACTTGTTTCTAAAAGCCTCTTTCTATTCGCAGATTGTTTTCCATTTCGGTACCAAATTTAGGTAAGCAACATACATGTATCTGGCTCTTGGGGATTTGTGTGTGTGTATGAAGAGGCAAATGTATTGCACAATGGAAAATCAACTTCAGGCATCGTGCCTTTCTCAAAATCATGTAATGTGGCAGTGTTAACTTTGAAGACTTGATAGAGATTTGTGCTTCATTTGAGGGTGGGTCTTTTGCTTACTTTTGCGTGGTTTTCTTTGAAGAGGAGCATTCCTCTTGCAGATCTGAATATATTTAGGAGGGCAACATGTGAAGCAGTCCATGCTGAGCCACTGCTTCCAGGCTGGYGGTGGTGTTTAACAGCTGACTGCGCTCCGGCAGCTCACTGTAAAACTTTGCTGCTTATCGCTGCTTGCTGGAGAGACAAGTTCATGCCTTGTGTCAAGGGGGTGGATGCAAAAACTGTCCCCGCTAATCAAGCCTTGAGAAGGTGCTGGAGTGAACGTACCCATGTCTTCGGGATGGAAACCCTGCCCGGGCTGGCTGCAGTACGAAGCTGGGGCTTTGCTGTTGCTCCTGCTCCATCCCTGGAGCTGGATGGCCAAACCCATCCAGAAAAGTGCCCACAAACACAACTAACAAACCCAAGAATCCTGYCTCATGCTGGAGTTTTGGCTGGTTTCCAGAGTCCTGAGGATCTWTCTTTCACACTGCCTTGGCCCCTTTGAGCTGAGTGACCAGCAGCAGCCTCAATTTTCCTCTGCAATACATCGCTTTGAGTACCTGACTCAGAATGACATCTCCTAATAATTTTCTCTGCTGCATTTTGGTTGACAGCAGCTGTTTCACAGGAGGACGTGGTGTACGACGATGTCGAGGTGGGGGAGAGAGAGACGAGGTGAGGAGGGTGCCCTGTCCTGGGGTGGCCTCGGGCCAAGGAGATGTTCCTTTTGGCATAAACCTGTGCCCTGAGGAGCTTGTGGTACTGCAAGCCACCAAGGGTCGTGAGCTGATCGGGACTCAGTCCTCTGGAGACAGTCCAGGTGCCCTCTCCATGTGTGTTTAATTTGGCAAGGACCATCCCACAAAATGTTTCTTCAATGTTACCTAGTTAGTGCCAGAGACGTGAAAAGGAGAGAGCTGCTCCCTGAAACACATGAAAATTCAGATAGTTTTTCTAAGGAAGGAAAACTCCGGCTCCCAGACCCGATAATCAGCCCCGTCCTGGCAAGCTCCTTGTCAGAAAAATTACTTTTAATAGGAACAGCATGTCTCGATGTCTTGCTGCCAGATGATTGCGGCGGCAGTGCGTGCTGGTATAAATCGCAGCAAGTGTTTGCGTTTCAGTGGTGGTTGTGGGGTGAGACAGAGAGAAAAATCACGACTTTGTAGGTACCTGGGTTTGGGGAGGGGACACGGTCTGCTGGAAAACTTGAATTTCTGTGTGGCTCTTTCCCCTCCTCTCAGAGAGAAGGACGACAAGTATAAAAACTGGATGCCAAAATTTCTGATGGCAAAAGAAGATAAGGACCAAAGGAAAACCAGCGACAATGTGGAAAGGTCTTGATTTCCATTCTGTGTTTGCCCRTGTTGTCTAACTTTGTAAGCGTGCTTCTGAAGTCATTTGCGGGAGCGGGATGCCCCTGATTGCACACACATTTTGTGGTGGCTGCTGCTCCAGAGTCCTTTCCCTTTGAACCCAGCTTTCAGGAAACTTTGCAGAAAATATCTTGAGGGTAAAACAAAACTCTTGGATCTGAGCTGTATGCAAGCAGGAGATACCCTGAGGSTCTCATCCTGAAGTTATATCGTGTCTTTCCACTTAGCCGAGACAAAAAGGTGCTACTTGCTATATGTTTGGCTGCTTTTCTGCCGTGCTCAGTCCCATTCCTTCTTTAATTGTGCCTTGATTAAATATATGATCTCCGTGGATCAGCTATTGCTATTTYGGCAAAAGCACTGTTTTTAGAAGCCCTGTACACCACAGCATAGTAATTGCCTTTGTGTTCCCTTTGCCCTTATTTTAAAGTATTGATTTCTTGGGTCGTCTTTTTCYAGTTGGGTTTATTGCATTGCCTCTTGCTGTACCATTTGTGCATAAAAGCAAAAATAAAACCTTTTGTTACTGGTACTGCAAAAATTCTCATGGAAGTAGGAGTTTTCATTTCCCTTTTGTATCAGAAAAATGTGCATTGCAATGAACTTTTTCTTGACCCAATACCCGGGACTTCAAACAAATGCAAGTTAGAGATATATTTCCTGGGTTCTCACCACAGAGTTCCTGCATGGGGTTGCTCAAACACTGCTTGTTGCGTTGCGCAAAGTCACGTGTATAATTTTACAGACTATCAGGAAGCCGATGCGATTTCATCCGTTCCTTAGACGTTGCAGGTCCTGCAGGCTGAGACTGCCAAGGAGGAATCTCTTCACAGCTTAAAAGTCCCTAATTTCAGCACTTGTTTCCCCTCCTCTTAATCTTAAGTGCATGAAAGTTAGCCAAGGGTGAATAATTTATTTCAAGTGGGTGTTCTTTGGTTGGTTGGTTGTTTTTTTACTTGTCTTACTTTTAAAATGAACGCCACAACTGGGATTTCATGTACAAACCAGAAAGAGTGGCATCTCCAKACCCAGGGAATGCCCCAGCATGAATGGCCGTTGCTCCCCTTAAGCCGGTTATGAGCTTGTTTTTCACTTTACAGTGCCATATAAATGTCTGCTTGGGTGACTTTCTCCTCCATGTGCTAAAAAAGCAACAAAAAATCTGGAGAGTTGTGTCAAGCCCCACTCCCACAAATGACTCAGGATGAGAGTGATCTGGGGACCCTTTATGTTTGAATATAAATAAAACCAGAAGGAGACAAATTGCTGGGGGAAAAGTGAATTGTTGACTTCTATAAAAACACAACTGATTTGAAACACTTGATAGAGAGTTAATTTGTTCCCACGCTGCTTACAGAAGAGAAAAAACAGTTATTCCAAATGGAGATACAAAATGGCTCAAGTTATGCTCACCGACAGATTCGAGTTGTATATTCATCCTTTTATGAAAAATTGCGATGTGAATGGCGTGCTTTGCTCTTCCAAGAGTTCATTGCAGACAAGGCTGGAGTGAGGCTCTGGGTTGCATTTCCTAATGTGCCAGGGGTTATTTAAATGGAGCTCAGAAGTGTGTGTGTGTCTCTCTTGATGCAGAAATATCTTCAAAGTCAAGAAGAACAATGCAGAAAAAAGCAAGAAGATGGAAAAAGAAGAGAAGATATTTAGAGAAACATTTATGGTATGTGTCTATTTTTAGAGAATTAGCTGTGTCAGAGGAGGAAAGCAACTGCGTGTCATGCTTAAGAGATGCACGGTGGAAAGTTGTTGGTCCTTAGCTATGCTGGGAGAGATGTCCAACTGACCTGCTGCCTTCATCCCTAATCTGGGATCTTCATCGGGGGGTTGCTGGGTTTTTTCCCCCCCTCTTCAGCCCCAAACAAAGTCTCACAACCTGTCCTGAAATCTCTTCTCTCCATCCCTCCCCGCTGCCCTTAAAGACATCACACATGAGCGTAGAATAACTCGTGCTTTTATTTCTTCTCTGCAGTATGACAAGGAGATCAATGTCATCAACACAGTCACTGCSGAGTGCTCGGTCCCCAGTAAGAGGAGAGTTGATCTCCCAGTCACAGCTGGAGAACAGCTGGACGTTATCGATGTCACGGAGGGCAACGCAGTGATTTGCCGCAATTCGGGGGGCAGATGTAAGTTTGCAGAAAGTCTCTGGCATGGCTGGTCACTTTGCAATCCAGTTTTGAGGGGCAAATCGGCTTCGCAAGCAACAGTATGTTCTTCGTGCTTAGCCGCTCTGACTTTATTTGCTCAGGAGTGTACTAATTTACTTCTTTTYTTCCCCTTCTCTCAGATGGGTATGTTCTAGTGGAGCACTTGAACTTCAGGTAAACTCCGATTTTATTTGTTATGATGCTTCTTTCCTTCTCTTTCCTGTGTATAGATATCTGAGGTCTGGAGAAATGTACTTAAAACTTCTGAAGGCAGGGGAAGGTTAATGTAAACAGCCAGTATTAAATATTAAATAAGTATTTCCAGTTTTAGTCTGCTATTCTGCTGTTATACAAGTTTCCAGTCCAACTGCAGCTAAAAAAAGCCCCGTCCAGTCATGACTTGTATAAATTGGAGATTCTTGACTTGCCTTCAGATATGCCGTATTAATTCACATCTGCTGCAAACATGGGCCACTCGGTGTGCATCGCCTTGCCAAAACACACCCTTAAATCCCCCGCTGCAATATCATTTCCTTGCATGCTCATGCATAATTGATACAAATGAACCTCCTCTTGCCCAGGTGCCCATTGCTGTGAAACTTTCTTTTTTTTGAGACAGACAGTACTAACTCTCCCGAGAGCTGCTCTCCCCCGGAGCATCCCTGAAGGTCTCTTTTGTGCTTCCCGCATCCATGAGAGTCCACGTTGGTCAACTGTGCAGAGCTGATGCGAATGTAAATGAAGTTTTATTTTTCACACTTACACTGTCAAACGTGCAAGAGACGTTTCCTTTTTTTGTTTGCTATTTAGAGCATGTCTTCACTGATTATCTCAACATTASTTATTTTCAGTATTTCTCACTTTTTGGAGTACCTTGTTGGTCAGCTCTGAAATAGCCGTAACATTTCTGCATTTGCATGAAAAAAATTGTGCAGTTTAGTTGCTCCATCTCGTTACTGTCTGGTTTAGGAGCTGGAATTGCAAAATTCCCCAAAAGATTTGCTCTTTAAAAAGCAAACCATATAAATATGAACTGCTTTTGGTCTTGACAAAAGTATTGGGACAAGAAGTATGTACTGGTTAAATATATAAAATAGTGGAAAATTTGACTCATTTCTTTCCCAAAAACATTAAAAAAGAGTTAATAAAGCATTCAGTCAAAATTTACTTTATTTTTGTAAGCTAACTTAGGCATCCCAGATATGTAAAGGCTGACTTCTGGCTCCCCCCGACTCGCAGCGGCAGGCAGTTACCCAACAGTTGCCCCTGTGTTCGGGCTATTCTCCGCTGTGGGCCTGGAGGACGGTTGCTTATTTTAAGAAAAATGCTCCTAAATGTAGGAAGAGAAATATAAATTGCTAATGGCTTCTCCTCGGTGTATCCAGTGGATACCTTTTCAAAAGCAGAAAAATGTGGATAGGGTTTTTACATGGCTTCGGAAGAAAAAGAAAAATTAAAATATGACTGTAGTGTACAGCTTCTGCCCCTCCCCAGCACATTTTAAGAGCCCGTATCAGTTTGCTCATAAATATCCTAAAAATGTAGATGGTTTAATTAGAAATTATTAAATGTTCCAGGCTTAGGAAAACACAGCAAAATAAAAGTGCTGYTTGCCACACAACCATTTCAAAGCTGGCATAGAAGACATCAGAAAAAAACAGAGCAAATATTTAACATTTACTTTTAAGTCTATACAGGCATTCTTATTTATTTTACCATGTGGTTACTATTAAGTGCGTTGGCCTGCATCCATCCTTGCAATAAAAAAATATATAAACCAAACCCCTGTAAGCATGCGCAGCTTTGCAGGCTTGCCAGCCCAAATATTTAGACTTCTCCAGCGGAGATGGAGAGTTCGGGGAGCTGAAGTGCGTGTTTGGCTTCAGAGCAGGCTGGGACGTGCGCTATGTCCTTCACCTACAGCCTTTGCGGGGAKTTATCCCGACGGAAGTTGGGGAGACGGTTTACCTGGGGGGCTTTTTTCCATGGCAATGTTTAGGCTTGATCCTGTGAAGAAAACACCCCCTTYCTTGACTCCTTCCTCATCCTCCTCCCCATCCAGCACTAGCTCAGAGGTCCTGAAGTCTATTAATCACACGCTCTGTAAGCACTACGGGCAAATCTTGTATTAGCCACATGTGCTAGTTCTTTTTTGTCTCCTAAGGAAGTTATTTAACAATTTTTTCTTTTTTCTAAATTAAGTTTAAAAAAAAAATCTCCCCATATATCCTGTGATGTACGTGATCGGGCCCTGATCCCGGTGCAATTACGCACAGTCCCCGTGGGGTTGCGACCCAGCTCGATGCGAAACACAAACTTCTGCACTGGCGTTGGCAGCTGACTTAATGCGAGGACGCCTTGCAATGCACTTAGAACTATTTTGCCTCATGGACGGATTCCAATGAGTGTACAGAAGGAAAGCGCTTGATATGGGGTGACTCAAGATGATAMAAAAATGCTTTACATATAGCAACTTAGATTTCCTCAATTAAACGACAGGTTGGCTATATTTAGGTCAAGATATTGGGCAGGAAATTAAATTATTCCTTTTTTCTTTTATAGCCTTGCTGGTACCTCCTAAACCCGTCCAAACTTGAAGTAATTYTCATGTCAGTTTTAAACCCTGTTCCTCCATGTTCCTTCTCAAAATGGAGATCATCATGATAACCGTGCTGCTTTGCTGAATCTGAGGGAGAACTGAAATGTCTCAGAAGCCAATTCTGTACCACATAWATTGTGTCAAAGGGAGGCTGTGGATAGGGATGAAACCAGAGCGCTCACTGCAGCTTTGTGCTTTAGCTGGATTTACATCCCTCTGCATCACAGGCGTACATGAACTAAGTCCCCAGTTTCCCTCCCAAGCACCTTTCCTGCAATGAAAGGTTATTTTTGCACAGTATTTTTAAAATCCTTCTCTCCATGCTTTTGCGTACGGAGTCGAGATCCGAGTCAGCACAGGTCCATCAGCTCTGCTGGATGCACGTTAATCCACAAGAAAAACCTTCGGGCCCGGCTCCTGGCATGTATTTCGGGTTGGAGAAGCTGTTTCTGTTATTCATGTACTTATTTTAATTCCCCTCCCTGCCCCTTCACCCCCCCAAGCCCTGGGGGCATCCACGGCCCCGCAGCCGGGATGTGCCGGGAGCATCTCCAGAGGGAAACTCTACCAGCCAACCCCAGCCTGCAAAAAGGGACTGTGGAATAAGTAAGTTTTAAGGATTTGTTGCTCTCGWCTCTTTTCACCTCTGAGTTTATTAAAGTGCAAATGTCAACCATGGAGACAGCTATCACATGCAGTGCAGTACACCGAGAAACACTCTCCACACCATAAATGGAAGGTAAAAGGCTTCCTTGTGATTATCTAATGCACAGTTACTGGCACAAAGGACAAAACTGAACCTAGGCTCCCTGCCCTTCCACAACAGCTAGCCCCAGAAAATACTAAAGCAATTAACTTGAAAAAAAAAACCCTTCTCCAGTCCATCAGTTGACAAAATAGAAAATACCAAGAAGGATGGAGTATTTATAATGCTCAGGATTTTTTTCTGAGCTGCATGTTAATGATATGTTTGAAGGGATGCTTACACTCAGAGCTTTTTAAAGTTCCGTATTTTAACCAAAAAAAAATCATAAATACATAATACCGTAAATCATAAATAGTCCTTATAGTATGAACAAGAAATTGCAATGGACTAGTCTGGTTCATCTCTCTCATAGAGCTGAGGTTTGTCTGCCCAAAGATGCTGGGCCACAGACACTACAGTTATCCTGGGATTCAGTTTTGCTTTGTGCTCTAAAAGAAAAAAAACCAAATGCATTGAGGTACAAAACACGTGAATATAACATGATACAGAACACATGAACATGCTTTCAGCAGCAAGAATAAATATTACTATGTCTACAGTATCTACTTCACAGCTTCGTGAGATCAGGATAAATAAACTATTTCAAAACTTGAAAAAAACATAGAGATGAGTCTTACAAATAAACTTTGATTTTTAAATTAAGGCAGCTTCAGCAGGAATTTCAAGGCTTTTGTGGAAAACAGACTTTTTGTAACACCAGAAGTGTACTTATGCTTTGCAGCTAGAGCTCTGATTTACCATCCAGTTCTCCTACTTTTGATGATCAAAATGAGCAAAGATATGTGCATCGAACACATGTAATACCAGGTTTGCTCTCTGCAAAAGTCAGTGTTTGGTCAATAGGTATAATGTGGGAATTCTGAAAACCAGTGCATCTCTCGGGCATGGGAGTGAGGTACCTCAGAATGAATCATTAAMGCCACGTCCAAGAGGCAGACTGGAAATTCAGAATTACAGGAAGCTGTTGCTTTTTTATAAGTGAATGGTGAAAAGGAATATGGAAGGGAAGGGCTRAGGAAGCCAAAGGAAAGCACTAAATGGAAAGCCCATACCAAAGTAAGACCTTAAGAAAAGGGACTCCAGTAGCTACATCATATACCTGAAACAAAAACAGATCCTAAAACTTTCCAGTAAAATACTGCGGGAGCTGGAGCGGGGATTTGTTTGGCTCATCCGAAGGGATGGAAGTGCGATTCTTCTTCCCCCTCTCCTCTCAACTAATAAAAGGGTGAAGCCAAATAATTGCACAACAAACGGTACTTCAAGTATTTAGAAACACGGCCTGCATGTCTCACCGGTGGGATTCTGCATAAACTGGGGGATTTGTGCACCTTGTGAAATAAAGCTGCGACTTCCAGCAGTCCTAATGWATGTCGAAGGCACAATTTCATGTCCTGCGCATAGGTCTCTCTTCCTTCTATATGGGTGCACACAAGACRACTGATGATAGAGAGCAGTAAAATGAAAAGGAGTAGACAGAATGGTTATTTTGTTCGAACTTCATCTATTCCAATACGAATGGCATTATAATCACACAAAAAAATGTATCTACAACAGATACTAACCAGTTGCTTCATTTTTTACAACACTGCCCATACCCCTGTGCTTCTACACACCTTATGAAATGCTAAATTGGACACACACACAGATGCATTTCTGACCCCTTAAGAGAAAAAAAAATCCCGCTGCCTTCGCCTGCTCAGCTCCGACTCCTGAAAATAAAACCGCCCCAAACCCCGTCGGCAGCAGGGCTTCGGCCGGGGAAGGGGGGAGGGCAGGACGCTCGTGGCTCCTGACGCCATCTCTCCTCCCTGCCCAGACGAGGCCGTGCTGGGTCCAACGGGGTCAGCTAAGCTACTCCTGGGCTTTACCTAGAAGARGGTATTAAAATATCATCCCTTTTCTCCGGGTCCTCTCGCATGCTGGGATTAGTGTGTGCGATGGCAGGCATCCAGGGCACACACCTACCCCGCTGGGCAAATAAAGCTGAGAGGCCAATGACAGGGATGCTACCTACATTTTTTTTATATATATATATATGTATGCATATATAATATATACATATATATATTTGCCAACTAGTGTAGTACAAGCTATTTCTGAATTAACCCATCCAAGAGCTGGAGGTTAATGCTGGAGCCTAACTGAACTCCATCCTTTGCATTTTGTCTCTCTCCCCCTCGAGCTGAAGCAAAGTTTGGGTGAATTTGTGGCTCGCAAAGCACAGCTGTCCAGTGGCTTTTGAAGAATTGCACTTGGAGTAATTCAAGTTTCTGTAGTTCAAATACGTCTACCTGCTTTTCCTGATGCTCCTGCATGTACCGGCGTAATTCAAAAAAACTGACCACAGCGTAACAGTGTAAAAGTTAAACTTTTCCTCTGGAAAGTGTAACCGGAGGTCAGCAGCTTCTTTGCAGCTGGGAACCAGAAAACAGCCTATTTGAAGGTAAAATAAATAAAAAAAAAAGACGTGAAACTCCTTGAATATTTCAAAGCGCAGCGTGGATTTGGGTAAGGCTGTAAGGACAGTTTAATCTGACGCGTTCATCRAGGAGGTACTTCCATCAGTCCTGCGCACTCCCCCGCCTCTGCTGACGTCGGGCAGGGAAGTTGCYTCGTCTCTTTGTTTCTCTCCCTATGGAAAACTGAGCCACTCGTATTGCCTTCTAGGCAGGACTGGTTTTGCAGATCCATGTATGAGCTAATGTTTGCATGGGTCTGAGAAGATGCCAAGTGCCACAAGGGCTTATCCYACCACCTAGAAATCCCACCCGCCTCCAGGAAGCAAGTATTTCCTCCCACGGGCATTTGTTGCCATTTAATACTATTAGTTATAATACTACTAGGAAATCCCAGAGGACAAGTGTCATTTTAAGGCAAGACATCTGTACATCTGCATACTTCTGAACCGCAGACTCGGTTATCAACTGGGCTACAGGTGTTCCCAGGACAAGCGACTTGGCAAGATGCTCAGTTGTGAGTGATGATTTAAACAGTCTTTTACATTTCAAATACATTTCACGGCGGGGGTATGGACACTCCTAACTGGTTTCCTGGATGGAAATTAATGTCTGTCCCTACGGCCGCTCAGCCGCCCTCTCCTGCTCCTTTCCAAAGGGGCTTATCTCCAGCACCCAAACCCATTTCGGGCTGTTTGCTCAGCGTTTGCTCGTGTCTCAGCGCTGATCCAAAAGCTGCTGAAGAGCTGGGTGCCGCTCACCTTTGGCTCTGGGGTGGGCTTTTTGCGTGCAGGAGTCTGGATTCTCCATCCTCGCCAGGCACGACCCGCTCCCACCACAGCACTGGAGATGCGCATCATCCGATAGCCACCAGGCACGGTACCAAAGCCATCCTCCACCCCAGAGTATTTATTTAATAATGATAACATAATAAAAAGCTCATTACAAAACCTAGGAGTACTATAAATATTTCCAGTGTTTCTTTTAAAAACAAAATTGTTCTGCTGCCGGGTTTATAATCCAACCACTGCTGTGTTGGATTTAGCGTACGAGAACTTAACAGCAAAACTGATTTTTTTTTGGAAGCTTTCTACTTTGTGCAGCTTCTGGAAAAATTGGAGCTGTAAAGTCACGTTAGTGAGAATCCAAGCGTAATCTGTAACAAAAGTAAGGCAATTTTGTGTTTTTAAAAAAAAGGGACTTCAAGCTGAAAACGTCCACTTAACTGCCAGTAGATGGCAAAAATATCCCGTATTTGTTTTCATTACCTAAAATGATCAGTACAAAAGGCTTAATGTGTCATTCTCTCCCTTGCTTCTCATAGAAACTTGCAGAAAGTATAAATTAAAGTGCAACTGTACAAAAAAACCTAGCAAAAAACCTCAACGGGTCATAAGAAGCTATCAAAAAGATGGATTAAATTTTTTTTGAAGTTGAATGACCATATACCTGGGACCAGCAACGTTGCTCAAGTTCTCCTTTGCTTTGTTTCTTAAACTAAAACAAAAAAAAAAAAACAAGARAAAAAAAACCACCCAGGATTTTTTTTGGCAAAGTTTTCATAAAGCATTTGTTCCTTGACTGATTAGACTATTATGTTCCTTCGCAATCAAGTAAATGGATTAAATACCATAGCGAAGCTAAGCAGATGCCAACGCTGCCCATTAGATTAAGCCCATGTAATCAAAAATAAGAATTCTTTTAAACAAAGAAGTCACACATGCATTAGAGTTTACCCTTGAATAACAAGAATTTAACCTTAAAAATCCCCGTAGTTTGTCTTAAAAAATAAAATCCCATCCTTCGGATAGCCCGTAGTAAAGAAACAGTAAAACTCTGAATTCAGATATCCCTGCCTTATCAGCGGAGCGGTGTGGGTCACGGTCCGGTGAGCAGCAGCGGGTCGGCAGAGCCCTTCGGCATGAGAAGTGAGTCTCCGGCGGCACAAAGCTGTGAGCGGGGAAGGCAGGGAAGGCAGATTTGGCAGYGATTTTAGGGTGCTGACAACGGGCGAAGGCTTCCTACGGGAAAGGTGAGAGGTAAATGCTTCGGAGCCGCGCAATGCTGCTGGCTCTCGCCCGGCAGTGATGTTCCCCGCCCTTGGACAAAGTGCGGGGGGAAGCGTCGGGTTTTCGGGTGGCTCATCGGCATCCTGCCCTCCATCGGTGGCTCATCCGAATCCTGCCTGGGATTCGACCCCTGGAGCTGGCGGTGAGGCAGGGGAGGGTGAGCGGGTTGGAGGGGGGACGATTAAGGGCTGGAAAAAAGGCAAGCAGCTTTCACCTTTGAACGGGGTGAGCAGGTCAGTGCCATCCGGGGCTCTCAGGAGGAGGAAATAAAGCATCTTATGGGACACTCCTCTGCAAAGACTTGACACGTGGAGGCTTTCCCACGGCGTGTTTGCAACAGGATCTTTGCACATCCCACCTTCCCTCCCCATCTTCAGCAGGGGTAAAAAAACAGAGTGGAGGGATGGCATATTGCACTAGTGAAGAAGCATCTAAGCAGCTGCTGCTTTTAGGAGGGAAGTGTTACCAGAGGCCGGCAGCCCTGCTGGCACCAGTTCTCTGGTGCGAACGCCGCAGAGCTACTTCATCACCCCTCCRCTCCCTTTCACGGAGCTCCTGGTCGACCCCTCTGACCTGGCTCAGCCCGTCCTGCCTTGCTCTGCACAGCAAAGGGGATACAACATCAGCCTCACTGCACGCTACCCACATCGCAGAAAGCTTGGCCATGGCTCCGTTAACTCAGGATGAACCAGGGGGGAGGTGTTTTCCAAAAACTCAGTAATACATTTGCTACTTTACAGCCATGCCAACATTTCCTATTTGGTTCACTAGGAAAAAAAGGGTATTGGATACATTTCACCACGGTGTAACGAGTGAAATAAAGTTATCCTTGATTTCCTCAGTGCCTTGTTAGAGGGGAGTATGTTTTAGGTCTGGAATTGGCTCTGTGTCGCCGGCTATGGAGCAGCGAGGGACGGAGGAGGAGGGACGAAGCAGAAGAAACAAGGAACGGACAAGTCGGACCAGATCCTCACAGTGCAATACCATGCGCGGAGGGACCGGTGCCTCGGTGCTGCCCGTCAGCGAGCCAGGGCCATGATCAGGCTGGCGCACATCTCGAAGAAGTCCATGGTGTGGCTCCCCAGGCGCGGCGTCACCGAGGGGATGCTGCCGACGAAGGAGCCGCTCAGAGAGCTCATCAGCGACTGGCACTCGGCGGCCGCGGCGGCATCGATGCTCAGCCTCGGCCGGTGCAAGCCAGCAGCGGAGCAGGAGCGCTGCGGCGTGGACGAGCCGGACCTCTGCTCCATCACGTCATCTTGAATATAAAAAAAAAAAAGAAAAAAGAAAAAGTGGCATTAGTTTGGCATCTGCAATGCATGTTTGGTAAGGAACTAGTAACAGTGGTGGAGACAAATGGATCAAAAGGGCTTTTGCTGACTTGAAACAGCTGCACAAGCATTTCGAAATGCAAAGAATGATTTTAAAATTTTTTTTAAACTTCCAAACTTGCCATTTTATGTGTTTTACATCTCGTGTTGCACCATTTCCCACTTACCATCGATGCTTTTGAAGTCCAAGAGATAGCTGCGGTTGTCAACCTGGTAGAGCTGCAGACTCATCTTCACGTAATTGCCCGTCACCGGGTTCTTGCGGCGCACTCTGAGATGGTAGGAGTTCACCACCTGCCACGGGAAACTTGCTTTCAGGAGTAAGATTCAAGGTAGCAAGAAGAACATTTCTTTCCTTATTTTTTTCYTAAGTGCTAGCAAGACATCTTCTGAGAAAAACACAGTTTCTAGAAAGAACAATGCCTATAAAATTAAGCAAACGGCTTCATATCCTATTTCCCCCTAACTTTAAAAATGCTTCTTGGGCTCTGATTCACCAGCTGCTGGCAGATAAAGCTGCCRGGACCCATCTGCCAGGCACCAAACTGATGTTTGCTCCTCCCTCACCAGCAGCAATGGCCATATGAGCCAAAAAGTCCACTCGTGGACCCGCGTACAAGGACCGTGCCCGTGAAACCAGGGCAGGCTGGGCAGCTGGGGAGAGTAACCTCTCCCATCGGCGCAGCTAAATTCGGTGTTGTGAATCAGCCTTGAGCTGTGTATTTTCTCTTGCCCACCCTACAATCTGCTGCATCTCATTTGCACTGACATCTTTTCTCTGTGCTACATTTACGAAGCAATTTCATGGATGGGAAAGCTATTTTGATGAAGAGTCACATYTGAAGTTATTCTTAGGGTGGGAAAGACTATTGTGAAACCTCCTCRTATAAAATAAGCTCCACTGCCTACATGAAGACGTTGGGCTGACTTGGTTTGTGAAGCTGTACCAGAAATACATCAGGTTTGTTCACTCTCTGTAAAACCATGCAGCTAACAAATGTCTGGCTGGTGTAGGCATATGCATATGTAGTCCATCTCCTGGCTGGCACAGTGAAATCAGCTTTCTGGGCACTACTTGGCTTTAAATACGTAGTATTATCAAAAATAAGGAGGAGATAGGAGGCTTTGAAGAAGCGGCACAGTGATGTTCACACTGTGCAACCCTTGGGGCCTGGAGCGAGGAGGGTATCTCCTCTGGTGATGAAGATCTGGGCTGAAATTCTCCTTACCTTGTTCCCGATGCTCGCACGAGGTTGCTGCGAAAGGCCATGAGTCAGGAGAGCTCACGTCAGCGACTGCACTGAGATTTAGGGAATCAGGCTCAGCAGAAAATATTAAGGGCTAACTTAGGGATTTATTAATCGGACTTTGAAAAAGATTGTGACTAAATGCTGTGTAGCTCTGAAGAACTATCTGAAGTGAGTACTGTCAACTAAAATGTCATCTGGGTTTAAATGAAGCTTTAAGAAGCTGAGCCCTAAACCAGGGAAGCAGTAAGTGTCTGAAAGCACATCTGGTCCACAAGCATCACTCCACCTCCACCGAGGAAAATGCCACCACATCGATGGTGCAAACTCCTGYCCCCAAGGCCCCCCCGGCCCCTCACCTGCACATCTTTTAAGAAGATGCATATCGTGCCATTTCAGCACACACGACTGCTAGGACCCAAGCAGAAATAATGAGTGCTCAGGAGCACTCCAGATGACCTCACAAGGAATGAGCCATTAAAATTAGAAATGTGACCGGCTCYTCTTATCCCCACAGCTAAACGAGGCAGAATCATCTTTCCAGTCAGGGCTTAGAGCATTCAGAAAGAAAACTCGTATTTCACACCATAAACAAACACCACAGATATTGAACCACAGCTAGCATCTTAATTCAGCGTGTTTGTATTAACGAGAAATAACAGGGATGATCGCAAGGTGTGGGCATTTATTTGGGAACAGATGAGGCTGTACCCATACTTATTATTACCCTCCTGAGCAATTCAGCTCATGCGAAAAAGACCCTTGAAAACCACCACGAAGCACCAGCACTCCCTACCTTCCACTCGAAGTCCAGCTGTTTCATAGCACGGTACACCTCRGCCATAATGTCATAGGGTTTGCTCTGGCTGCGGATTCCCAGGTGCCACTTGGCCTTTTTGACAGTCAGGGGTTTTGGCTTCGTGGTGTTGAGGGCATCCAAGGGACATCGTGCTTTGGGGCTGTCCGCTATCAACGGTGGCATCCGCTCGGGGTGCGGCTTCACCCCGGGAGGGACGTGCACAGCGCTGTCGTCCATGAAGGAGCCGGTGGGGGGGCTGGAGGCGAGGTAGAACTCRCTGGCTTGGTTCATGATCCTCCGGTTGTCGATGACGAGGTGGTAAGCCACCGCCAGCTGGTCCTGAGGGTCACCGCTGTACAAGCTGTTCATCACCTCCGACTCCGTGCATTCAAACTTTTCACAAACTTCCCGAACCGCGTCGTCGTCGATGACGGTGGCATCGTAAGAAGGGTCCTCTGGGAACAGGTAACTGGGCAGCTCCTCCTTAAACCACTCGTGTTCCCTGGGGAAAGGCCCAGAGGAGCCGTCGTGAGCTCTGTGCAAGGCAAGCTGGGGCAACCACTGCCACCAGCCCCTCGCTTGGTAGACGAAGGCTAATTAGGTAAAACTAATCCTCAGCTGCAGACTGGGGCGCTCAGCCCAGCCTTGCACGGTCCCCCCAGTATCGCAACAGCGATGACACTTTGCAAGCTTGGCTGCTTGCTCACTTGGCTTTGAAGTAAGACCTCARCACTTATGAGATGCTCACGCTTTTTGATTACTATGGGTCTGAGAGAGATACGGCACATCAAAGCTATCCAGGTACCCGATTCCCACCGATTTACAATGAAGTCAATGATAAGTAAGTGGCTAAATGCCATACAGAGCCTTGCCTATAGGTTCTGTGTAAAAACTGTAATCTCGCCACATGTGCTGCTGCTCTAMCATGTAATTAAATCCTCTAGTCTTAAGGGATTAAGAAATAAAAAGGGCATTTTACTTGGTTTTACCTGAAGGGTAAAATTAAGGCTATCCATTGCAAATGCATTAAAAACCTGAGAACTCCTGAAAGTCCTAGTAACATTTATGTATGTGCTTAGCACACCAGCTAGATGTAATGATTACTATAAATTTCATAAAATGTGTATCGGGCTCCAGTTTTACAAAATGTTTCTAAAATAGCTCAGATTGTGAGAATTTTGAAGTCCTACTACCAGCCATGAACTTTTAATGATCTCTGCAGGCACAAATATCTGCTTAGGAGCCCAACTGTTCCCTTCACCTTGAATTTCCAGAGTGACGCATGCAGATAAAAGGTTCATGGGCACTGCGTTCATTGACTAGACAAGAAAACTGTATTTAAAGATGAACCATTTGCTCACATTTTAAACCACATCCGATATTTACGGATTAAATTAGTAATTCTTGTGTTTCTCCTCCTTTTTTATTGGATAGACACTAAGAACAATCATTACCCTCTTATTCTGAACAGGTACCCAGAGGGAGGTGGTCTTGAAATAAAGTAATGAAAAATAAATGGCGGATATTACGTTCTTAGGATTATTGCATGATATAGCTGGTTTTGCTAAGCACTATTAAGAGACTTCTGAGGCTATTTTATAATGCAGTAAAATAGCATTCTTTATATCTACACATAATACATATAAAATCATCACCTTGTTCGTTATCACCCACTGCCAGCCAGCAGCACCCACCTCTCCATCAGCACAGAAGGGTGCACGAGTGCTCCTTGAATCACTTGGCACAAAAACCAGCTGGATTAGCTGACTGYTCCTGTAAACCACCCTGCTCACCTGCCAGCAGGTGACCCCCAGGACAGCCACCATCCTCTGCCACCGGTACGCCGGAGCCCCCCGAACACAGCCAGCCCACCCCATCCCACCTGGGCTGACCTGATGTCCTTGATGGTTGCTCGCTTGAGGGGGTCAACCTGCAGCATGTGCATGAGGAGAGTGGCAACGGAGCGGTTGAGGTATTCGGGGATGTAAAACACACCTCCCCGGATCTTCTTGAAGAGGGTGGGGACGTGYTCGTCATCGAAAGGCAGAGTGCCGCAGAGAAGGGCGTAGAGGATAACGCCGCAGCTCCAGATGTCCACCTCCGGGCCAGCGTACAGCCTGCGTGAAGGCAAGGGCAGGAGAAAGGTGTCACCCCCCGACCTCCTCTCCTTAGTTAGGGTGCAGGTCCCACTGGGCGAGCTGGGGACCCGCTTCCAGATCCACCGGAGCCAGAGCTGCAGCCCAACCCAAGGGCTGCTCACGTGGATGCCCCCAACCAAGGGAGGCAGATTAAACAGCAGCAGATACTATATCTCCAAGTGTTTATTTTTGGTTGAAGTTTGTGTGCAAGCGCTCCTGCTTCCGACAAGCTGCTAATGTGCTCCCTGGCATCACCACGTCGGGACACCCCAAATATACTGCTTGCTTGCTTGMTTKATCTCTTTTTGCTACAACTGATGCTTTCTGAGATTTTGGGAGGCAGTGCCTACCCTTGGGCTGTAAAATCCTACCAAAATACAGAGGTTGAAATGGAAATACAGAACTCTCTTCTTCATGAAACCTCATCATCCTGCACTTGTTCCTCCTGAAAAGCACCGCCGCAGACACGCCGGTGTACAAAAAGCACCGGTCRTGCACGCGGTCATTCTCTGAACACCACCAAAACACCGAAACACCGGCTCTGCTTGGCCAAGGGTGAGACTTTCCCTGCTGAGGCCMGCAGCCAAGTCATTTTGGAAATGGGGACAAATAGCTAGATGCCCCCCTTGGTCCTGCCTCCATGCCCRATGCCAACAGATAGGAAGCCTGATTCTTTTGCTGATAACCACACTGCTTGAACAGCTGATTGGACTTTTCAGCCCAAATGAGATGCACTTTTATGACTCTGAAACCTGAGCTGTCACGCTCTACGGCTTTTGTGCCCTWCCCAGCAAAGGCAGCAGGAGCCGGGAGCCGGCTCAGCCCCGTCCYGCACACCCACCGGCACGGCACGCGTCCCGCTGCAGGAACAGCAGCGGATCAGGCCTCTCCCCCACCAGCGCGGCTCTCGTATGCTGCTATAGCTTTGAGAAGAGGGCAGCTTGGCATATAATTCAGGGGTGTAAAAATCAAGGATCACCGATACGGTACTGATACGGGAGGGCTGCAGCAGTAGMTGGTGAAAAAGCGCAATGTGTAGGTTTGGTTTTGTTTTTCTTTCTTACTTTTGTTGTTAATAAGCTGTATTGCCTGTRTCCTTGGAACAATCAGGCTCTGCATACAGGGACTAAATCCTCCTTGTTAATCTGCCGTGTGTCTTGTCTCCTATACGAACTGAAAATAATGTGCTTCTGGCCTGTACTGAAAAGGGCATGGAAATAACATTAATATTTTTTTGGAATCATGGTAGAGTTTCTGGCTTTGTCCYCCTCTTGACAATGAGGATTTACTTGCTTTCGCGTGTAGAGCTGTAGTCACAACAGGGTTTTTKGATGCTGGTCTAATTCCTAGGATACTCTGCAAACACTTGCACTAGTGTAAACAAGGATAAAATAATCATAATCACTGCTAAGACACTTTGGACAAAATGTTGTATTTAAAAGCTACAGTTATAGGCAAAAATACACTGGATTAGGAAAACTAATGCTCATGCAAAAATATGGGGCAGATAATGCAGAGATGAGCAGTTTGAAGGACCATACAGAGGACTGAAAATTTGAAAATCTGTATTTGCAATCCTTGCTATGCTATTATAGAGAGACTTAGGGGAAATAAGTACATTCTAAGGCAACTTAGGTTCTTGACAGTAAAATATAGGAGGTAACACTTCTGTATCAACATGGCAAAGTCCAATTCAACCTTGCAGAGTGTGTTCAACCTGCCATGTGTTGTACAGATGTTGCACGCTGAGAGATGCAACCACACTGGAGGTTTGTCAATTCAATTCATCAATTCAAAACAACGTTATGATGATTGAACCTACTGTCACGAACAAAACCCCTAGCTTAAGGAACCAGAAGACAGGTATTTTCAATACAGGAGTTCAACAGTGTAGGAAAGTGATTAAAGATCTTCCCRATTCTTCTGTTAGTGAATGGTTTTCCTCATTAAAGCTGTGTTTTATGTTACAGGTGGGCAGGAGAGAAGGGGGTGGCCTGGAAAAGCCTTTCCATCTGAAACCTCAGTAATTTTCACCCTCTTTAATTAGCAATATAAACAGTCAACATCTGCTATTAATAATTCCTCCAAAGTAAACATCTTTAGCAAAACATGGCTTGCTTTTACAGCTATTGAGAAATGTAATAACCAAGAAAACTTTCAGATTTTTGCCAGTAGATTCACCCTTACATAAAATACAGGCTGGAAGGATTCAGCTGCTTTTACTAGATGTGCAAAGCTGTTTCCAATCCCAAGAACAAATTTAAAGACCATGTGCTCACATAGGCTCTGATTAGAAGTGGAATGTCCTACCTCCCAGAGATGACTTCAGGGGCTGCATAATTTGGGGAACCACAGCTGGTGCGTAGAAATTCGCCATCTGACATCATGTTGGACAAGCCTAAAAACAAGATGTTTACTACATATTGATGTTTGATGTGAAGGTCCAGCCACAGAGGATTCCGTGTCACACAGAGAAGGAGAGGTATAGCAAGTGGAGGGGGAAATTTGAAGGAGAGCTATTGTCATAATTTAGACAGATTCCTTTGAGCTGATTTGCAAATTGTTATTATTACTGTTGTTGTTGTTATTGATATTTTCACATCCAACCAAGGAATATTCACTCCAGGCTAATTTTGCTTCTCTAAATTGCAAATCCCAGAGCACAGAGGAGAAGAAACATAATTCATGCCAGAGCACTTACTTTATATGGGAATTGTGKGGGGTTGTGAAATTAGTAAATCTTCAAAAGGATTTATCACTGTTAGAAATGACTCACCGGGACCGAGCTAGTAGCCCAGCTATTTCAATGGATTTCAATCGGTAATGCCACTTAAAGACTCCTGTTACTGCTCATTTGTAAAATGAAGTGAGGCCAAGAGCACGTGGCCAAAYGTACGGAGAACACGCAGGAAAATAAACATACGCAGCCAGCTCACCCTGGAATTAACTGCACCGAATCCGTCTTAAACATAAATTAGCTAAATCTTTAYATTAGGTGATTATACTAAAACATAGCGAAGATTTGCAAATTACTTTGCTGCTCCATTCTTAATGCCAGTACAGAAGCAGCCTACAATAAGTAATGCCTGCTTTTGCAAAAAGGCTGGTGTTTATAACTGTGGGCTTTTCAGGTGAAGCAACTGCTAGTGGTTAGGAAAACAGGCTCTGGGTTTTGTAAGGCGTGCTACACGGACACGCTCCAGCAAGCGCCTCGGAGCTGGCTGCGTTTCTGGAATGCTGCTGGGGTCACATACCAAAATCGGCTATCTTTGCATTCATCTGTGCGTCCAGCAGCACGTTCTCTGGTTTCAGGTCTCGGTGGACAACCATGTGTCTGTGGCAGTAATCCACCGCGGAGAGAATCTGCTGGAAAAGGCGTCGAGCTTCTGTCTCTTCAACCTACGGACGCAAGGGGAAATAGTGCTGAAGGTTGGTCTGCGTGCGGAGCTGGCAAGGGAAGGTTTGACTTAGCAAGGAGCCAAAACGTTCCAGGGTGCAGAGAGAAAATCACAGCGTGCTTGTGACCAGAAGCAGCAAATAAAGCAGATTTCCCCCCTTGCATTTTATAATGTGCTAGAGTTTGCAAATGATATAGCCCAGAGATGAAATGAGAAACCTAAATTTAGCTGAGCTATCAAGAAGAACTTACTGGTGGCACCTATGAGGCAATGGACTGCTGTCCCAACGGGACCAGTTCTGCTATACAGCACATGCAGATCAAGGCTGGACAAAACACCGCAGAGGATGCTGCAGGGAGCAATTCCTCATGGACAGATAGCCTTGGAAAAAAAAGCTAAAGGTGGAATATTGTGATGATTTTAATTAGCTATGTAGCTATCTTAGCTATAAAGTTGTATGAGCTAAATTAGAGAAATTATATTTAAAATKATGAGGAGACTGATTATTTTTACTGATGACTTCCTAAAGACTCTCTTCATGAAAAATTTAGTTTCTGAATGCAAAAGTTCAAAAAGGAACCAAATTAGTCACTGAAAAGATCCAGATGGGTAAAACATGCTGGCAATCAGAACTGAACATAGAAAAGTAAATGGAGTCAGCTCCATCGACCAGTGCACTAATCTAAACCAATTTATTGTAAATGTATTGATTTTTGTAGTACAGAGAGAAATGTATGATGGGCTGATCCTTCACCTGAAGCCTTATCCCGGATGTCCACTTCAGCCCATTTTTATCTCCTTGCCCTGCGATTGCTCCCTGCCTACAAGGATGGACACGGGGCAGACACTAGTGATTTTCTTTGTAACCATAATATCACATTTCATGGGCTCAACCTACGCCTCAGGTGATTTATACCCGGCAGGATTACTGGCATTTGAAAATGTTGTTCAGATAAGCCACATCCTTAAAAAGTCTTCAAAAAACCTGACGTGGAGCCAAGGGGGAGGCGAATGACTGGGACGGAGACCACACCGAGTGCTCTCCCCCTCCGGTGCCCTGCGCACACGTAAATCTGCTGCTGAACCGTGGGGGTTTTGACAGGCAACCCATAGTTAAAAATTATAAAAATAGGCTAGTTTTCCAAATATTTGCACTAAGCAACACGTTACCTTGGATATTTTGGTTTGCGTATCGAAATACATCAGAGAATGTTGCAAAAAATCGCACGCAACTTTTGTGCGAGCCGGGTACGAGACATTCCAGATGGGATTGCTGTGAAGCAACTTCTATTTTGGGCCTTAACCTTAACCACGTTCCCTTTAGCAGTCGTTTTGCTTCTAAACACCATCCTCTTCCCACACAAGTGTTTGGGCTGACACGGTACTGGCACTTACACGTCCGTGCTTACAGATGTAATCAAATAATTCACCGCCRGATACGTATTCCATGACCATGAAGAAGTCCGTCGGTGTGCTGATGACCTGGTACCTTCAAAAACACAAGCAGATTTAGAAAAGAAATAATTAAGAAGAGGGAAAGGCTTTTACATAGATTGTTAGTTTCATGTCAACCCTTAAAATAAGCATTTGTTTGGATCTTGCTGCTCTCCACTTCTGAAAAGCCATCTCTTACTTCAAGTATAATCTTTCACTTGTCTATGAAAGGATCTCTTTTACAGACCTACGGTTTTTCTTCAAGCTTTTAAATAATTCTCTGAAACCTCTGCCAGACAATCCCATCACATTTAAGACTGTCCTGACTTTCAAATTTCCATTTTGGCTAAGATCTCAACAACAGCTTTAGAAATGAAGGCTTTGTTAGCTGGGGGGCAGGGAAGGGGGATATTTGGTTTCCCTCATATCACGGATAAAGGAGATAAAGAAGAAGTCTAGACACTAGAGGGAGCTTCTTTTGGAAAGGTATAGAAACAAAGACGAGCACCCCAAAAGATCACAGCTATTTTTTCAAATATTAAATCCC
>JASVER010000082.1:2091413-2163969 GCA_030449065.1 Oceanodroma leucorhoa | reverse complement strand
CCCGCCGCGGATGCCGGGTGGGGAGGGGTGTGTGTGTGTATGGGGCGGGGGGGAGGGTGGGGAGGGGTGTGTGTGTGTATGGGGCGGGGGGGAGAGCTCCTCGGGGTGCACCTGCCCGGGAGCGACACCCTCCTTGGGTGACGCTGTCCTCGGGGTACCCCCTCCCTGCCACGCACCTGCCTGGGAGTGGCACCTCCCTTGGAGTGACACCACCCTTAGGGTACACCCTCCTTGGGGTGCACCTGCTTGATGGGGACACTCTCCTTGGGGTGCGYCCTCCTTTAGGTGCGCCCTCCTTTAGGTGCGCCCTCCTTTAGGTGCACCCTCCTTATGGTGTACCTGGCTCGGGATGGCACCTGTCAGAGGGTGCAGCTGTCAGCTGGTGGCACCCTCCTTGGAGTGACACTTGCCTGGAGGGTGCAGCTGCCTAAGAGTGACGCTCTCCTTGGGATGCACCCTGCTTGCAGTGCACCTTACTTGGGTTGAGCCCTCCTTATAAGTGTATCCTCTTTGGGGTGCACCTGCTCGGAGGTGGTACCCTCCTTGGAGAGCAGGTGCCTGAGAATGACACCTTCCTTGGAGTGACACCCATCTGAGGGTGACACTGTCCTTGGGGTGCACCCTCCTTATGGCGCACCTTCCTTGGGTTGATCCCTCCTTTTGGTGACACTTTGCTTGGGATGGGAAGGAAATAACATGGGCAGGTGGGGGAGTAGGGAGGAAAGGGTGGAGGGTTGTGGAATGGTTGAGTAGTGGGCTGAAGGGGGAGAARGGAAGTGTCATGGAGAAGAGAAGGGTGATTGTGAGGTGGGCAGCGGGTGTCAGGACCTGCCTGGTTGGGTGTTGCCAGGCCGTGGGTTCTCTATGCTGAGGAAGGGAGGTGGCACTCATGGATATCTCGTTGCTGTCCTTCACCCTGGACTGCAGGCTGGGAGAAGTGGAGACCCAGTGTGTGTCAGTAAGTTCATGTGTGTGGTTGGGAAGGGCTGAATTTGGGGTGATGGTGGTGCCTACCTACCACTAGCAGCTGCTGGGCAGTGCGTTGGGGTGTGATGGTGGATGAGCAGTTCTCCCTTGGTAAAGCAGCTACGGGAGCCTTCTTGGGGGTCAGTAGCTGTGTTAATACGAAGGAGCAAAACAGATGCACGGGGGAGGAAACATCAATACATCAGCAGTCAGTGCAGCCAGCTGAAACCATCTCTGTATCTTGGCAGTGCTGTCTCTCAGGAGCTAGCAACTCATCCTAACAATAGCATTATCCATTCCTTAGCATTTCAGCCCTGGGAGAGCCTGCACTCTGGTATGGTGAAGTTGTATATTAAATAATAGCACAGCTGCTCTAAGCGGGCTACTTCTTGCTAGAACTTCTCATGAGAAAAGTAGTTTTGGGGGAAGAAAACCCTATCCTGAAGGAAACACCCATTTAGTCATTCCAACTCTTTTCTGTGATGAAGATTTCCCTTTCTACTGATTAAAAAGACAACTGCAACCCAAAAAAAGAAAGCCCTTGCCATGCTGCACAGTAACTGAGGCTGGCAAGCAGCTGATGTGGGTGTGTTTGCTATGAGGTGAAGGTGTCTCTGCTTTGCAGTGCCGTGGTCTCAGTTGCCTCTTGTCTGGGCGATGGGACCCCTGTAAATGCTGTCCTGGGACCTCTGCGTCTCCAGACCAGAGCTCAGGCAAAGCAGGAGCTGCTCCTCGCCTCAGAGAGCTGTGCTAGGGGAAGGGGTTTGTTGTTTTTATAGAGGCTCAGACCCATTTCTCTTTCAAGCAGTCACCTGATGGACAATTTTGGCTGAAGGTCCAAAAAGTTTCCTAAGGAAAGCAGGATGTTTTCCCTCGTCTCCTAAATAGGATGTAAACTTTCTCTGGACCACGTGAATAGTTCACATTAAAAAAAATGCATGCTTATCCCAAGTAAGTAGCATGGTTGAACACTGAAATTGGTCTAGTGTATTTGAATAGTAGTTCTGCCATGTTTTAATGGTGTTAATTCTGACCTCTCAATTTCTTATTCAGCCACAAGAAGTAGCAGAAGGCAGACACCAATGCAATCCCCGCTCTAAAGTAGTAAAGAGCTATTTGGGAAGGTGTGTAAACAAAGGATACCTGATAAAATAATAACCAGACTATCCAACTGTACTATCATAAATAATAAAATGACAACTTAATTCAACAAATTCAATAATACAAATAACTAAAATAACAAGCTCAGTGTAGAAACAGGAAGGTTGCTGTAATACAAAACCATATGTAGTGTAATGAAACCGTATCTGTTCAACCAGAACAATAGATGTACATGAAGGCATAAGAGAAACAGTATTTACAAATATTGTTATTATCTGATCTAAAATTTACTATCCTGGAAAGCTTGAGAAAACTCTTGTCTTCTTCAGGCAGCTGCAAAATTGTCAGTCCATGAAAGTCTTTACCTTGCAAGCTCTCGGCAGCTCTCTTCTGTCTTTGCACACAAGAGCACGTGGGGTTTGTTTGATCTCCACTTCCAGTCTTGGCAAGCCCTGACTCTGCCTGAATGAAGCACCACAACAAATAGGTGAGATCTCGAATGGTATTTTTTTAATGGTTAAACTAATATGTTTAACAGGAGCTGCTGTATGTAGATGTACTATTTTGCCTTCTTGCTTGTTCCTAGAAGTTGGTAACCAAATCTCAGAGCAAACTGATGCATCATGAGTTTTTCTGCAGCCTGTTGTACACCCAGAAGCTGTTTACTAGAAATATTAAATTAATATTAACCAGGTTTTTAATTTACAAGATATATTTGGGGGGCTTAAGGCTTACAGGAGACTATAGAAAGCCCTTTGCTTGGCCGCAAGCATGTCACCAGGTGGGTGAGCACCTTCCACCTGCATCAGTGTCGGTGAGAGCTGAGAGCCGTCGTTCTGCAGAGCCTGGTGTGCTCCTGGAAAGCAGTGCTGGGGTGCAGGCTTGAGGGAATTTGCTTAATTTTCTCTCTGGCTTTTAAATAAACGCATGCATGCTTATATGTATGCGTATCTATATATCTCATTTGCGCACACTGGGGAAGGGAGCTGTGCTTATAGGCAGGAGCTGGCGGGTCTCGAGTAAAACGCTGGGTGGGGAGGTGTTGCTAGGAGATGGAGACTCCAGTGTCTGGCAAAGCAGCATTTTTATTTTTGGTGTAGATCACACAAAATGGTATTTGACTGTGAAGCAGGATAGAAATCTTTTCCCTCTGCTTACGTTCATCTCTGAATGATCTGTCTGTGCCTAGTAGTGTTGCAGCTTATTTAAAACGGAAATTAAACGCAGACTGGTGCTTTCAGCCCAGCTAGAGGCTGTGTGGTTTGCACTCTCTGGGCTTTTTTTTTTYCCCTTTTCTTTCCCCCCCACCCCCCTACTCATTGAGAAATCCTTTGCTTGAGCAGCGGGATATATGTCTCTGTTTAGGGGAGGGCATCCTCGCATGCCTTTGGTTCCTTTGTGGCCAGTTGTCTCTGCTTTTTCAGACGCTGTGTGTTAGCACTCATTTTTTCTGGGTTTGGGCTTATTAAATACATCCCGCCAGGGCTTGTTCTCTCTTGCTTTGCTGGTTGTGCCCCTTATTGCACCCCAGTGTCAGCCAGGAGTCAGATCCCCCCATCGAAGCACCTCCACCCTCCCCGCAGCCAGGGACTACGTGATGGCACGGGGAAAGCTGCCATGGGGTGCCTCTGCTTGGGGCCCTCAGCTCTCCCCGGTGAGCTACCAGGGCTGGATTTACAGTTGAAATTAGGTCTGAATGCTAAAACCTTTTTGGGGTGCTGGATTCCTGGGCAGAAACACAGGGGTCCCTTTTACACCTCTCACAGAGGCTCATGCCACGCACTCACATTTTGCTGATGCTCCTCTCGGGCACCGATCAATATTCAAGGGGCTTTTTCGGTAATGCGGGGCTAAACAGAAGGATGCTGAAGGGTTGGGAGGGCACTTGGGCAAACCTGGGTGCTGCCTGTTGCAGCGCAGGCTTCGGTCACTGTCGTGAACCTGCAGAAGGGCTCGTAGCTGAACATCTCAAGCCCCATCTGACCTGTCAAAGGRCTTCAGCTCAGCATCCTGAACCTCTTGGCCCATTTGGGAAGAGGCTAGGATGCTGTATTTTGCCAGTTCAGTGTGATCAAAAMAGACCAGGAATGCTGTGCATCTGTTTATGCAAAAGCTCAGGTTCTGGGGCATGCCATCCAACCCTTGTAAGTGCCCTAAATCTGTGGATTTTCAGTAGGATTTGCTTTCCCAGTCTGTTTTTGGAGGAGATAGCTAATGAGATAATGCAGCAGTGGGTAAACTGTGACATGTGGAATGGTTCTTTTTGAATGTTAGAGAAACTACATGCATCAGAGGCTTATGCACATTAGATTTATAACCAAGCAATTCCCATTTATATTATGTAACTGATGTTATTTATCAAACCCCATGTAGTGGCCAAGAGCAGATGTTGAACTGTCGTGCTACAGCATTGGAAATTAACTTTTCTGGGGGTTAATTATTCAAAACCAATCTTGTGATAAGCTCATTGTAATATAATGTAACATTGGAATGTTACATTATATGTATATATACATATATGTGTATGTATATATGTATGTATATAATGTAACAATGGAAATCTTATTCCAGAAATGTAGTGCGTATGGGTCCAAAGTCTATTATGTTCTTTTTTTGGTATTGAGTGAAAATCTGGACTGTATAGCAACATATGATGCTCTGGTGGGAATGTGTGCAGAAAACCCTCCCTGAGTCAGAGTGAGGAAGGAGTGTGATATTTCTTACATTGAAAATAAAACACTTTAAGCATGCAACATGATAAACATTCATTTAATGAGGAGGCTGCTGAAAAGAGACTGCTTGCRTATGCAAGCACTGGGTGCATACACGCTCTAACCAGCAGTTAGAGGAGGACACATTTTCTGAGTAGTTTACTCCAWCTACATGAGAATGAGACTTCTGGATAAGGATTTTTAAGGGCACAAATGAGTAACTAGATTCCTCATCCCATTAGAAGTTAGTAGTAATGAATTCCTGTTATTTTTTTATGTGCTCTGTTATTAGGGTAGTGGTTTATTTGGGGGCTTTGGGGGTCATTTTTAAAGCAGATATGTACACTAGTCCTTTTTCTGCAATCACGGAATCAATCTTTTAGGCTTTATCCACAAATGTGAAGCACAATGTGGATTTGAGGTGAGCTATAGGGAAAGGTGGGGGGTATTTTTTGTTTCCATGCAGTCTTACCAAGTTGTGGGCAATACAATTCCTACAGAAACTTTGTGGCYTGGAGCTCAGCATCAAATCCTAGAAGATAACTTCTAGCAATGTGGAGGGAAAAGCAGTAACCGAGYGAGCTGCTTATAGCATTTTTTCAGTGGCTTGCCAAGTATGTTTTCTTTTAGGGCATAATCTGCGAGAGCTGGCAGACCTTCTCTTGGCTTTGCCTATTAGCTCAGCTGGGAAAGCGCTTGCTGGTGAGGAGGAGTTTGAAGTTTATCCCCACCCCTCGGTTTGGACCCATGAGCATCTATTTCAGGGACTGACTGAGAAAGAGTTTAGGATTTGGTCTGTTGCCTGTACAGTAGATCCAGTCTTTTTTGACCTTGATATGAAATGCTATTCAAAGACCCACGACCTTGCAGAATCAGTGCACTACTTCCTTTGCCCCTTCTGTATTGCTGCTCTGTATCAAAGCATTACTGCAAGCAGGGTGGAACAACATGTTCTCCACGTCCATGATGGCCAGGACAAGAAYAGGACTAAAATTAAACCACACACAGATAGTACGAAATGAAGAAATACTTAAAACGAGGCTTGTTGAAGCACCAGAATCTGTTATTTGGACGGGACTGTGCAGATGTTCCTGCCTGGGGTGGAGGGATGCTGCGAGGTCAGTCCCTCCGCATCGGGTGTATGGTTCAGGTCTCGACCAGGACCTTGGGATTTGGGTTCAGCCCCTGTAGGATGTTGGGCGAGCTGTTAAGGACCACATGCAATTAAGGGTTGAAGTGCCCAAAGTAGGGGAGATGGAGCTGCTGCCAAGCCCTAATGTTTAGGTGGCTTTTATTTTATTTTTACTTTTAAGCTCCGCACCTGGGAATCTGCCAAGCGTTAGACCTCTCTTATTAACCCAAACTGCTCCATTTTTAACAGCACTGAGCTGTGAAGTCTCTAAGCCCAGAACAACCCAAGGTACAGGTATTGCCCTGCGCCTTAGTGGCTGCATCTTAGGAGCATCTTTAGTGCCTTGTGGTAYCTGCAGTTCAGGACAAAGCTTTGCTTGGGGAAAATCAGGGGTTGTGGTTCCCATTTCTAGTTGTGTCTATGTATCCTCTTCAATTGCCAATTTTAAAGTAAATCTAGATCATTTTTTTTTTATTTAGCCCTCTATCTTTCCATGTTTCAGTTCCCCATCCTCATAACTCATTCCTTCTCCCCGCCTGTGTCCAAGTGGGCATTTTAGACTGGAAACTCTCAGACTTGTCCTGAAAAATATATGTATTTATGGCAGGATGTTACACTTTGTGGCAGGCTGCTGGTATGATGGGTTGGCTGTACCTTTGAGAGATTTGTCCCCGCTGTTGTCTGTGCCGGGTCTGAGCGTCCCTCGGCCGGGCTGTAACACATAGTCCTATTTGTGTGCGTGTTTTTAATAAGCGTGTTGTTTCAACTGAAATGCCTCTTTCTGGGGCTGGTGCTCTCGGAGAATCGCTCTCGCCCTCGCTCACCTCGGTGGCAAACTGAGAAAGGTTTCCTTTAGTCAGCTGGGGGAGAGGGGGAGGATTTATGAATCGGAGAAACGCATTCCTGATGTGGAATAGGCACATTCCGCATTTCCCCCCCCCCCGCCCCCCCGGCTCAATAAAAGCACCATTTGTGTGGCAAATAGCCAAGGGTTTTATGAATACAGCTCTCACTTTCTCCAGCTGTTAGAAACCTTTCTCAAATATGAATTAAAATAAAAAGCCTTGCTAGACACTTMTAGAGCTCATAATTCTGCTATTTTTGGTCTGCGGTGTGGAGTTCTTGCATCAGAAATCTTGGTTTGAGAGGCTTGAGTGGCTTCTTTCAAATATTATAAAATTTAAAAAAATCTGAAATATCTATGACTTTAAATAATCTCCCACACTRTAAGGATCATCAGGAACTTCATGTGATTATGTCCCTAGATTTGATGCTTCCCTAGCTGTTATGGCTGTGAAATCCTCTCTCTGGTATTTTRCATAGGCTTGCCCTTCCTTCAAAAGCCATTGGGGCATATGTTCTTGAGAAACTGGCACAGTTGGGATTAGGTATTTTTAATAAATCAACTATTGGGGAATAGAAAAGATYGGGACTGCAATCCATGCATAGGAATCTCTTATAGGTTTTAACAAAAGCATTTTAGGTTATATCGCGGGAAGGAGCTTTGGTGAGAGACCTGGGAAACCATGGTAACGTGAGGAAGATGGTTGAACTGTGAGTTTGCAGTTTGCATAGCGGAGTGTGTGTGAGCAGGGAGAGAGACGTCTCGGGGATTTGTCAGGAAGGCGGGCGAGGGGCAGAGAGATGTGCTCGCTCRGCTGCGTGCGCGGGGGATCACAGAGGAAAGGGAGTGCTTTTTCCAGGAGGGGTGAATTTGGACAGTTTGCAGTCGTTAGTGATTTTCTGTAAGTATCAGCCCTGTATTACCTGTGCATTTGTGCAAGGATTTTTGGATAGTTCCCTGCTAAGYGGGACTCGTGCATTGTTCAGGGTTATCCCCAGCAGGGAGCACAGGGTGGTACCACCTGAGCAGTAGCTGCAGTGGGGCATGGGGCATCTTTTCCCTGCTGTGTTTATAATCCAGCTGTTCCTCTTCCTATAAGAAACCTCAACTATCTCTCTGAACCAAAGTTGGRTAAATTAGGAGTTTGTAAGCAAAGCAAGCAGGCTGCTTGGCTGGTCCCAGATACCTAGATGTAGTGTGGAAAAAAAGGAAAAAAAAAATTCAATTTCTGACAGAGCATAAATCATGCTTCTTCCCTGCCCCCTCAGTTGCAAACATCCTTTTGAGAGAGCAGCCAGAGTCATTTTGGATATCCACAGTCAGCAGTGCCAGAGGGATTGCTTTCCTGGAGGAAGGGGCTCACGCGGTGCCTGCGTGGCCACRGGCACATCAGGACCCTCCCAGCCATTTTGTCCATCTGTGTTCAAGCGATGTGGCAGCCAGCAGTGAGAGGAAAAAATCTGGACAAATGTAAAATCTCACCCACTCAGATTTTGAAGGTGAATCAAGAAAATGTGTCTGGGGCGGGGGGGGGGGGGGGGTTGAAATCTAGTTATATGTGGGTTGTGGTGCCATTAAGATGGAGTGGATGTAAGTTGCAGACATTCATTGAATGATCTCTCAGATCTTCCTAGACCTGTGCATAGCAAGGGGAGGTGAAACTGAGAGCAAATCTCACCTTATAAATTTGTATGACATGGCAACAGGATGGCTCAATTTATTTGCAAGAGCAGTAGAGATTTTTCACTTCTGTTGCATTAGCCTGAATCCCAACCAGATCAGAGATAAATAACAGAGCCTTCTAGAGATGGAAAACTAGCCAAAGGGCTGTCAATGCCTTTGCATCTGGAACTACACTCAGAAAWTCAGATTTTTACTGGCTGGTAGGAAAAAATGAGTAGTCCCTCCACTGTGCACATCAATCCTGGTGGGATCATCTTCGAGGATGCAAAGGTCAGTGTCTGTGGTGGTTGTGCCAAGGCTGCTACAAAACGGATGCTCAGGGGTGGTTACACGACTGGCATTTTTGTGTGTCTGTGAGATGGAGGCTTGTCCGAGGCTGCAGCAGCATCGTTCATGTAGGTCACCAAGCTTTAACAAGGCAGCAATGGGAAACGTGCGTGAACTGTTGCACTCATTTGGAGAGAGGACTTAATTATCTAGAGGCTTTGATAAGAAATAATTGCTAAAGGCTTTAGTACAAGTTGCCATTGTCAAAGAAGTTGTTGTCCCTTGGCTGCTGCCCAGGAACTTTGTGTGCCCAGGCTTACCCTGGCGCGGATGGAGCAAGCTGCCTGGAGTTACCTTGCTTCCAGACAAGGGTAAGACATCTTMCATGGGCAGTGACTAACCATCAGCCAAAGTGGGGTAACACTTTACAGTGCAGCAACCTGATTGTGTGTCAAAGCCCTTAAAACATGCGTGTAAACTCTGACTTGCAGCGCTCGTGAGTCGTATTCCTCGCCAACCTGCGTGTCTTACTGCCGTGAAAAAAATCTTAATGAATTAGGGCCTCACCAAAGGGACCTTACTCATATTTTACTGATCAGAAGATAAACCACAAATCATAATACAGGGTGTTTTCCCTGATTCCCAGGCTTATGAGTTAACTTCTATACAATGCTTTCTTTAATAACTCAGCAGTGTATTGCAAAAATAAATTTGACCATCCGTGTTAAAAACAAATGACCCAAAACCTCTTTCATGAGAAATAACAATCTTCTGGCTATATTTTGTGTACCTAAGTAACAGCCTCATAACACACTAATCATGCCCACTAGATGTATGCAGCAGTATTACTAGATAGCTAGGATATCATTTTTTTGCTTAAGCTGTATTGCATGTTAGTGCATCAATTTAATTTTACAGTCTGCTTGATATGACTGCTTTTATAAGCAGGGATATCATTTTACTTGTGTCCTATTGCGAGTTTGTGCATTAGTATAATTTTCCAGTTTCTTCCAATGCATGCTGAAAGCAGTTGGCTTTTTCCCATGGACTTCAGTGTATGTTGTATCAGGAATTTACTGATTAATTTGAGAAATGGTATATTGTAATAATCCTGCAAATGTTTTCTGACCAACTCATGTGATACAGGACATCATCCTACAGTAGTGTTTTTGGCCCCTTCTTGTGCGTTGTGTAAATGAAAGCCATTTTCACAGCTGGCCTTCCCATCAGTTCTTCCTGCTGCCTAGAGATTAGATCTCCTAATCTGGTTTTATCATTTCTGTGAATGAGCCATACTGGTTTAAACCATTCTGCTCTGCTAAGGCCGTGGAGCGCTTCCAGTCTGAGGATGCCCTCTCAGATGTGAGCCTTGGGGCTAGCCTGACCGTGGGAGCTGCGCTCGCATCCTCTGCAGAAATCTTTGGAGACCTGCTCTCAGATGAGAACGTTAGTTTTTCACAACCCGCTTAAGTAGAAATCAAAACGGTTTTGCCAAGTTTGCTGGGCTGGGAGGAAAAATCTGGAATACGCGGATGKAGGTGGAATCTCACGAGCTTCCCTGGAGAGCCCTACACCAGCACGTATCGCTGTGCAAYCCAGCGATTGCGGTGGCAAAGCTTAATCAGCAACAAAATGAGTTCTCGTTAAGTCCATTATTGTCATAGCTGGACTGGGCTGGGGGGTCTAACAAGTAGGAAACAACAAATGACTTTGGGTTTTGTAAGTCGGCGTGTGGAAATGGAGCCCCGCTACGTTTCACGACCATCTGAGTCGCACATGTTCAGCAAAGGCGCTTGTGATTTGGCTGTTATCTCTGTATGCGGGAAAAGTGGAAGATAAATCTGAAGGTTTTTCCAGACGAAAGGAACTTATCAAGTAATGCTGAAAACAGACGGCACAGAGCCAAGCTTGGATKTGGCCCTTATTTTGAGCTGAGTAGAAAGAAACTGTGGCCAAGGATCAGCTGGAAAACTATTTAACCTTCTTTGAGATTGAACAGCAGCTTTTGCTGAGAAAGTCTCATTTGAAATCCAAGCATGAGAAAAATCAAGAGAGCAATGATTTATACASTGATTGACAGCATGTCATGTAGGACAACCTACAAACTCACCTCTTGAAGGTTATACCATGTATGATCATGTACTCTGATGAGTTRGAGCTATAAAATATGAGAGGTTATAGAGGAAAAAATGCTGCTTCTGATCCTTTTCACCTCTCCTGATGTGCCTTTCCCTTACCCTGCCTGTGTCTCAAATTCTCTTTCAGACCCAAACTCTRTTAGGGCAAGTGGAAGTACAGGGATTAACTCAACAAATTCGCACATCCTAATATCGAGGGCTTTTTTATTTGTTGAATTCCTCACTGTTTGTTACATCTGGTTCTCTGACCTCCAGCTCATGCTCTCTGTTCCTTCACTTGACCATATTTTCTGTGAGTCTTCATTCTCAGTTTTTTTTATAGAGTGCCCAGTCTGACTCTTTCATATTTTTTTTTTTTAACCTGGCTCTCTTCTTCTCTGATCCCATTGCCCCTCTCAYCTCCCTTTCCCATCTTAGGTTCTTTTTTTCCCCATTGCTCCCTTGCTTTCCCTTTCCTCTTCCCCTTCTGCCTGTTTTTCTCTGAAGGACAGCCCCAGAYTCTCCTTGTGCCTTGCCTTTATCCYTTTAACTTTGCTTCCTTTTCCTCCCAATGTACTTCCCTCCTTTGATCTCTCAAATCCAGGAAAAAATGAATTATAACTTATTACAAGTAGTCTTGACCTTCAGCTCCTGTTCCTCCTTTTTTGAGATCATGAAGTCTTAGGTGGATTCCTTCCACTTTCAAGGAGACTTTTTGCTGAGTGGCCTCCTCCTCTGGTCCGCATCCTCAGTTCCCGTGAGGAAGAGCTGGGACAGWCCTCTCTGCTGCTGAGCACCTTTTGGGCAGGACGAGTGTGAGAAGTGTGGCCGTAAGTGCCTCTCAAAGGCATGTTGGGGATAGGATGGAAAGCAACAAGGGGAGTAATTTGAAGCTTGGAGAAACCTTCTAGGCAGTTGGGCCATCACACTTTTCCTAATCCTATTATTTTATATAAAGACATGAGATGAACATAGCTTCATTGCTGAGCTAGGATGTCTTTGTCGGATATTTCAGGGATGAGGATGTTTCACAAGGATGTTTGTGATGACTTTTTGATTAACTGAGGAATTGTATTAATTTCCATTTTATTATCCCCAGAAATGATGGGTGCTGCTTTTCCTCCTTTCTAAAGGGTTTGGAGCTATACAGATGAGAAACAGTGGATGGGATTATTGGCTAATGGCTATTTTAGCAATTTAAGGAACTTTGGGGCTATTGTACAGAGATTCCCTTCCAGTGATTTAAGTGAGCTGATTTTGCTGTACTGTGGCTAAAAGGAAGAAATAGAARTCAGATCCATCTCATGCTTAGCTGTGCACTGAAATTACTCTGGATGGCCAGGCTTTATGCTGAACTGCATACGAATTTACRCATTTCACTTGCCTTGCAGGGTAGCTGTGATATCCAGGTTGGCTTTGAATTCCACTTCTCTCTTCAGTCTGTAGTAACCAGCCCTTTACATAGGGTCACGATGCAGGATGTGCTTGGATCTCCATGTGAAGTAGAGGCAATTTTTACTCTTAWGGCAGTCCTGGTGCTTCTTGAGCCCTAGTGAAGAAAGCATGTGGTTTTTTTGTGGTACTCATAGCTGAAAGTCCTGAGTCCTTGCTGCTTATTCTTCATTTGGAGTCCAATGCTAGCTTTCCTATTTTTATGAAGGATGAGGCTGGTGACTGTAGGTTTGCTACAGAGTTGTTATGGGACTCCTGAAAAAAATCCCACAAGAACTAACTTCAAATCCCATTCTACTCCAGCTGCAAAGCAGAGGTCTTTGGTCTGCCTTCTTTACCATAAGCACCGAGCAGTGTCTATTAGGAGACCTTCCCAAAATAAAAMCCCTACCAAAACAGAAGGCATTGCAAACGCTATTGCCAGTGGCAAAAGTGAGACTCGTCACTTAAYGCATCATTGGAAGGCATTTCAGTATTCAAGATATGCAAACCTGTGGGACATGTACTTATGATTGCTTGATATTTCCCAGTTATTTTTAACTGATGTATCATCTGATGCACATCTCTCTTTATAAAAATGCAGAGTAGCTTGAAGAATAGGACTCTAAATTCTTTGTTCAGGCAGCATTTTATCAACCTTTGGAATTCCGTAAGAATTAAGAAAAACATAAGGATCTGTCTCAAAGAAATTGGAGATGTAAACATCTGCTAGGCTGCCTTTTGCATCCTGCAGGGAGTTTGTACGCTTTTTATAGCAACTCTTGTCTTTGCATAGCACCTAACGCAGAGGGGGTTTGAGCCATTGCTTGGGATCCCTCTGCACTATTGCACAGGAGTTAATAATAATAATAATATCATTACATTACRGGGAACAATGTCCCCTTATTTCAAATATTTTGTTAAAGTTCTTTAATCTCTCCTTGTGACCATCCCCTTCTGCATTTTTAGTTATCAATGTTTTAAATGAAGAAATGCTGAGGTATGAAAGATTAGATAAGGAAACATTCAACATCAAGAAGCCCTTTGCTCAGAGGGGCTTTGAAYGGGACTGTTGTATTGATTTGTTAAACCAGAGCCTGTATTTTATCAGCAACGCATACATCAAATGGCACTGCGCACAACTAATATACTTACAGTTTCTAATAGGAAAAGAGACCCCGTTCAGTGAGGTGCTTCTGCTTGCTGGTTGACGCGAGAGAACGAAAAAAGTGAGTCTTTTTTTGTAAATGGGGAATGATGGAGTAGGTCTATGAGAAAAAGATTCAGCTCATTTCAAATTCGAGGGAAGCCAGTTTGCGCCTGATTCATGGTGATTCATGAGCTGTCACGCATCAGAGACAGATCCAGCCTGGCTCTGACAAAACGCGTGACCTGAGCGGTCTTCTAAAAGAGCAGTGCCACCAGGCCGGGTGACACAGGAGGGACCAGGAGGGGAAGCTGGACTGCAGCTCCAGGAGGGGACRGCCCGTTTCGTTGCTGTGTAGCAGCGGCAGCAATATGTTTGTCTCGGGAAAAATCAAATGAACAAATAACTGAGGCGGATGGCATGGGGGTTATTCAATGCTTGCTCCAGCATGGCCTCAGCCAGCACCCAAGGGAGAGGGGGCATGCTTAGGGGTCTGCAGGCTGCCTTGGGACCATGTTCAGTGGGGGACCTAAGTCTGGAGAGTAGGTCCAGCTAGAACATCCTTRAGCTCTTCTCCTGTGCCCTCAGGCTGGGGACTTCATCCATGCCCTATAGAGACCATGTTTACATTCAGATATAACTGGTGAGATTGGCTCTGTCCTTGCCCTGTTATTTTCCTGCCCAGCATGGCTGTAGAGACTCACTGCTCRRAGTACAAAGGACAGCAAGCTGTGAYGTTTCTTTCTGACAGATTTTGCTTCATTTTATCATAAAATAAAATTTATCATAAAATACCTAATGAATTTAAGCCAAACATTACTATGACAGGTCTAAACCAAAATGAAGTCCYGCTACCCTTCTGTACAGGTTCACCTTATGTTAAACTTTGGCAGTTGTCCCAAGTGCAGGCTCTCCTGTTTCTRTGTGTTGAATGATGCTGGGCAACATCTACCAGCATCTCCAGCTGGGTGGGAGCTCTGTTCTCCCTTACATGGGGACTTATAAGTAAGATGGGGAAAGACTTTTTAGCAGGGCTTGTTGCGACAGGACAAGGGGGAATGGTTTTAAACTAAAAGAGGGTAGATTTAGACTAGATATAAGGAAGAAATTTTTTACAATGAGGGTGGTGAAACACTGGCACAGGTTACCCAGAGAGGTGGTAGATGCCCCATCCCTGGAAACATTCAAGGTCAGGTTGGATGGGGCTTTGAGCACCCTGATCTAGTTGAAGATGTCCCTGCCCATGGCAGGGGGATTGCACTAGATGACCTTTAAGGGTCCCTTCCAACCCAAAYTATTCTATGATTCTATGATAGCCATGTGTTTTGGGCCCCATTTAACTTCTTTCTGTCCTGCAGAATAGCAGTGTTGAAACAGGAGAGGAAAGGGTACACATGTAGTATGTTGAAGAAACCAGGTAGAGTGTAAATAGTGTCTTTGATCAAACTTTGAGCTGAGTATTGCTCAGGAAGCCCAACACAAACACCCCTCCTCCAGGTGGAAGGATGCAGCAGCCCCCTGCCTTGTGTCCAGCTGACTGTTTGTCCATGCAGCACACTCTCCAGTTACTCTTTCCCACCTCAGGCCAGGGGCAATTGCAGTTATTTCACAGGCAGCACCATCCAATGGGTTTTCTTAAATACACAGCAGGGATGGGCCTGATCTGACTAAGATCAGTTGAGTAGGTACGTTCTTCCCACATTAAAGCCAATTAATTTTGGATGGGTATGAGCGAGAGCAAAATTTAGCCCAGTTTGTCTTCTCTGTGAATTGGTTCATGTTGGCTGAGACGATTGAGTCTCAGTCTTTCCTCGAGGCAGAGGCTCCTGTTCGTGTGAAGGCCAGGCTTACACGGAGTCATCAGAGCAGGGCAAGGGCTTTGATCTCAAAATTGCACCATTTGAAATTGCAGATGAAAATAAGGGATTAATAAAACAGCAAGCAAGCCTGTAAGTGAATCATTTTAGGTTCTCCCAGAGCAGGCTCAGTCCCAGTGCCTCTGAAATGGGAGCACGACTCCGGTGGGAGCCCTGCATTAGCCCAAGGGTACTGAGATGCGATGCTCCTSGTGGCCTTGTTGCAGCAAGAGCAAGGACATGCCACCTTTGGGAGGGGTAGATGCCAGCGGAGGCAGAGGAAAGCAGGATTAGCTGTGGATGGGAGTGCAGCATGGCTCGTGGACAGAGGTGGCGGTGGGGAGCTGGGAGCCAGAGCAGGAGGCTTTGGAGRAGCAGGTCTGCACAGCCTCCACCGCTTTTGCCCCAAGCTGGATGCGTGCTGTAGAGCCGCTTCAGCRTGGCACGGTGCCCAGGCAAATTCGGCTCGCTTTGCACCGTAACGCCGCTCTGCAGCTTCCAAACCAGACCTGACTTGCACCCTGCCAACTGTGAGCAGGAGCAGAGCAACCTGAGCCTGGTGAATAGACATACCCTGAGGATATGTCTACATTGCAGTGCAGAGGTGAGACCTGGGCTTGGTGAGACAGACCTGAGCTAGCTCTTGGGAGCCGCGGGGCTGTGATGCACCAGGGGCACATGGGGTGTGTGTCCCTGGGCTCTGGGAAGGGGGTGTGGAGGAGGAGGGAGGTTTCTAGCCTCAGTGAGTCTCGTCTCGTGACACTTTTGGGGACTGAGGCTGGGTGGTGGAAGGACCTTAYGGGCTGGCATGTGCTGTGCTCACCGGTGGGATGGCCATCGTGTAGAGATCACGCAGGAAAATCATGACCAGCAGCACTGGGAAGTGGACAAAGTGGTAGTGCTGGAGTTTGGATAAAATACACTGCCATCTTCCTTAGGATGCATGACTGAGTCTGACTCAGGATCTGACTGAGGATCCTCAGCCCCTGGCACTGGGACAAGCCCCAACCCTTCAATCAGGTGGTTGATCTCCTGGAGACCAAAACCATCTCTGCAGGGTGCGAGAGGAGACAAGGGGTGCGGCATTTGCTGGGTGCCCAGCTGTGGGGCAGGGGTGCATGGGCATGTGTGACGGGCCAATTCAAGCACTTGTGGCTACAGGTTGTGCTAATACTCTAAGCTCCGTATGCATGAGGACATATAGCAAAAGAARGAATAAAAATAGTAGAAACAGGTAAAACTAGCTTCTGGTGAGAAGAATACAAAGAGATTGGCTRAAAGAAGTGGAAATTCATATGAAATTTTAGGGTTATTTTCCCTTCTGCATTCCTTGTGTTCTCATTCCCAGTCATGTTTCTGTATTTCTTAAGTACCAGGCTAGTTTCTACCTGTTTTCCCTCTACCCCTCTCTGCACCTCTTGTAATCCATGAGGAAAACTCTTCTGTTTGAATGCACCATGTTGGCTCATGACAATCCACCCAAACTTCCCCTCAAAAGCAGGAGGGCAGCCCTGCATGGGATCCATGCTGCCCCCTGAAGAGGTGGCTGTATCCATATGAAYCATTTTGTTTCACTTTACAGACAAATGAAGAGAAATAGGCACTTCCCATCCTATGGCAGCTCTCTCTTATAAATCTGATAGGCTGGCACTTCAAGGAAACATTTTCTTTCCACTGACTGGGAACAGATTTTAGATGTCTCCAGCAGATGTTATCCTCTGAAGGAGTCCCACCTCCTGGGTCTGCGCTGCCATGTGGTTGCTTATTCCTGAAATGATACAATATTACAGGGACAAAAAAAAGAGGTAGAGAAAGAAATGGTCAGAAGAAGCTTTATCAACYGAAATCACAGGTGATTTTCAGCGAGATCTTGGGAAATAAAGTCAACAAAAGGTGTGAGTCAGAGGCTTAAAGCCAGAAGGGTGGCTGCAGCCCCTGGAAGAGGAGCAGAGGAGATCTCCCTCCCCAGCAGCTCCCGGCACCTGCGAGGCTTCTCCGCTCTCAGCACTGAGCACTAGATGGCATCCAAGGGGGAMGTTTGGGCTCCCGAATGCAGTCCTGGGCTCTGAAATTATAATTGCAGCTGGATCCGAAAATGAGGATCCCATCTGGATGGGGAAAAAAAMCAAAGGGCCAAGGAGGTGGACTTTTTCCAGCTCCTGCTGCCATCCTGTTGGGGTACAGCTTGCTCCACTGTCTCAGCTGAGTGCTGGGCCACAGGTGCAAGAAAATAACACAAGGGGATGAAGAGCAAGGGCATCGTGCACAAGTCAAGGTGCATTAAAGCCTGTGTGGCCGCATTCGCCCATATCCTCTTTTTTCCCCTGAATGCTGCCAGCCTTGTGGGTGCTTSGATGAGCAGCATGCTGCATACATTGCTGTCTGTTCAGGTGCCATTCCTTGGTGTCCCCTAAGGTGTGCATCTGGGGACAGCTGCAGGTGACTGGAAATGCAGCTGCTCYGAGCTGGAAAATGTTTCCTAATGAGGGAATTACCTTTGCTTCATCCACCTTGTTTTCTAAATAAACCAAGTTTTCCCTAGGCCATTAATGGGCTTTGGAAGAAAGCAGAAGCACCGCAAGAGATGGCTCTTGCTCAGGTGATTTTTTCTSCTCTTTACCTTGAAGGTGTCTTTCTGCTGGCGTGGGATGAGGAGGGGGAGTGTTCAMCATCTCTCCCTGTCCCATGTCTGTGCCTTCCTGGGATGGAGCATTCAACTTCAGCTKCAGGCAGGATTAGACCCGCGGCTTGGGTATCAAAATGTTTGCTTTCATCATCTCTCAAATAAGCGGTGGCCCTGAACAAGCTCCTCGGGAGAGGCAGCAGCGCTTGGCCCCATGGCTCAGCCCCGGTTTGGTACGTGGGACCAGGAGCCAGCACCCAAGCTGGGGCTYGAAGGCACTGATGTGTACGGCACGGAGGCGCACGCAAAGGTGCGAGGAGCCAGACAGGATGCCAAAATGACTAAGTGGCTGTGGGTGGCTGCCTGGAGGTGCAGGAGCCATGGGAGGGACACGACGCTCCCTTCTTGCCTTGTTTGCATGCTGCAGGTTACCTTGAGTTTAACAACTTAATGAGCGCTGTGCAATTACCAGCATCATTTGCATGTGCCCTGTCCCTGGTTAGGAGCAYGCTGAGTTACAGGTCCCAGTGCATGCTGGAGGTGACTTTATGACTGTCTCTCCTGAGCCTTTTCGCTCTCTAAATGAGCAAAGGGGTCTCAGGGCTGCAGCATCCCATCCGGCAGCAGACGGGCTCCTGCAGAGCCCCGCTGCCCTGCCTGTGCAGGCAGCAGCCAGGCAGACCACAGCAGGCAGGAGCTGCCCTGACCTTATCTGCCGTCTGCAGCACCCCRCCTCGCCGCCCCCACAGCCCTGCGAGGGAGAACGGATGGGGGCAGGCGCTTGATTTCCCGGCTTGCTTAATCACAGGCATTCACTCCTGGGTGTAAATTTGTCTCGCGTGACAAGCGGGGAAGGAGCTGTCGGGGTTTGACAGTTGCTTCACTGCCTGGAGGTCCGGCACCAAAAGGGGCTGGGTCTCATCACTGCCCAGAAAACATTTTCCCTCTGAAACACCTTTGTGCTCATGCTTGTTTGTGTTTTTTTTTTCTCCTTGTGTTTTTCTGGTGTGAATACAGCTCCAGGCAAAGATGCAGGAGAGTTTTATCGAGGTTCAGTTGGAGTTTGAAATAGTTTTCTTCCCAAAAGTATATGTACCTACAAGAAATAGCTTCAACCCAAGCCCTGGGTAGCCCAGAGTTACTACAGACTGCTGTTTGTGTGCCTGTTTCTTTTACCTGCAATTATGGGGAAATTGCCATCGTGTAAGCAGCGGGCTGTATGARTAGCTTTATTATTTGTTATTATTAGACCTAGATGTGTGTTTTTTCTTGAGATCATATCTGCACAAGAAGGCACAGTAATAATAGCCTTTTGGACTGGCCAGGTTTAATTTCTATGGACTATGAAACTCTTGAAGCAAGGTGCTGTTTATTGCTTTCTTTTAAAATCTATGGTATTAAGCAGACAATCGCAGCAGAGAGACCTCTGCGTTGTCCAGGCTGAGTTCTTWCAAGGGCAGGTAATCACGTTGTGCTCGCTCTCCTCGGCTGGCATCAGCAAAAGGGTCTCTTCTTACAGCCTGGTGCCAAGCTATTTTAGGAAGCAAGATTCCCCTTGTATGGAATTATTTTTCATGTGAGTTTAAGTACTGCGCTCATTTGACTTATCTTTTTCTGTTTTGATCTGTTCTCTCACCTTCAGGTAGGGTGTGTAATAAAGAGAGCAACAGCTTCTCAAYTTGTGACAGCAAGGTGTTATCTGAGTATGGAAAACATAACCAAGAATGGGTCAAGAAATAGGCAAAGATGATGTTTTCTCTTTGAGGACCATTATCAGGAGCTTTTAATCAAAGTCCAATAGGAAAGAGTAAAATCAGGGCTGGGTTTCTTAATGCACATTGTGAGCTACCAGCATTTTTTGGGCTGCTTATCAGGTGCTCGTGCCCATGTGGACACAAGCACACGTGGTCGCAGAGCCCCCCAGGCTGGCAGTCTCTGAAAAGAAGATGAAAGCAAAAGCAAACTGAAATGGTGCCTTGTCCGACTTGTGTGATTTGTGCTTTTGGCRTTGCTTTTGTTACCCCAAAAGTCACCTCGCAGTTGGTATTTTGCTCTACTTTCCGAGCAGCTGGTGGTACAAGGCTTCGCTAAAAGCAAGAGGGCTGTAAACATGGGTGCATGGCTGGAGAAAGGCGGGCAGCCGAGGACAGATAAAATGAGGACTCAAAATGCATCACTTTGGGGGGTCTTTTTCTTTCATTTTTGAATCTCAGTATTTCAAAACAGTCTCAGGGTTTGGAAACAGGAGGATTTTGACATTTAGTGTTTGGTGTTGGCAGTACTGGATAAAGGAGATAAAGGGGCCTATGACGGAGCACACGAGCTATTTGTGATCTATTGTGCAACAACTGTCAGTGAACCTGTGTCTTCGTGTGTTTAAAGTGTATTTCCTGACATTTACTGGCAATTGTAAAGGGACTTACTCTTTACTATTTCATAATCCCTGATTCAGAGCAAATTTGCAGATTTTGAAGACCAGAAGAGACCATCAATGCCATAGTCTGAGTCTCTGGATAGCTCAAGCCGCCTAACTTCATCCTCTCCTGTATGGAGCCGAATATTTTGTGTTCAGCTACATCATGTCTTCTATAAAGGCACGATATGAGGGTGGAAAGATCAACCACTAATCCAATGGTTTGTTCCAAGATCTGATCATTATCACTATTTAAAATAAAATGGGTAATTTACTTCTCATTTTTCTTTGTCTGCCTTTGGCTAGAAGAAGACTTTATACCTAAACATTCATATAAAAGCAAATATTTCTTTAGCCCTTTCAAAATAAAGCAAAAGATAGGCTAGATATATATTGCAGTGAATCTGTGTACAGAGAAAATAGAATAGCATCCTTCCAGTGGTTTGAGGCTGTGGTCTTGCATCCATTTGTAAAGTCATTTGAGCTGTATTAAGATCAATATCATAACTTGAACATCATTTGTCTTAGTGGCTTTTCTTCTTTTAGACATTTCTTCAGCCTTTTGAAATCCAATGTCCCAAGCAAAATTAAACTGGCACAGAAAAATGGGAAGGGCGGGGGTGTGTGATGTGCACTTAAGGGAAAGGAAAAAAAAAGGCATTTAACTGGAAATGTGTGTGACAAATGGGAGTGGGCCTGGCTTGACCCCTTCTGGCTATCAAAAGGCTATATTGCAAGATCATTTGGGAAAATATTGTAGCGAGAGAGAGGGTGTGAACCAAATGGTTCATACCGAGTCAGTAATTTGAGTGCTGTAGTTTTGCAATGTGCTACTAACCCAAACCGTGGATCCCACCACTCCTGAATTTTTGGGCCTGGCTTTTATCATAGTATCAAACAGCCTCTGTGAAAGTATTCAGAAGACAAACGGGGAAGAAAATCCTTTTCAGAGCTATAAAACCATCTTCTGTTGTAAGGAGCTTGATCGTTTTTGGCAAGGCCTTCAAAGAAAAGAGCGTCGAGATCCTCTCGATGAATAGGAACATTAATATATTAGGTATGTATTATGTAAATCCATACTTCAGTGGAGTGCTAGATAAGATAAATGGGAGCAAAGAGCAGGCTTTGAAGGCTGTCGGTGAGATTTGTGTGTGTGTGCCGTGCCCCTTGAAGGCTCAGCGCGGCCCTCGGGGCCCGCGGGGACGTTGAGGCCCTGCAGCCCCTCCTGCTCCCGGGCCGCTCCGGGGGCTGCCGCGGCGTCACCAGCTACGTTTTGTCAGCCTGCGGTACAGCCTCGCTCAGGCCACGGTGCTGCAGCCTTATCCCTGAAAAACCTCTTTTCTCCCTGTTTTGTGGCGAGGGGTTCCTTCACGGTTTCAGTGCAGGTGGGGGAAAGCTCCTCCGTGGCAGAACCAGGCTGCGCAGCCCCTTTACGCCTCCCTGGACATTGCGTAGTATGGAGGGGTCACGGCACGGATGGCCAGGGTTACAGCAAACCCAATTTGTGTGCTGAAGCAAATATTTGGGGAGGGTCCGGCTTGGCAAACACATTTAAATACTTGAGGATTGCTGACAATGAATTATCGAGGTAGAGACTTGAGAGCAGATAAGCCCAGGGACTTGTGCATTGTATACAAATACACGGCCCGACCCTCACATCTCACGTGAGGCGGCAGCGAGAGGGTTGTTGGAACTCTTCCCTGGCGCATCTCCATTTTCATGTCGTGTAGTTGTGCAAGACAGGATTGATACGGGGACCCCCACGCGCGGGGCCACGTGCTTCACTTTTTCTTGCACCGCTTCATCTCTTGACAAGCCCCACCGTTGCTCCATATACATTTTGCTTAAGTTGCCTTCCAAAAGCTTCTTCCTGCTTCCCCACTTACACGCCCAGACCCCTCCAGTGTCAACCCATCAGAGCAGCCTCTTGGCTCGTGTTCAGAAGATGGAAGCCCATGCACGCCACCTTCAAGGCTGCTCCTCGGCTCAGCATCGCCTTTCCTGCTGCCCCACGGTGCCGGTGGCCAGCCACGCACCTGCCCCGTCAGCGCCCGTGTTCATCGTCAGGGGCTTCACACTTTGAAGGCGATGCCAAAAGCTATCGGGTGGCCCATAAAACGGTTTGGTCTAGACGTGGAAAAAGATTTTTTTTTTCCTTTCACTTTTCATTTGGATGCTGAGCATTTTCAGCCAGGTTATTGAGATAGTTTGCGACCAGAAATCAATCCAGGCTGAAAAAATGTAGGTGTACCTGTTTACATTACAAACCACAAATGTTTGCATCCTGCAACAAACATCTGGGAAGTGTCCAGACCAGACATTACAAACGTGTTAACTACCCCGAGTTAACCGGTAATCAATTCGGAGCTAAAAACTCGAGTGTGGACCTTTCCTCTGAGACTGCTGTTTATAACGGGGCTTTCATTTAGATCCTGACCTAGAAGCGTAATTAAACCGTGGCACATTCTTGACTTTCAAACAAACTTCTGGGAGCTTGCCAGCGCAGAGCACAGACCCAGATTTTACCAGGTTTGAAACGAGTGGCGATGTACCACCTCTTTCATTAACTGTTGTTGACGGTGAAAATGCCTGCCCGGTAGAAATTGTGAATTATACAGACAGCCCTTTAAGGCTCTGCTAATAAACACATGAAAGGATTTGAGGGAACTATATGAAAATACTGGTCTATTGAAATCCTTTTTAATGCCACCAGTTGGGGAGAAGGTGTATTATTCAGGGCTGGGATTTCTAATAATTAACGTGCGTCTTTCGTAATTAAGATGCTGCTTTTGATTTTGCAGTCCGAGTTGGCTCAAATTTCCCCATCAATACTGGGCTGTATCATCAGACAGTGGGAAACCATAGCCGTGACCTGCTGGAGCTGCTTTGATGGAGCTGAAGGGTTTGGTTTTTCCAAGCAAATGCTAAGGAAGGGCAGTAGATGGTGCTGTTATTCTCTTTTTTGAGGACAGGGATGGCAGGCTGAAGACAGAGGCACAACTAGGACTGGACCCGAGGTGTTACGGTCCCCAGTGCCCCCAAATCGTACATCAAATTCCTTCGAATTGTGGGATTTGGCCTTCAGAAAATCTACAGACTAAATCAAAAGGCGTCCTTTTCTGCAGCTTATGCATTTTGATCTTTCAGATGAGATTTGGAGGTCACATTTTCAAGCTTTTCGTCACAATCATGTAATTTGAACTTTATCTTTTTTTTCTTCTCTTTGTAATAATGCGAAGTGGAATCCTCTAATCATTTCAGGAGCCAGCAAGATTTAGGGGAACTAAATTAAATTAAGGAGAAACACCAGGATTGTGAAACTTGGCAGTAGTACAGATGGTGGTTTCAAAACAGACTGGAATTGAAGGTTGTTGGCAAATCAAATGCATCTGACCCTGAGTGATTTAGGATGCCAGGAACGGGTCTGTGACCACAGAGCTTCCTACCCCATGGGTCACCAAGGCACGTGCTTGAGGGGTGACCCTCCTGGCCTGTATCAGTCTGGATACCCAATTTCCTGAACAGCAGCAAATGCTATGTCAGGATGACATTTAATCAGCTAATTTTTTAAAATGACCTGAAGATTTATGAGGCTTGATTCTTCCCAGTGGCATTGGAGAGGGCAGAATTGGGCCCCCTTTGGATTTTGTTTTTATTTGCCTCTCTCTGCAATGACAAGTCTAAGTCCAGCCTTAGCAAACATTTCTTCACAGGGCAGCAATGATTGTGCAGGTTGGACAACCCGGTGCTGGCGAAGGTGGCCGGTGTGTGAAAGCAGGCAGGGGATGTGGCAGCTTTCCTGCCTTTAACCTCCTCCTGCCTTGGGGTGAGGTTGGCGGTGCCCCCAGCTCCCTCCCCGCAATTCGCAGCCCTTCTCGTGGTGTTTTCTCCAGCAGCAGCTGATGGTACTAAAAATAGTCTTGAACAGGGTAGTGGTGGTTCGGCTTTGGACTTTCCAGAAGTTTACTGGTATTCTGGCCTTGTGACTCCAGTTTAGGCCACCTGATCTGCAGCACGTAACTTTGCTCCGATTTCCCCATTTGGTGGGGAACAATCTCAGATAACGTACGGATAACAATCAGTGGACTGAACACAGCTCATTTTCTTATTTTAGGATTGCTATAGACATGGTCATTAATAGCTCTAAGAAATACAATAGGCAGGGCCTAGTCCTTCCCTGCTGCATGTCCCCTTTCCAGAAGAGCTGCTGCCAAATCCTCCCCATGATGGAAAAGCAAATTTGTTCCTGTATAAAACCCCGCAGAGGTCTGAGGGGGCAGCGGTGGTTTGGGGCTGGGCTGTGCATCAAAATCGGCGTCCAACCACGCACACTTTAGACATCAAACTGCTCTGCAACGTCATTCGTGTTTGCAGCGCATCAGGAAGAGCAGGAGAGATTCTCTACACTTGGAAGCGGAGCGGCCTGGAGCGCCGGGGCCGCATCCTGCGTGGCCGAGGAGCAGCCCCGGGAGCGCGGGGTCCGTGCCGGCGAAGGGCAGTGCTGCTTGCCGGGCTGTCGCTGCGCGCCAGTGGTAATGCTGGACTAATGAAACACATCGTAGGGACTAATTAAAGTTGTGCCGGGCCAAGGGGAGTGGGATGGGGTAAGCGGGAGTGTAGGGGCAGGCTACAGATCTATGCCCCGCTCCAACAAATAGTTATTTTACATCAAATAATGTGTGGGGTAAASTACTTCCATGAGCCTCAGAGCAGAAACCAGAGCTGCCTCCCTTCCCTTCTCTCCCCCCAGACCCACCCTGTGTACCCCACCAGGCTCCTCTTTCCCAAAACCAGCCCTTACTGTCCCCTTGGACACACTMTTCTATGGACAATAGAGAAAAAAGTAAAAATAGGAACTTTTTTTACTGTTTGTTTGGGGTTTTTTTTGACAGAAGCAATACCCTTTGGCCTGGATCTTGATGACTGGTCATGCTGAATGAGGAAGAGCATCTCTCAATTTTAAATTATTGCCATGTAATGAGCAGGTTTCCATGTAGTCGTGTCCCACAGACACAAAGGTCCAAGGGGCAGCATCCAGTTCCTGCCCCTCTTCCTGTTATAGCAGTAGTCTTAAAGAGCTTATTTTCTTAAAATGGCAAGATGGAATGAATAAAACACAATTCCTGTTTTAATATTGTTGGGTTCTGAGATATCCCAGTTAACATTTAAATCTGGGCAAGARCAAGTGTTACTGCAAATATTTTATCTTCCCATAGATTATCTCAGTGCTGCATTCTTTGTTCACCAGGGGTCTGGTCCAGTTTAGACGGGAAAGTGGTGAAAATGTTGCGAGATCAATTGGGCTCCAAAAACGTGGGGCAAAATTCACTGATAACGTAAATGCAATTGGTTCAGTTAATTCATATCAAGAAAAAAAACTTCAGTCCATAGTGGGAGTTTAGAATCTGACTTGAAAGGAATAGCTGAGCCCTAAATGGATAGCTGTTGCATGGTGTATTCAATAATTGTATTTATGAATAAACAATTAATTATTACCAATTAATCTCTTGCATATTATTGAYGAAGGCACAGAAGTTGTTTTTTGGCGCTGCTGACTTACCCATTGTCAAGTGTGAACTGAGCAATTGTAGTGGCTGTTCCCTTAAGAAATTGTCCAAGATTCAGACTTATTTGTGTGCCCTGGCTTGCATCAATTAACAGTACGATCTTTTTGTTATGAAAATGCAAACATTAGTAGCCTGAGGGGTCTTGTAAATGCAAATRTAAAACTATAATTTCAATTTCCCTTTTAAGTACAAGAAAGGCGCTTTTTTTTTTGTTTGCTGTTACAATGACAAGTCTCTTTTTTTTCATTTTCTCACTTTAAACGCAGAATTGAATTTAACACAGGGAATTTCAGTGGGGATCATTTTCAATCAGCAGATTTGGGGATGTGGGGAGGCTGAAGCTGGCTGCTGAAAGCCGTGGGCTCCTCTTGCAAGGGCCAGGCTCTGAAGGGTGCGGGGAAGGGTGGATGCTTGGCCCCGCAGCGGAGGCGGTGAGCTGGGCCGGGCAGCGTGCCCGCAGCTGGCGTGGGGCTGGCCCCCTCGGCTGGGGGAGAATTCCCACGTGAAGATTCTTTCCGCTCGCTTCAGGCATTCGGGGAGCCTAAATTAGGCACCCGCACCTCTGCCACGGTCAGGGGAAAGAGTGAGAGACCTTGAGACGTGTCCTCCACAGGCATGTTGGCCCCCCGGCTGGGTGACTGTCACCATGGGGTACCTTTTGGGGCCAAAACTGATGGTTTTGTGCTCAGTGCCATGGGGCGATACCGGGCAATAGAGAGCCGTCTCCTCAAAAGTACAGTGGGAGATGGCACCTGAGTGCATGTCACTGAGGCATAATGAAAGAATTGGAGGAAAGTCCAAGGTCTGTTTTCCCCTTTCTTTTTACACCGCACATATAAAAGTAAAATATGAAAACAGCCACTTTGCTTTCTTCCTCCCAGGCTGGCCCCAATATGCCCAGGTATGTGTCTAAACAGATTCCTGGAAAACCTGCCCTTGCCGAGGCGCAATCTCTAGCACTTGGGTTGTAGTCTGCAGCTCCACAAAAAGCAGCAGGGAAGCGTGGTCCTTGTTGGGGGGGTCCTACCTGCCCTCCCTGTCTGCCCTCCCTGCCTTGCCTGCCTCTGCAGGCAGGGAAACACCAGGGACGTGGCAGGATATGTGCCTTGGCACGGGATTTGGCCTGGCGGTGGTTTGCCAGCACACAGACGGAAGGCTGAGGTCAGATACAAGACCAAAAAAAAAGAAGAAAAGTGGTTAGATACTGTCCTCAGCAGTTTCCTTGGGTAGCACACACACTCTTCCCTCTGCCCGCGTGCCCGGCCGCCCTGCTCGGAGCTGCTAGCATCGCCATCCCGCCAGCCCAGGTTCCTGGGAAACCTTTTAATTCCTTGGTGATTTTTAATGAGACCAAAGGGGCGATTAACCACCATAATAATCCCTCACACAACTCCAAACGCTCTCGTTACACTCTTTCCAAAGGTGGCGTTGCTGGTACAGGAGGGCAAAGCTGCCACGGTTCGGTGGTGGTACCCGGTGGGTGGGTGGCACGGCCAAACCCATCCGTTAGCCCTGAGCAGGCAGGGCAGGATCCGGCCCTGCCGGGGTAGCCCCGTTGGGGTCTGCCAGGCGCCGGGGTCTGTGGGTACCACACACACCGCGTCCCCTCGAAAAGGGTCTGTCTCAACCCACGGAGCAGAGCCGGCAGGAAGAGAAAGCAGGAGAAAAATGTTTAAAGTTATTTGTCACCGGGTTTCTCCCCTTCACACCGTTACCACCTTTCGGGAGTCCTCCAGCCTTGGATCGGCTGGTTGTTTTCCTTTCCCCCCTCCCTCTCCCATTGCACTCCTCTCTTTGGTTTGTGAACGCTAGAGGCTCCCTCCTTCTGGTCTGCGAAAAAACTTTAGTTCCTGACTCTTTTTTTTTTTTTTTTTCAACTTCCCTCAGGAAAAAAATGTGGAGTTAATTATCTATGTAAAATGTCAGATGCAGGAAAGGGGCTGTGCTTACTTGGATATCCCATCCGATGCGAAGTGACTGATTTTTTTTTTTCCCCTTTTTTTTTTCCTTTTTTTTTTTTTTTCCTAAGGGGTGGAAAGGACCTCGCGAAATAAAAGTGCAGAAACAAGCCGGTGGCTCCCAGAGCGGCCGGGGCGGGCGCGGCGGGAGCCCCCAACGCAGCGCAGCGCGGAGCAGAGCGCGGAGCGGAGCGCGGCCGAGCCCACCTGCCCCCGGGAGTCAGCATCGCCCGGCTCCTCGCTCCGCACCTTTTCCCCCCGCGTACTGAGATCTTGATACATATATATATATTTTTATCCCTCCCTCGGCTTTTCCTCCAGGACTTTTCCACCGCCTTGGGACACCCGCAAACTTCTTCCTCGCTCCCCTTTCCCTCCCGCCCCTCCTTTGCTGGTGGTTTTGTGCTTGTTTTGTTTTTGTTTTGCTATTTTTTTTTTTTTTTTTTGGAAGACCCGCCTGCGTTTCGCCTCCCGTGCCCCACGGGAGAGGCCGGGAGCGGCTCCGGCAGCGCGGGCAGCACCTCCCCGGCGCACGGCGTGCGAGCCCGGCGGCGCGGCTCGGCACGGCCCGGCTCGGCGCGGCCCGGCTCGGCTCGGCACGGCACGGCTCGGGCGCTCGCCCCCGATAATGCAGAGCTACAAGTACGATAAGGCGATCCCGCCGGAGAGCAAGAATGGGGGCAGCCCGGCGCTGAACAACAACCCGGCCAAGAGCAGCAGCAAGAAAGCCCTGCTCATCTGCCTCGACTTCCTCTGCCTCGTCATGGGTGAGCAGCCGCGGGGGCTCCGCGCCCCTTCCCTCCGCTCCTCTCCCCTCCGAGTCGTGTCCGTCCCCCCCCCCACCCCCGGACTCCCACTTTGGGAAAGTTTCGGGGAGGGAAGGCGGGCAGAGCTCGGCCGTGCCCCGGCCGCGCCGCTTCCCAAACAAAAGCGGAGCGGGGCGCGGAGCGGGGCCGCCGGCCGAGGCGAGCCGGGGAGCGGGCAGCGGCGGGCCGGGCCGGCAGCGCGGGGCCGGGCGGCGGGGAGTGCGTCCCGCCGGGGTCACAGCGGGGCTGGCGGGGGGGGGGGAGCGGGGCAGCGGCTGTCCGCGCGGAGAGGTGGGCACAGCACACACACCCCCCAGCCCCGATTTACTGATTATTATTGTTATTTTATTTATTTATCGTTTTCCCCCACTGCCGTGTCCTGACCCGGCGGCGGGGGGGGAGCAGCCCGGCGGTACGCAGGGGGCACTGTGGGCCCGGGCCACGGCCCCCGCGCTGCCCCCCGGGCCATGGCCCCCACGCTGCCCCCCGGGCCGTGCCCCGCACCCCGCCGCCCGCCCGGCACCTCGGTAGGCGCCGGGGCCAGCTCCAGGTGGAGGTAGTGCTCTACGGCTGCARCAAACCGCACAGCTTGGGATTACCTCTATTTTTTGTTAATAATGGAAAAAAAGAAACTCTTGCCGCTCTAGTTACTTTGTGTTGCTGGGATGTCGGGTTTACCGGTGGTTCTGTCTTTCTTCCCTCTCCCCTTCTTGCACCCAGCGCAGGCATCTCGCTAAACTTTATTTCTTTAAAAGATTGCTTTGAAGTGCTCTCAGGCATCGCTGGCAGAGGTCTTAGTTTGCTAGCCTGCTTGGCTTTTGGAAATGGTATGGCATGTAAGGAAACTGTCAACAGTCTGTCTCAAAAAGATTTTGCATGCCAAAACATCAACCGTTCAATTGTGGCTGCAATGCTGAATATTTAATTGACAGACACAGGCAGGGGAAATCAACTGGCTTCCAACAAAGAGATTAATAACACAACAGCACGTGAGTTTAATACTCCAGACACCACAGTCTTTAAAACAATTGTTTCTGCTTAGAGCCCATTTTTTAAAGACTGTCAGTTTGATTTAATTTTTATGTAGTTTATTGATCATCTGGTGTATATTACGAGGCACTAATACATTAAGAAGAGAGGCATGGTTTTCTCTTTATATTCCCACAAGAATAGAGGCCAGTGCAGAAAGCTTCATCTTCTTGTATCTGGAAAAAATAAAAATACTTGATATCCCATATATGAAACTAATATAAGTAGAAACATAACTAGCTTGACTTACCTCACTTATTTAAACAGAAAGTTGGATTCTTAGTAAAACAGCTCCTAGGAGTCAGAACTTTTACACTTTTATTTACGCAAGTTTTCTTAACTCCAGGCATTCCTGGCACGAGTAAGTGCTATTTGAATGGGTAAARGGTTTTTCTTCCCCGTCTCTATTCTAAGGGTCCTGACTGCAAAAGCAGTTATTTGACATGTGTTATTCTACTTGTGATAGTTTGGGTAAACAGAACTTATCAAGCATCACTGGAAGGTATTGTTAGTGGGGAATAATGTGATACAGCAAAAACTGTGATTGTTGCTTTGTTTCACATTACTACAGGTGGAAATCAGAAAGTAAACACCAGAGTTGGGGTTTTCTTTGTTTTTTGGGTGTCTTTTTTTTTTTTTTTTTTTTTTTAGTGTGAGGAGCATTTAAAAGTCAGAGCGTGAATTCAACAGCTGAAGGAAATTTTAGATCTGGCTGATCACTGGCAGGTGAAGAGCATGGGTGGGACGTGGTAAGGGAGGTGATTACATGATGGATAGCCCATGATGTGTGTTTGAGGATGGGCTTTTCAAATACACCCAGACCAGTAGTATCGGACCTGCTGGTGGATGACTGGGCATGAGGTGCTGTGAAAGCCAGCTGCCCCACTTGCAGGAGGCTTGGCTTGCTCTTCTCTTTGCCTTTTGCTAGGGAAGACTAAGAGCTTATAGTTTCCAAGCCCTCAATTCCGATTTTCTTCCTTCTTGAGCTGGTAAAAAAGAAAAAAACCACCAAACAAAAACCAACCAAACAGCAAACAAACAAAAAAAAACCCAAAAACACTTTGAAGGTGGGAAAAAAGGTGCTCTAGCTGAAGGCTGTAAGAGAAAGTTGGACAGATACAAGTTGATGGGTATTGACAAGTTCAGTAAAAAAAACAGAGTCCTATGTAAGATAGTGAGAAGCAGAATTGGGTGAAATGACTTGTTTTAAGGTGGAGGTACTCAGTAGAGGTCTTCTGCTGGTGCATGTAGGCATATGGCCAATGGCCTCCAGTGCAGTTAAACTGAGTTACGCCTCTTGAGCAGCTGCCCAAAGACATCCAGAGTAGCAGGGAAACAGAAGGCTTTTTCTCATTTGAGGACCACTTTAGGAAATATTAAAACCAGTCATTTGATTTGCAGAGGTCTGTGATGCTGCATTGGCTTCAGCTGCAGGTACTGCCATAATTCTGACCTGAATCGGTTTTCTGGGGGTGGGGTGGGAGATGGAAAGAATAAACTGTGACTGAAATGTCTTTCAGAAATGACACACGTCAGCTCTCTGTAAGGTGGTAGATGTGTAAAAAACCTTCTTTGTTTACATACAAATTTAAACAAATTACCCAGAAGACGATTATCATAAACATCTAAGAAAGTCAGAATAAGTAAAGCAGAGCTATCAGGAGCTTCCTTCAGCTTTAATTTGGCGCGAGTCGTTAGAAAGATCCACTTTGTCTTTCATCGTTAAGTACAATGGTTATCTTGATATTAAATGCATAAGGGGAAGATTTGTATCTTCGTTCCTTGGGGATCACGGGGAGCAAAGTTGTTGAGCCATTGGCAGAAGTGCATTGCTGGTGGAGTCKGTTGGATGAAGATCCGCGGAACCCAACCCCCTGTTTCTTCTGCATTTCCAACTTGTGTTGGGTTGGCAGGGAGCTGAATATTTCCAAATACCCCACTCCTCTAATGGGTGCACTTTGCACTGACAAATCCCTGGTTTCTTGCGTGAACAAGAGGTTTCATCACCAACACTGTGAACTTCCCAGAAATTTCATGTCAGCGCTCAACTCGGTAAAAGAGGCAGAAAAGAACTGAGTGTGCATTTATTAAAGCAGGTCATCCGAGGGGGGAAAATAACTTTCTCCATCTGCTTCCTCCTCTCGGGAGGGCTCTGTTTAGAGAATTAGAAGATGCTTCCTGAAATTGTTAGGGCTGCAGGCAAGCCCAGTGGTGTGGAAGAGTCCCTGCTGCCCCATCCCTGTCTTGCTGGTCACCGTGACGCATCTGAAAATGTGATTGAGGAGCTCAGCCCGGGGGACCTGAAGTTGCCCCCTCTAAGCTGGTCGGTGGCTTCACGTCGGAGAGCTATGGGGAACTCTCTGAGCAGCAAAATAAGAGGTGTGATGGGAGGACCTCGCTCCACCCTCATCTGATCATCCTCAGCCCAATCGCAGCCCCATCCCTTTGCCAGGAGTTTCTTGCACCTCCTGCCCAGAGCATAGAGCTGTTACTGGGGGGGACTGGTGTGACCCTGACTGGGGCAGGTCCCACGGGGCAGCTTTCCTTGGTGCTGTGGGGTTTTGGTGCCCAGATGCAGCACTGAATGGAGCTGCTGCAACCAGCCACCACCTTTCTGCAGGAGACATAGGCCAGGTGGGGAAAAGCCTCCTGCCCTGAATCTTGAGGTGGGATGATGCCCCACAGATGTAGCATCTAGGGTTAAATTTACTCCTCTCAGATCTGCTTTTTTTCCTTGGCAGGGACTCCCCGCGTTCAGCAAACTCTGAGCAGCCACCTGCGCTCTGCTGACGGGCACTAAGTCGAGCATTTGATCTYGGAAGAGGGGAAGGCTGTGTCAGCAAGGCTGATAGGGCAGATGAGGGTCTTCGGTAGCTTGTATTTGTGCAGCTTGCRCAGGTAGAACAGCTTCCAAAAAGTCCTGCTTGTGCTGTAAAATAGAGGGATTTCATCTGGCATACCTGCTTCCTAGGCGTGTGGAAATCGGGTTTATGGGAGCATATGTTTCAGGCTGGTGAGATGTAAACTGCACATAATTTACTGCCCTTCTTATTTTCTGTCTCTAATTTAATTTTCTCTCTTCTGTCAATCCCAGTTAATCTGTACAACACAAGTTTTACTGCCTTTAGGAGGTTTTGAAGCAACAGATGAATAGGCCTCTTACGACCTTAATATCTCTTCAGCTTTCTCACAAATTTGGCATCTCCTCTTCTGTAGCGAGCTTGATGCTAAAGTGAACTTTGAAAGTAAATGTTTACTCTAGCAGGACCTTGACATGTTTATGTAAGTGGGAATATAATCTTATAATTTGGGCTAACAGTTTAGATTACTCTTAACTTTCCTCTTCTGTGTAGAAAATTGTGTTGTCGTCCAGCTTTCAGAAGCAAAAAGTGTTTGAGCTCTGCCGGAGGCCCTGTTGCTCTGTCACGAAAATCGGCGCAAACAGGCCTGGGATTGTCATTTAAGTGTAAAGGAGTGGGAGGAATTAAAGATGAGGTTAGAGTTATTTGGATGCTGTAAATTTGAATTTGATGACCTAAGCAACTTTGCTTTGTTTGGGTTGGTTTTGTTTTTTTTTATTATTATTATTTTTAAGACTACCCTGCTGTGCAGGGCTCACTTGTCGTGTAGGTAACATCTTTCTATACAGTCCTGAAGAAACTGCTGACCCAACCATTTCTTATTTTTAGGAAGGGACAACAAGATCCGACTGTACTAAACCAGMCGGGCAGTCCCAACGCCTTGGCGTTGTCTTCTCCGTGCTGTGTCTTCTCTGTGTTGGGGAGGACTGCGTCCATACCACACGCGAGAAGCTGCGTGGGTGGAGAGTCGTCATAGTGTTTTGAGCATCCCTAGATGGGTTTGGTCGTTAATGTTTATGTATCGCTTATTTTAATACCTGTAGGATCTCTTGGTGGCAGCGAGCTCCCTGCGAGGCAGCAGGGTCTGTCTCGGGGATGGCTGGTCTGGAAGTGCTTTGGCAAAGGCAGGTTTGCAGACRTGGCATCTTGGTATGGGGGTGTGCGGTTGTATCTCCTTTACTCCCAAATGATGGTGGGATTTTTTTTGAGCCTTGAAAAGCTTCTTATTAAACCAACAGTTAGCATCTAAGCATGATACCCATCCTTAGTTGACCCTCCCTTGAAAGACCAAAGGAGCCAAAGATGACTGGAAGAAAGGATGAGAGAGAAATACCTTGGACGTGTTTAAAATACACTTTTTTTTGCGTTGGCTTTATAAAAACCAAAAAAACCTATCAAGAGCAGGTTATTAGTGACAATTATACTTGAGGTGTTAATTGCAGAACAAGGAAATGCTGTACCTATGGCAGACCGAGTCCTCAGGGGTATAAATCTGCTGCTTTTCCCGAGTCGGTGGAATTTGGCCAGCCTGAAGATGTGTCTCCAGGAAAGCAGAATTACGTGCAACTGCTTCATGGCCAGAAGTGCTTTGAATCCTGTGTACCTGCTGCTGAGACAGGCAGGAGATGGGATCACAATTACAGTAGATGACATTTTTTTTTAATTGTCTGTTTGTAGTGAGCACAGAAAATAATATAAACATCACTCCCAGATCAAACAGATTATTTTTATACTCTTTAAATCTCAATTTAATATGCATGCCTTTCTCAGGCTGTTTTGGTCTGACTTTGTTTGTCTAGATACAGGCTGACGGTGTATCCTCCAGATGCGTGTGCCTCCATATACCGCCCAAAGGTGGTTTGCATACCACAGTTGGGGAACCCGCGCTGCACGGGCASAGTCTTGCAAAGCAGGGCTCCAATTTAGTGCCTGCATCTGAGATAGGAAGGTTGTTTGCGTGCCTCCATCTCTGTGTCTGAAATGACTTAAAAGAGGGGGGGAAAAAAAGCCCCAGCTCTGCTCTCTGTAGCTTGCTCTGGTGGAGCAGACTCCATCCTCTCCGTTTTGTTCATACAATGCTCCTGCTTCATCCATGGTAATCCAGAAGGGACCGTTGTGGTCACCCAGCCTGCCTGCGCCTYGAACAAGGGCATGCCTGTTGAAGGCAGCGTGGGGAAAAGCAGCAGCCTTCAAACCCTCCTATTCCAGCGTCAACACAGCCGGGGCTGAGAACTGCGGCTTCCCCCGGCCCCGCGCATCCCCGGGGGCCTGTGTCCCGGGGAGGGGGGGCAGCAGGGAAACCCCCTCCCCGGATGCGGCTTCCCCTCCTGCACAGCAGGATGCCAGCTGGGGTTTTAGTACAAGTGCTGTCATATTTATTTTTTTTTTCTTTCTTTTTGTTCTGTCTTAGGGCCCTGGCTTCTGCAGTTGTGTTGTTTTTTTTGATAGGTCAGGTTTCATATTTCAGAAAAAAAAAAAAAGAAAGGGCTTGAAAATGAGAATCAAGTGAATCATAAAGCCTCACGAAAAGAGGTAAATTAAAATAATCCAGCATTTATTCTGTAATGATGAAGTCCGCAGTCAGTGTTCTGAGTACGTGTAATGATTATTTTTTTATTTTTTTTTTTTCACTGCCTGGTGCGGCAGAGCTGTGGGACCGCTGGCACAGCAGAGGCTAAAGCATCCCTCTGTGCTTCCCCCCTTGCTAACGTGGTGCCGCAGGCTGCACCGACCGCTGCCTGTGCGAGGGTCCTGCCTGCGCCCAGCCTTCCGTCTGCCTTTGCAGATACCTCGGCTGGGGGGGGGGGAGGTCTTGCCAAAAGCTGGGAAGAGGCTACCCTGTCCATCACATCTTCTCGTGGATCAGCGTGGCCCCTTTCTCAGAAGGGCATTCATATCCCTTTCAAAGCCACCCTATCTATCCCTGTTTTGCTCTCTCCCATGACGTCTACCTTGGAGAAGCACTACCTGCTCCACAATTTTAGCAGGTGGAAAGCTCCCTAGTGCAGATCGGGTGTCTGTGTACAGGGTTGTGTTGGAGCAGCTGTTGGGAAGTTATGCTCGAGAATCCCTTCTTGCCTTTTAGCTGCACGCGATGGCTTAGGTGTAACCGTGGGATCATGATCAGCCGAAGCTGCTTCTCAAGTTAGACCTGAGRAGGCAGAACATCACCAAAAAAAGAGGAATTTGAAGTGTTTCCATGTAGCTTTTGAYGCAAGCCATTAGAAAACTTGCCTTAAGTGTAATTTTGTTACCAAGACAATGTATTAACGAGTTTGAAAATTAGATTTGTCCTRGCGGGTTTCTAAGTGTCAGAAATTCCTATAAACTCCGACCTTTCAAGTTGGTCACATAAGTGGGCTTGGTTTTCACATGTGTTGGATGTTTTGAAGACAGAGGGTTGAAAACTGACTCTCTGCATCAAGTAAACATTATAAGCAGAACATGTAATTTAATTCCAGAGCTTCTGATGCTCTGAAAATGCCTGTGCTCTTTATGCTGTGTGCTCTTGTTCCAGCGTTGCATGTAGCTCACACCCATATATGAGCTTGTCTTATCTGAGCATATGGTGCTCTCAGTCAGGAGCTACAAGGCTAGGCTGGGGCTGCCAGCCAAAGCCCAAATGAAGCTGCAGTTGGTCTGACAATGCTGATGACACTGAATCAGTGGAGAGTGTTCATAATCCTCTAGTACTTTCCCATAATTTTTCATCCCTTGCCCAAAAAGACATGAAAGCTGTGTTGACCATAGCACAGAGAAGGTTGGGAGGTGCCTCCAGCCTTTCTGATAAAACATATCAGTAGGCTTAGCCTRCGGTGCCTGAGAGATACAGAAAATTGAGGCTGGATTGGCATTGCTGGGCTAACCCAGACCTTGCCCTGAACACCRAAGATAGCTGTGGCATGAAGGTGTCCTTCACTGCTTTGGGAGTTTGCAGGCAGCAGGCTGTACCTCTTTGGAGCTGCTTCACCTTTGCTGGTTGAAGAAGCTGAGAACAGTGTGGTTCTTCCTTCCATGGGTTTAAACAGAAAAAGTGAAAGATACTGGTTAGTGGTTTTGGGCAGCCATCCCTCTTGAAACAAATGATGCTCCCGCTGAGAGCTCACTTCTCCCGGCAGCGTGAGGGTTGTAGCCTGCTGCTGCGCAAAGGAAGCGACAAGTTGCATGGCATCCTGTAATTAGCTTTCACCTGGTTTTACTGTAAATTAGTGAGAATGACAGCCATTGTTTGAAAGCTTTTACAGCAGTGCCCCTGTGTCTGATCACACATGTACTGGAGACAGGCACTGCACACAGATATTAATTGCATTGCGTTAATTCAGCATGTGCTTATGCAAAGCTGAGACATCATCACATGCCTCAAAATGTCCAGCCACTGAATTTGAAAGCCAATGTGCCAAATGGGGTCTGGGCTTCCTGTCGTCTTGACGCTCAGCAAGTTATTTATGACCTCCGTTTTGGGGTGGGGTGGTGGGCCTTTCTTTAAGCCTGGCTGCAAGGCTCAGCTTGAGGCTGGCCGGAGCGAGCAGCCAGCCCAGCCCTGGTTATCGTTCCCACCAATGTTGACAGCGAGGTCTTTGCTTTGGTCTTTGTAGCAGCGCAGTGGCCATTGGCGACTGGTCCTGCACCCCAAGAATTTTTTGAGGGCTTCCAAGGCTTTTCTGCAAAGCCCACCTCTCTTTAAAGTGTTAGTTTCCAAAGGGAGAGACGAAAATAGCATGGCAAAATGCTGATAAGCAGGTCTGGTCAGCGAACACTGGGGGCATTTATGTKCTGAGTGATGCTCACAGAGTAATTTTGGATGGAGGGTAAGCTGATGGCAGGCAGCAAAACTCCTTTGAAGTCGATAGCTGTGAATCAGTTTGGTGTTAGCAGGTATCTGAAGCTGCTCTTTGATCACAGCTCAGCAGCTTTTTGGGGAGCTGCTTCTCCCTTCGGTTCCTGGGTTGCAGCCCAGCCAAAGCCCCAGAGGAGTCCTGTGCCAGGATTTGAGCCCTGCTGCCCTCGGTCCTGCCCAGGCACATCACAGGGGAGGTTTRTGCCTCTGGGAATTTCTAATCTAGGGAGACAGGGAGCATGAAGGAGCATCGCCTTTGTGCGTGGACAGGGAGCTGGAGTCCGGTGGAGGGACATTTTGAAGGCAATATTTCCAGTATGGATGTACCCAGGTGCCCAGTGGGATTTTCAGAGCTGCCCCTAATTCCTAAYAATTTCAGTGAAGCTGCAAACTTCAATGCTTCTGCCAGGCCATCGCAGGCCTCCTGAGGTATCTTTTTAAATCCGATTCTCAGCAAAGTGCAACTGTGGAGGAAGTCTGTGGCTCCCAGGGCTCGGGCTGAAGCGTGTCCCTAGGACATGTGTGCACGTGTCCCGGAGCTTCCCACCTCGATTCCTGCGAAAGCTTCCCTGGGCTCTGTTCCCATGCTCCCGCGTTCTGCAGAAAAGGGAAACAACCTTGCATCACCCGTTGCAGCGGGAACTAGCTTGTCTGTTCCCAAAGTAAGAGCTGAAGTTTTTCTGGTTAAGGGTATAGAGGGAAAGGTGCACCAAGACATCTGTCAGTTGATAATACATAACACAAATGGCTAATTCTCAAAGGAAGGGCTTGGAAGAGGCTTTAGCCTACTCATACTTACCAAGCAAAGAAAAATTTCCCTTTGCTGCCTAACTACAAGAGGCTATGTTTTCACTAAGGGCCTGGGGCTTGTTTGTTTGTTTTCTTATTTATTCTTATCAAAGTTTGCCGCGTCAGTGACTATCTCATCAAATAACTCCCTATTTTTTTCCCCATAATCTGGGATGGATATTTTTTCATCTAGCACTCCTTTTTTCTTGACCATCCCTGCAGCTTTAGCATGCAGCCGTCATTCTGCTGCAGCTCCCACAAAACGGCTGAAAACCAAGGTAACAGCAACATTTTGAGTGAAGGGGATGAAATGTGGAATAGGTTCAGCGTATTTCTTTGTCATTGTTGGAGTCCTATTCAGTCTGGAGCTGAATAGGAGGCTGATTAGCATGTGGAAGCATTTCTAAAGCATTGGGCTGGGAGGGTTGGGTGTTTTGTTTTGGGGTTGTGTTTTTTTTTTTTTCCTTAAAGGAGAAGTTTTGTGGCATTTATTTTTCTGACTGAGCTGGTATGAATCTTTGTCAAATGCAAAACCCATGGAAAAGTCAAATAGCGTTTGAGAGAGAGCCTGTTTTGATAAATCACCATGTGCATGGGCACAAAGAAGTTTTTCCAGTGCCTAAAGCTCTAAGAGCTACTGCAGGGTCTAGGGATGCAGCGTGTTTAAAACAGCCAGCCAAGTGGGATAGAGTTTGGGATGCATCTGGATTGTGGATGTAACAACAGGGACTTTGCTTTTGCTCTCGCTGAAGTTGTCTGCAGAAGTGGGTCTTGCTTTACGAACACAGAATTGGGTCCACAGTCTGAAAATTCACCTGCGTTTTGCTTTCACAGAGAAAGTTATAGTGCCGAGGACGATTTAAAAAGCTAACTGCAAGCAAAAAACAACTTTTCCCCAATTAAATTGCTTCAAGTCTTGGGCTGGTTTTGCAGAAGAGGGTTGATTTACCCTTTGGTGTTAGAGCAAGGTGCAGGGCTGATGTTCCCATTACAGTCCCTTGCTGCAAGATCTGCTGTGTTTTGCTCCAAGTGCTAATTGAAATTATTGCCTTGGTACTATTTGTGGGTCTCAGGTGGGTCTGCGCTAGACCAGAGGTCCTGACATGGGAGTACCGTATCTCCTGCCCTTTGTGGGATTACAGGATTTTGGGGGGCTTGCAAACCCCAAGGGAGACGGGGGACCCCGTTGCATGCCAGGGGCTGTGTGGATGTAGCACGCTTGTGCCCCTGAGCTTGCAGACAGAGTGGGCAGTGCAGGAAAATGCATTTGATTTCTGGGTGCAATGAGTGATGGATTTGAGGTTGCATGGAAAGCTCATGGCACCAGCTGGAGTTGAACCCTCTTGGTGATGCGTGTATGGACCAGACCCTGTGCCTGGGTTTCTCTGATGCCTTGTCTAGTTTTCTTTCAGTTATTCCAGTTTAAGAGAGAAAAAAAGTGCCTCTCCGGCACACTGATGTGCCTTAATGTAGGCTATTGAAGGCTGATTAAAGCTATTGTTTAATTAAGGAGAACTTAGCTCCTCTGTTCTCAATTCACGATTAAAGGATCGTTTGAAGTAATTCTGCAATATTTACTTCCCCCCCCTTTAACGTGAAGAAAGTTCCTAGCACTGTACGTGCCCCAGCACCGAGGTTTTGAACGCTATTACAGGACCGCAAACCTGCTGGCGAATCTGGCTGCTGCCAAAGGCATCTGAACATTAAAAAGCCCTGTAGAGGGGTGGGAGGGAGTTCAATCTCAGGATACGCTGATTTGGAAAGGGAATCCAAACAAAGAAGCTTTTCAGCAGAGGCTGAGGCTTGGCTTCTCTCAAGGGCAGTTTGGGCTTGGGGAAGCATCCGGGAGGCGGCGAGCGGAGCAGGAGTACATGAGCTGGATGCCGCGCGGTGTAAGGTTTCCCAGCACAGCGCGGTTTTGTGTTACAGGCTGGGGAACTGGCTGTAAGCGCTCCTCTCTCTTCTTTTTCTTTTTTTTCCCCTCCTTTTATTTCTGTTGGAAACAAAGGAGAGGTTTAGGCTTTTTTTTTTTTTACTAAAGGAAAAATAAAGGTTCCCATCCCCTGCCCTACCTCCCCTGCAGGTTTGGCGATGCCTCTTGCTGTCGATGCTGGAGGGGGACCCATCGGTGTCTCTAACCCGGAGAAACCCTTTGCTGGGTCCCACACCGGCCTCATAGGGGCATTTTATTTTGCTTAGAAAGCACAGCCCGCTCACAGGCTCACCGAGGGCACTCTGGCAGCAACCCAGGGTGCTGGGGGGACAGGCACCTCCTAAAGAAGGGCCTGGCTCAGATAAGAAGTGAAATGAGATGGATGCTGGGGCACCTTTGCAGCAGGAGGGATGCAAAGTGGGGTGTGCGTCCGTGGGGCCCCCTGTTCCCACAGCAGCCCTGTCCCTTGCGGTGGCACCTCCAAGTGCCACCATGCTTTCGAGAAGTGCCAGGAAGAGCCGAGCAGGGAGGAGGTGCTACCAACCATCCCAACCAACCAGTTGGGTTTTTTTTATAGGCACCAGATGGTTTTAATAGAGGAAAGCTGAACTTCTTATGACCCTTCCCCACAGACGTTGTTTGTTGTTTTGTAATTGTGGCCAGGACAAAACCATGTCCCAGAACCTGCAGTGAGTGTGAGAGCTTGGTGCCTTCTTCTCCCACTCCACCGTGAGGCCCCCCCAYGGCCCCCACGCTCCTCTGCCTGTCCTGCCTCCCAATTATCCGGGGGAAGCTGCTGGGCATGAAAGACTTGAGGCTTTCTACTGATCCCCGGTTAAAGAGATTAGCAAGAGTACAAATTGGAGAAAACCGAAACATCTAAAAGGAAAGCGCAAGGAAGCAATAAAATGTCAGGCCATGTTTTCCCTTCTAGTTGATTAAAAAATTCTCCTGATAAGCAAGAGAGCTTTCATGGCTGGACAAGACCTGTATCGTGTCAAATGCAGTGAAAGGTTTATTAGAAGGATAAAGTGGTGCGAGTGTTGGGTTGTGCTCGCAGCCCTTCTGGCGTTGAGTTATCCCCTAGGGCTGAAAGCATTTTGCAATGGTATGAGAGCAAGAAGCGTGATGGAGAAACTGCCTCTCCTGTGGAGAGAGGAAAATGTGTGGAAATGGGGGTGTCTGGAGGGGTGAGTGGGAGACATGGGTGTCTGCGTGCTGAACAACTGTCAGAAAAATTAACATAGAAACTGGCCGTTGGGGAAAGCTGTATGACAAAGGTAAAGGAAGAAGAGCAAAAGCCATCAAATTACTGCTAATGAGGGTCTCTGGGTGTTACATGTACATCCATAATGCATCCAAACCCATGACTGAGTGCATAGTTGTCCTGTGGCTGGGATCTTTGGGAGCAGTGTTACATCAAGGCTGACCATTTCTGTAAATTCCCTCTTGCTGCCCCTGTTTACAGTCTCGTTTCTGCCCAGGAGCATCAAACCTCCAGTAAATCTGAAATCATGCCCRTCTCATGTGCCATTCATTTCATGGTGGCTCTGGGGACAGGAGGCCACCGAAATGCTGCAGACTGGGGGCAGGAGAAGTTCAGTGGACTTGCCTTGGCTTTTGGAAAGTAGAAAGTCAAGAAGAAGAAGGAAATGAGGGCTGGGTCTCCTGCTCTCCATGGGAAAGCCAACGGTGGTGGCAAACCAGCCTGCTTGGAGATCTGCTCCAAGTCAGTGCCAAGATGCTCCACTGGGCCCGTGGTTTCCCCTTAGCTTGAGAAATTGGTGCCTGCATTTCTGTTTGGGGATCAAACACAAGACAAGAATGAAAAAGCAGGAAAACAAAAGGTTCGTTTCCGTGCCGTTGTGTTTGACTTCCCAAGGTTTTAATTGCCAAGGGCTGCATTGGGAGCCAGCTGGCTGCTTAGGGATGTAGATCTCAAGTAAGAGAAGGGCTTTTTTTTTTTTTTTTTTTTTGGTCTGAGGATCCAATAACTGCTATATTTTCCTGCAAGAGATGCAGCTTTGTATACATTTTCTCCCCGCAAAGTTGAATTATCATTTTCAGGTAGCTGGTTCCTCAGCCTCTCCAGCTGCTGTTAAAGCTCCTCCTGTTACTGTTTTACTACCTGTAGGAGTAAGAGGGCACAGGCAGCAGGAATGGCAAGTATGGAGTACAAATTGTACCTCAATTTTAGAGGTTTTTCTCCTTGCAGCAGAGAAGTATGCTTTATACAAAGGGAAAATACAGTAGATGGCTCAACTTGCAAGCCCTTGGCCCATGCACTCAAGGGATGCACATGTCCCTGCAGATGCTGGTGTGCAAAGACGGCAGAATCAGGCCCACCAGTGTGTGGTCTGGGAACAGGCTGGACAATCCCAATTTTGCTGCCAAAACCTTACTTGTACAGTAACTTGAAAAGAGGAAAAAAAGGCCAGCTTAAAAAAAAAATAATAATGCTAAAGCATGCAATATTTGGCATTCTAGTTGTATAAATCTCGATATTAGCTACCTGTGAATCATCCARCAGCACATTAATTGGTACCCCTCGGTAGATGAGGATTTGGCATCAGGTCTGCATGTAATTACAAGCCACACACAGAAGGACACAGGCAGCTAATGAACTCCTGCCAAACTCCAGCTCCGCTTCTGCGGCTTTTGAAGTTCGCTGGTCTTTCAGCGTTTTGTATAGTAAGCACTGAAAGGCATCAAATCACTCCTTTGACAGCGTTTAGAAAGGGTTGGTTTGTTGAATAACTGAGTCCCTCCAAACTCCCATCTGAGAACTAGAGCATCTATAGGCGCCTTTCTCAACGGAGCAGTAAATAGGCTGGAAATAGAGGGCACCCCCTATGAGCTCCTGCCTCGCTGACAGGAGCCAGCGGGCTCCGGTTGCCACGATGGGCTGCAAGAAAAGAAACTATTTCCATTTAAAAATCCTTCAAAACAACCCCACCGATGCTATAGGCTTTTTCCCAAGCATCAAAGGGCTTAAAACAGAGGCTGTGCAAAGCGGGTTGCAGCGCGTCGCACGTGTCTGGGGTTGCATCGGTGTTATGAAGGAGGTGGTAAAAGGGTTTTTGGAGAGTTTCTGCCCCGTGGGGAGGGCAGGTTTTCGTGATGCTGGATTTGGAGGGTCGTGGTGCTTTTCCATGGCTGTTTTGTTTCTGGGATCGGATTTGYGCCTGAGCCCTTCTCCTCCTCTTTTCATGTCTGAGGTGACAAAGGGAGTTGTTGTTGAGATAAAAACAATTTCCATGAAAACCTGCAATTTTCAGGCAAACATACCAGGCGGGTTTCATGGCAGTACCATGGTGAAGAGGAATAATGCAACTTGGCACGAAGCCCTTCCAAAAAAAAGAAAAAAAAAAAAAAAAAAGGGGGTGGGGGAAACAGAAGAGCCTTTGTCAAAATTAACCACAATAAAGAAAAAGGGTCTGCTATTCCCTTGGGCTTCTTTAACCTTTTTTCCCCAATTTATTCACAGGTTCCTTGACAGCAGGGCATGGCATTGTTGCAGGGGGGCTGGAAAGGGAAATTGGGAGTCATCCATTTTTTGGTTTTAAAGAGCACAGTACATGTTGTGTCCCTTGAGTCAGTGTGAATAGAGACTTGGCCGTTGCCTGTGCCGRCCCGATTTATACCATCCCTTAAGGAAACAGGGCTATGAAATGTCCCCCGGCTGCACAACGCAGCCTTCGCGGCGAGGTTTGGGCTGTGCATGGGAAAGGGGCTGTTGTGACACCAGGTGTGACGAGGTGGACGTGCCTGGGGTGGCTGGCCCCTGTGCTAGCGGTGGCCCTGTGCTTGCAGAAGAGGGTGGTGACATTTTAGGTGTTGCTATGACACTGCTGCATCACCTGGATTTGCAGACTATGCAGTTTCTTAGGGGGAAAAAAAAGCACCCAGAAGTCTGAGATGGTGTGCAGCATGGAACCATGCTGTCCCAAAAAGTCTCCATTTAGCTTTCAGGGACCCAAAKAATTCATAGTGTCTCGTCCAGGGGCAGATGGGTCAGGGTAGGTAATTCATCCCATCCGTGCGGGCAGCGTGGGGTGGGCACCTCTGTCGCTGTGGGTGACGGCGTGCCACCGAAGTATCCCATTCCCAGCTGCTTTTCACCAAAGCAACTCAAACTTCTGCGGGCAGCCCGGTGGCAGCATGGCCAAGGCAGCAGCCGTCACACCTCTRCCTTCCCCTGCAAAGTCTGCCCTCCCCATAATATGAAGCTGTTTTAATTAGGAGCATGATTTTTTTTTTTTTAATATTACCTGGGTACCAGGGCAATCTCAGTTATATCATGTGTTGTTGTATAACACATGTATATTAGCATGCCACTCTATGCAGTAACTGCAGTCAAAACACAGATGAGGGAGAAAAGAGATAATCTTATACCTTTTTAACCCATCGGTGAATAGGCAAAGCCTTACTGAGCTCTGCTCTAGGGACCACTGAGATCAAACCCCCATCGCTTGAAGGGCCTTTGGATCATTTCCACCCATACTCACATTTTTTTGCCTTTCTTTCAGCACTCTGTACCGTGCATTATATTCTGGAAACCCTACCAAATCTCGACTACTGAGAGGGAAAAGTTTCATTTCCAGTTAATCAAGGGAGTTGTGTAATACCATTTTCTCCTGGGGAACTTCCAGAAAAAAGAAAGGAGGAGAGGGAGGGGGRAAAAAAGGGGGGTATTATAGAAAGCAAGTATATTAAGAGGAAATAAATTATGAATTAAAAGTGATTAGTGAACTTTTAAGGAAGAGGTCAGAAGTGCCTTTTGGACTACAAACTTTTTAAGCTCTCAGTGCTTGTATTCGGTTACAGAGTTATAACCTGGCCTTATTTGTGCAGGTGGCTGCTGCTTCAAATCCGAAGAAGGATTTTGCATTTACAATAGGTACATTGACAGAACTGGGTCAGAAAGCTACTTGCGGCAGGCTTCAGTGCTGTAGACACAGACTTTGCCTCCTTCTGCACAGGGGCAGTTGCTCCCAAAAACGTGCTTAATTACAGCTGCAGTGCCTGGCCGGGATGCTCTGGGAAGGGGGAAAGGAAGCTTAGGAAGTTCAGCAGATGAATTATTATTATTTATTTTTTTTTTAAGGGACCTGATGTTGACCAGGTGAACTGGCTTTATTCTTGCTTCAAAAGCTTTGCGCCTTTATTGATTTTAAAAATAATCGAGATAACTTTGTCGACTGCATCGCGTTGGCTGYAGTTTTGTATTTCCACTCAGTCTTGTTAGGGTTCGGCGTGGCTGTGCAAAGAGAATGGGCCAGGGCTTATACCGGGTGGAGTTTGCGGGGAGTAAGCTGAGATAAGGAGTCTCTGCTTGATATTTTRTACGTAAAAACAACACCTACAGCCCACAAAACTTTCCTTTTGAATAGAGGTTGATGGGAGTGGAGCAGATTTGTTGTTATATGGGGAAATATTAGGGTTCATGCAGCCAATGTGTGCCAGTGGGATGAAGGGGAGCAGCAACTCTGCTCACCCTYACATTGATTTGGAAGAAAGCTCCTAGATTTCCCCCAAATAAATGGGGTGTCGTGCCCCTTTCCTGCAGCACGAGTGTTGCCGGGGCCGGGCAGTGGTCCGAGCCCTTCCTCGAAGGCAGAGCCCAGAGGAGTCGTGGTGAGGCAGGGCTCGTTCCAAACCCCACTGACCGGCAGAGTAAACTGTGTTCGCTTCRTTTGTAATTGAAAACATAATAGTCGCCACAGTGTATTTTTCACACGATCCATTTGCCCTGAGTATTGCAGAGTTCACAGRCACATTTTTAAATTTTTTTTTCTCGCTCTGTTCAAGCTGGGTCATGCTGGGTCAGACTTGTCATATCTGTGAGACCTTCCAAAGCACTTGGATGTATAGAGGTGCCTTAAAAGATGCYGACGTGTTGGGGTTTTCATCGTGTATCACATTTTATTCCTTGCTCTAGACAATGTGAAATGATGGCTTTGTTTCCATCATGTTTGACTGGAGCTGGCTTTGGGTACCCGTTGCTAATGTCTTTTATATTTGCCTTCTCCAGCTTTTGCTGGTTGGCCAGTCTGGCTTAAAGCTGGTTTACCCCACAAATGCAGRACTTCATATGCAGCTAGGTATTGTGGCTTGGATAAGACCTTTTGTTCTTATTAATGCATTTTTTAGGTATTAAAAATATATGTGCACTTTAATATAAAGCTCTTTTAATACATCAGCTCATGCCTCAGCTCATGCCAAACTCCCAGGAGGAACAACTTAACACACTTCTTAGAATTCCCTTCTCCTCTTTCTTCCTTTGTATGTGGTGTTTACCTCTGGAAATAGGTAACAGGTACTCTCTAAAAGAGCAGTATTTCTCCCAGCAAAACCAATGGCAGCACTCCGGTTCATCTGGAACTCTTGGAGCGTGGGGCTGGCACATYGTGCTCCAGCCGCATCAGGAAGCGTTTCTAACGAGGTTTTGAATCCAGAGGAATTTGCAATGCGTGAGAATAATTTGATATTTGGTTTAAAGTATCTGTGACCAAGAGCTTTTCTATAATATTTTCCCAGGATGGTTGGGTCAATAAGCATGTGCCAGGTTGCACAGGGCTGTATTTATTGCAAAGGGTGGGTATGTCTCTGGATGATGGGTTTGGGCAGCAGGTAGAGATACCTGTCATTTCTGCCACCACCACTGGTTCCTTCTAGAGGCACTTCTCAAATACCCCTGCAGCTTGGGGTCATCAATGTTATAGGGTCGTCCATATAGAAAATGAACATTCTTGGCTTTCTTCTTGTTTGCTATTGCTCTAGCAGGCATGAGAAGGCATTTTGCCCAGCGGTCCTGGATAACCAGTTCTTATTAAAAAACAAAACAAAACAAAACAAAAAACAAACAAACAAACAAAAAAAACCAAAAAACCAACCAAACAAAAAAAAAAAAACAAACAGAAGTAAGAACTCAGAAAATATCATCATCTAGGATCAAAATGAACCTGTATCTGCTCACTAGGAAGTCTCCTGGACTCTGTAGCAGCTGGTGGACCTAAAAATGGTGAGGTTTACGTTGAAGTTCCTATGATTTGGCTGAAATTTAACTAATAATAAAGAAGTGCACTGAAATGCCACCCTCTTGATAGGAAGGACATCAGACAGATTAACATAGGTGGGTGCAAAGGTTAGCGTGAGTTACATGGGAGAACYTACAGCAAGTAGAAAATGAACTATTGTCTTGGTTTTTGTAGAAATAGACCCATTGTGTCCTAGGACTTTTCCAAACAGGTCAGATCAGAGAAATGCAATATATGCTGATCCTTGTTTATAGGTTCTTTAGGACTCTAAAGCAAGTACCTGTTCTACAGTAAAGTCTAGGGTTKGTTTGTTTGTTTATTCAGAGCATTGTCTATCCTTATGTGTCTGTGTAGCTGAGAGTAGTGGATCTGTAATAGAGTTGAATGGGAATCTGTTTTGCAAACACAGATATTACACGTGTTTCCAAAATACAGGCAGATGCACAGAGCAGTCTTCTGGACTGCTGGAACCAAGGTGAAGAACAATTAAGACTGAGCAAGTAATGAAATACAGAGTTGAAGGTACTCTGTATTTCTGATGTTACCCAGTTGTCTCTTGTGAATATATGGACATCAAGTATCCAGATTCAGTCATAAAACCATTGGGAAGGAGGCACATCACTTGTGCTTTCAAGACCTTTGAAAATCCCAGCGTAATGGCCCAATCCAGCCTGCAGTGGGATCCTTCCTTTGGCTACCTCTGGGCTGTGGATCAGGTACCTTGAGATTATTTTTTTGGTTGACCAARCTCCTACCTCTCCTTCCCCCACCCATTTTGTTGGTGCTGGTGCAGAATCAGGCCCCGTTGTGATTGTCAGCATATGCCTGATATGATGGAAATGTGGAAATACTTCTRTTCTTTGTGTTATTAAATTTTATCTGTGTGTGTGTGTATATAATGTCAACTGGCTTCAAGAGTTGTTTACTCTTGCAGCAGCTGCCAAGGCTGATCTGCAGTGCTGCAATTCTTCTCTAAAAGTTGGGAAGCCCACTTTTAAAGCCCCAGTAAAAGCCTACTGCAGGCTAATCTAGTTTTTATGCATTTTAAAACATGCACAAATGTTGTAAACCAAATAAGGTTTATATGTACCCAAGATCAGCCACTAAGTACTTCAAATAGAAAGCCCGTCACTTGTAGGTACCCAAATATTTACAGAGTGTGTCTTGAATGAGGAATTGGATGCCCTGCTCAGCCCTGCCAAATTATTTAATGATCTTTTTCTCTTATTAAGATAAATGTCTAACCCACCGAAACCTTAAAAACACACCCAGGGCCTGGACACTGGCAGCCAAACACATCACAGAGTGCTTGTTAGAAATTACCATTGCTTTGTTGAGATAGCCAGCAACATCCCACTGACCTGCAGGGTTGAAAGAAGAAAGATTTAGTGGAAAAACCCAACCTCTGTCAAAACCAAACATTAAAAAAAAAATAAGAAAAGACYGTGGTGGTGTTTAATTTACTGCAAAGGTGAAGGTTGGGCTGGGAAGATGAGTGCTGCATGGGTGGGTCGCTGCAGAAATGCCTCTTCCCTTCCCACCTCCTCCGCAGCTTTTCTGATGGGGTGGCCAACGAAAGCTTATCCCCTTTTTAACATTTTTTTCCCCCATTAAATCTGCACAAGTGTAACTTTTCGAAGACTCTGAGATTCAAAGTGCGGTACCCAACACAGAGCCCTTTTTTCTTCTGCTTTTGATTTTATGCACCTTTCAAACTGGTCAGARAGTACATGGGGGTTTTGCAAGAGTTTTTGTTTAGGCTTGGTGGTGGGGTTTTAGCTTTCATGCTGCGCCTTCCCAGGATTATTGCCTATTAATTGCCTCTTAATAAAGGTGCTAACCAAGGAAAGGAAAATTTTTACCTTGGTGCTAGATTTCCAAACTTGATTGGCTTTATTAAATGGAAAGACAAATAAATTTAAAACCTGCACTGAGATATCTTAGTGCAGGACACCAGTGGTTAGAGGTCACCAAGTCACTTGGACTTCCTCCCAACAAAAGCAACATCATTTTTCAATGTCCAGCCCCACGGCGTCCCGTGGTGCCTCRCACAATTTGTTAGTGTCCACACCTGCTCCGTGCCGCTCGGAGCGGGGCCGAGCCACTTCCCACACCATGGACCCCATGGCAAAACTCCTGTGGGCTTGGACGGGGCAGGATCAGCCCCCAAGAGATTTCTGTTATGCTCATGGTTTGGAGTCCTGTTTGATCTCCTACAGCATAGTTAGATAAAAGCATGCAGTTGGGATTTCCTTGTTCTGTGATTAAAGCAAAAAATCCCCTTTATATAAGGAAAAAAAAAMCCTTTCCTTCACCTTGTTGTGGATGTTGCAATTCAGAAGGTAATCTCAGCTCCATTTACCTTTTTTGCATTGGAATAACCAGATCCCTTTGTTGTTCTGTGCTTTAGTTTCCTCTGTCTGTGAGATGGGGATAACAGTACTTCTCTGGTTGCACAGTCCCATGTGGATGCTCCAGGGTTGCCTCCATGCCTTAGGGTATGGTCCACAGGCTGCTGTGTAATTTCTCAGCATGGAGATACCAGTATTAAGGAGGATGTGAGGCCCTTCTACAGTGTTACTAAAGATTTTGCAGTAGGTCTGTACACGTAGGTGAGTCGTAGCTACAGACGGAATGGCCAAATAGGACCATTTTTGGAGAAGAGTGACCATCCCCAGAATCAGTGTAAGTTTTTGCCTGCCATGTACATCTATCGCTCACTTCAATGCAAGTCACCATTTGTTACCGTTTTCTGAAATGTACCTCTTGTATTCTCAATAGTTTTGTACCATGAGTAGGGATGGGAAGTGGTGGAGGTTGAAAACTTAGCACCTTTACGGGGTTCAGCTGTTGAATTTGTAGATGCCAGGGATGCATAATCTGAACTTCCTATTAAAACACTGAATTGGAGAGGTAGACTGAGGCAGAAGAGGTGATAAGGCCAGATGTACCACCTTCATGGTACAACCCTACGCTGCTTGCCTTCCATTTCCAAGGGCGTGTGGGCTGTAGCCCCACTTCTCGATACCTTTGCCTCCGGCAGATCTCCTAGTGTGAATAATGTCTCTGTGGTGTTTTGCTGAGGGATCCCAAAGGCATCTCTCTCTGCATGTAATTTTCTGTCTTCTTCCAGACTTCCATCTGTAGTGTTTTTCTGCAAAACCCATTCTCTGGCTGCCTTTTGGCACCGCTACAGGCTTCTCCGTGCTGGAACCCCCTTGCCAAAAAAAATGTGGGTGGTGACCTAGTCACTTAGACAACCCATCCTCCAAGAAATAACCTTGTGGAAGAACCGTTTTGAGCACGATTTACTGTTTGCGGTGGGCTGGGGTCTTCTCTTCCTTGGGTAATTACGGCTGAAAGAGCAGCCTCTCACCCAACCCTTGAAATCAAAGGCATGTTATGTCTTCTAAGTAATATCCGTTCAGCTATGGAGAGTATGTTTATGTTTCTCATGTTTTTTTTTTAAAAAAAAAAAGGGAAGGGAAAAAAAAAAAGGGAATCTGAGGTTACTGTTTTGCTGGAAAAATGTCAAGACTTGATTGGCAATATCCCGCTAAACCACAAGTTTGTAGGAGAGAAAACAAAACCATTGGATTTTCTAAACTATGCCTATGCGCACTTTAAGAAAATGTATACCATATAGGTCAGTTATGCTCTTATTATAGCTGTGGCAAGCGCACATATAATTGAAACGTGGAAATACTACCCCATGCTGTTCAATGAATGAAGGGAAAACAAATCTTTATTATTCCTGGGTTCACATAATATATAGGAACACTATTGTCTGTCCTTTTTTTTTTTTTTTTTTTTTTTTAAAGCCTGTTTTAGCTTTCAGATGTATTTTATTGTCTGTGGGAACATGTGTTTTACAGACCTGTCATGTGAAAGCTATTAACAAGAGGAACTGGAGAAATAACAATAAGCCACGTAACCGTGGCATGTGTACTCCCCGAGTTCAACTGTTACGCCGCTGCTTCAAGTGCATGTGAAATTGGATCGCGCCGAGCGACGTTAGCTCTTCTCCTGCAATTTTTCATTGGGAAACTTAAGGATTTTTTAAGTGGCCTATTAATATCGGATTGCTGGCATCAGAGGCACGTTTCGGGGCCAAGCTGGCTAGGCATCAAAACGGTTAAATAGTGGAATGAAGATCAACTGGATTCACATGAGATGTCCGATTTTATTTACCAAATCTGAGCTGGGCAGGCAGTTCTGAAACCTTTCCTCGCTGGTTCACACATGTGGTGGAAACTGTCCTGTGCTGCCAAGCACCGCGGGGCCCAGCACTTGCAATTAACCCATTTCCAGAGTTTTTAGAGAAGATCTGAAAGGGGTCCTGAACGGTGGCCCTGGCCGCTCTTGGGTCTGAGAGGCTTCAGGTCTGTGTGTGGTTCTCCCTGCTCACAGATGATGGAGATTTTCCTTTTTCTTAAGACTAACAAACCCCCCTAATAATCCTGGATTAGGCAAACCTATTAACATATAGGAAAAGGAGCCAAAATGGATTGCGCAAAGTGAAATATAGAAAGTGGTTCACGTGGAGATGGGGAACATTATTTTTGATGACACTCTTGATGACACTTTCTAACTCCCTGGATGGTACCTTTGCTATTGCTAATCACATCTAGCACATTGTGATCGCTAAAATGTACTGTGGACAAATTTTGGTCAAACCCAACAGCACTTTATTTTTTCTTTTCTTTTCTTTTAGAATTTTAGAAGGAAAAAACCCCTGATGTCTTAGACTTCTCGCTGTGTAAACAAACCCACAGATACTTAAGCAAGTTAGTGGTCGACAAATATTCCCTAGTGCTTTCTGTAGGATCTGGGTGTGAGTCCTGTTGTCTTGGCCCAAGGACAGTTTGAACCGCTGTGCGTTTGTTTTCCCCTCACCTGGGTTTCGCTCTGCAAGTGGGAGGAGGGTTTCCTCTACCTTGTGGTTTGTGATTTACCCTGAACACGGGTTCAGGGAATTTGGGGCTTGTTTTGGTGGGGATGTACCATTCCTCTCGGTGATGGGCTTAATAGCAAAGATGGATGGGGAAACTGAGGCGAAGGGAAGGAGGGTGCCCTGCCCAAGGTAACGTCGTGGCTGGGAAATCCCCCAGTGCTTTCCTTCCATGTTTGAGGCAACGCTGTGCTTCGCTGAAAAACTTAGAAGAATACGGAGTTACAGACATGCAGCAATTTTTAGGTGTCCCCTCCATAGCGTGTGTCCTAACCCATCACCCCATGTCTTTGAGCACGTCTGCTCCATGCATGGTGCAAAGGTCCAGCCGAGCTGTGCAGATGCAGGTCTCCTGCACAGAACGTTCACAAACAGCTTTAAACACAGGGTTAAAAACAGATTTCACATGGCTTTAATGTGATTGAAGGCGAACGGGCTCTGATGGGAGTTCAGCAGCTCTTGTGGATGGGCTGGCTGGGTGTGTGTGCTCAGGTTGCCCTTGCACGGATGGGTCAAGGATGGGTGTCCCACAGCTGCTCAAAGCACGTAGTCCTATGGCATTAGTAGGTACAAACGTACATACACTCTGTAAATACAGAGAGGAGGGAGCCAAGGAAGGCTTCAAAGGCATAAAAGTAATGGGGATGGAGTGTAGCTGGGCTGACCAGGTAGGAGAAGCTGTGCTGATACTCGATCCTCCAGTGTTTGTTTGCACAGCTCGGGGCTGCCCTGCCACGGGGCGCTCGGCAGAGCATCGGGCCCTCCCTGGAGAAAAGTGCCAGATTCGTTTTCATGGCTTTTTGCAGAGGGATTGCTTTAGGGGTCCGTTCCTGTAAGTTAATATTTGCAATGCACAAGGCTTAACTGAAACCAGGCAGTGCAGACATCTGATAACCATAACAGGGGAGATGCTTTTTCCCTGCAAGAGCAACTTGGAAAAACAAATCCCAATGCTAGTCCCTTTGGAAAGATAGCAATATGAAAAGAAAAGCATCAGGGATGGGGCTGTGTGGTTTGCAAGGGGTTTTCTAGTTGGGTCTTTTTTTTTTAATTATTTTTTTTTTTTTGGCGAGTTGTTTGTGTTTGCCTGTATTGCTGATGGGTTTGGTTATTGTCTTCCCTTCTTTCTAGCTGGGTTGCCCTTCCTCATCATTGAAACGAGCACAATCCAGCCCTACCAGCGGGGCTTCTACTGCGACGATGACAGCATCAGGTACCCAGTGAAGACGATGGAGACGATCAACGATGCAGTGCTGTGTGCTGCGGGTATCCTCATTGCCATCCTCGCCGTAAGTACCACCTCTGAAACCTCCTTTCCTGTCCCTTGGGCATCTCAATGGCTTTTTGTCACCTCTTTAGACGATGGCACCAATGTACTGTTGGCGTTGGGGGTTTAACGCAGTCTTGCTGGTGTGTCCATGCTATCTACTGAGGTGCGCATCTCCTCTGTGATTATCTGACTTCCGCGTGAGCGTGGAGCAGTAAACATTTGCAAATGAAAGCTTGTAATGGGAGGAATGAGATTACTCTTGAAGCCTGTAAACAGGCCCAAAGCTGTTTGGGCAAGTCTGTGAGCTACACAAGAGCTTTTTCACCCTCCGGTAGGAGTTCAGAGTAGAAGCAAAAAGACTTGAGTGTCAATAAGGACTTGGCATGGTTTGTCCCTATTCAAATAGCTCTTGGTATTTGCCTATTTTATAAGGTTAAAAAAAAAAAAAAAAAAAAAAAAAGAAAGAAAAGAAAGGATACATCTTTTCAGCTAACCAGTGCCTGGAAAAGTTTCACAGGTTAGTATTAGATTTTTAAGAGGTTGTATATTACAGCCATGTTAAAAAGACAATTAAAACCTTCCACAGGGACTGTATTCCCAGAGTCCTTACTGTAAAAAGTAGTTAATGCACCACCTTCCCAATGCCTCCTCATTTCTCTTTTCCTGCCAGGTTTCCTAGAGCTGTGCTGGGAAACATTTGCACGGTGAGAGCTTTATATGTCAGCCAAAAWGCTGAATTCAACCCGTGGAGCTGAGCCTCCTTATGCCAGCACGTGTCTGGTGCTGGGGCAGAAGGCAAGAGCTGTCTCCTGGTTGTTGGTTAAACCTTCCAGCTGARGATGAAATTCCCCCATGAAAAGTACCTACATTTTCCTTCTCACCTRCTGCCAGCACAGCTCAGGTGCTTTCCCAGAGGTGCTGCTTTCCTCTTGGTCCTTCAGCTGGGGAGGGATGGAGATGGAGAGGTCAGGAGCACTTGTTYCCCTCCTAGCTTTCATCTTTCCTTGTAGGAGCAATGTCACGGGCAATAGGTATTTTATCGTGGCATGGTGCCTGCTTTGGTAGTACCCCGTTCTCAGCCTTGCTGCTTCATGCTGTGAATATCTCCATCATTTCCTGATCTCGCCATCATTTCCTGACCACATATACTCACTTAGCAAAGTAGGTCCCCAAAACTGCCTTGTTCCTATGCCCCCTTCCTCTTCAAAACAAGCCCAAAAGGTGCCAGACCCCCAATTCTATAAACATGGCAAAATTTTACCCTGCAGGTGAATTACCCCCCCGAGTGTGGAAAAGCCATAAAAACGAAATGAAAAACCCTCTCATTTTCGCATTACTGCCTGAGCTATCGGCACGCAGGCTCCATGTGGAGTGTGCTTCTGATCAGTAATGAGGCAGTGGCAAATACAGGAGCTGGAACAGAAACTGGAAACATAATCAGCTGCCTATGTGATCCATCAGCTTTCTACCACGAAATAGCAGGTCAATTAAAAGAGAAAGAAAATCCCCAAAGAATTAGATGTTTCACTGTGCCCACAACAAATGTAACTTAATAAGGTAAATTCAAAAGCTCGGTTATTTGCTGTTGAGTGATACAAATGGCTAACGAGGAATTGAAGCAACAGATTTCTTTGCTATGGCAGCGTGCATGGAAAATTCAAGTCAGCCTGACCTCTTTTTTCAGATGTAACCCAGATACCAGAATTACTGTAGCATAATAGGAATTCCTTCCAAATCCACAAAGCACTGACTCCGCTCCTTTTGCTCACAACGTTTGTCTTCACAAGGCAGGACAGTGGTTATGAGGACTTCCAGGGAGCTGGCATTTTGGATGGCACAGCCAAAATTTCACACCCTTGCTTTACGTGGCTTCATGGGCAGTCTAGCTCAGGGTAAAAGGTCCAGGTCATGTTTTAGATGGCTTGAGGACACCCAGAATGCTCATTAAGTAAAAGGTAGAGGCGAAGACCTTTGCTTTGATCAGGATGTGAGAGGAGATGCATTTGGTTATACCTATATATTTGGTAAATACCTATATATTTACYGACTTTAGGCAAATTTCCACGCAGATGACCCTGGAGAGGCTCATGTCCCTGGGCTGTGCGCTCTCACATCTCTCCTGACTGCTCTTCCTGCTGTGGAAGATGGTTAATTTGATCATCTTGGGCACAGAAGCATGTTGATGGTCCCCAGGATGGCCAGGGGAAGGTGTAGTTTTTCTCTTCCTGAGCCTCATACGGGTACAACTGCTGAGCAGCTTCGTGTCCCCACAACCGACAGGTCTTGAAAGCCTAAGAAAAATACCTGAGAAAATTAATTTCCTAGATGATCTAAGTTACACAGCCAGATTAGCTGATTGTTTTACAGTTGAAGGTGGTACGCTTCAATGTGATTAGACACAGAGAATGATACACCAGGGACATAAGTGATTAGAAAAGCTCTAAAAGTAATTACAGGCTAATTGGATTGCTGGTGATACCTTATGATAACGATAAAATCTGCACAAGAACCAAATGTCTGCAAGAAGCATTCACAGACAGACAAGTTTGATATTAGCTTCTCTCTAGTGACCATCTTTCCTAAATGTGTGTGACAGTCCCCTGGGAGCTGTGCCCATCACATAGGCACAGCATATGTCCCGTGCAGCTGGCTCGCCAGAAGTGCAAAGCATAAGAAGAGCTTAATATCTTTAAGACTTTTTTTTTTTTTTCTTTTTTTCAGGATGTCCTTTCAGTTTGTGCACATCTGTGCTGCATTAGTTTTTCACCGTCCTGCCTTATCTGGGATGGCACTGCCAAAAAAACAAGTTTACCCAATTTTTAGCTTCTCATTAAGGTTGAGCCATGGCTTTAACTAAGTGGGGAGGGTTCATGGCTGCCCAGCAGCCTGTTAGGGAGGGAATGAAGTCTCCAATTTACAATCTGCTACATGTGTGCAATTACCCAGACCACCAACGGTGAGAGAAAAATATTAATCCCCAGACTTTTGTTGGTCACATGCCTTTCCCAGGCCAAGAGCCTTGGGTTTACGTGGGTCTGTTTGTGAGTTCGGAGTGAGGGCACATCCGCCAGTATCAGATGTCGTCCTTAATTCAGCTCATCTCCCCTCTGCAAAAGCCATGAGTTCTGAGCCTCGTGGCTCCCCTTCTTGCAAATTTAGGCTTTCGGGAGGCTGCAGACGGTGGCCGTGCCCTYGTGCAGGGGCATCCATGTCCATCCAGGACACCCTGGAGTTGCCTCCTGCCAGAGGAGCAGGAGATGCTCCAACCTTCCTCTGCGGTTCTCATGCCAGTAGATTTCCTGGCTGCCAGCTTGTGGTGGAAGGTGGTCCAAAATGGAGGTTAAACCATGGTCTTTGGAATCTGAGAGGATTAAAACGACGCTGGAGCCGGTTAGCTGAAGCTCCCCAGACAACTCTTGGTCACAACCAGGTTTCCAAGAGCAAATCTCAGCGGTGACATGTAAACCCCAAATGATGGTGCAGCCACCCAAAATATTTCTGTGCATGGTAGCCGAGCGCTCTACTTGGCCTTTATTTTTTATTATTATAGTTGTATCTCTCTTTGATAAAGCCTGCTTAGCTGCAATTTCAGCTGCCTTAGGTCAACCTTAGTTTTTTCAAGCCATGGTATGAGTGAGTTCAAACAATGATACAGCTTCATCTCCTCTTAGTCTAATTGCCATACTTTTCCAGTTTATTAGTTTCCAAGGGTTGTGCCAAGCTTTTAAAAAAGGTAGGCAGGGGGAGCCTTGTCTCCTGCATGCCGCTGGCAGACTGCCACGCCGGGACGAATATTGCTGGCTGCTCCAGAAAGGGATTAACATGAAGGCATTTTTCCTGACAGTTAATTTTACATATCACAGTCCTTGTGACTAGAGAGGGTCAGGGACGAGGGGGCGGCTGAAAAAAAAAACTGCCTCRATTTATTACTCAGGTATAAAAACATTTAAAGTAATGAATAAAATCCTAAAGCTGTAAATCTGGAGCTCAAAAACTAGGTGTGTAACGTGACGGAGAACAATTTAAGCCTTTACCTCTTTGGGAGAGGTGAGACATTTGGACTTCATTTCACAGCCTGATTTTCATTAACCCGCCTTTTAAGAGTCGGGATTATGAGAAGTCAGGTCCTCTGCTCCCAGACTGTGATTTAGGGCGATATTGTCAAACACCAGCACTCCTGTCACAAGAAATACATAATTTGCTGCCAGGCAGTGGCAAGACCCCTTGCAGTGTCCAGAAATAGCTGGCATTTACRGAGGCCTTGAGCGGCTTGAATTGAGTCTGGTGGCAGCAAATTTTGGGCCAGAATCTGAAAAGCTTTGGGCTTTCTGAATTTTCCCCTGTTGTGTTTGCGGTTTTCAGAAAGGAAGATAAGCAGTTTGTTCATTTGTGTTCCTCCAAAATCAGTTTGATAAGAGGGTAGTGGATCCAGCCTCTCCTTCCCAAAGACACAGTAATTCTTTATCTGGTTTATATTAATTTTTTTTTCCACTCTGCTGGTATAGATCTGGGATACTGTTTCACTTCAGTAAAGATAYGCTAACGCGCTAAGCCAAAATCTAGCTTTTTTCTTTCTTCTTGTTTATCGAATTCTTCCAYAAACAACATTTCGAGCGGTGCAATCTCTTTTTGAGAGGGAAGAGGAGGAGGATGGAGAGACGCTGGGCTATGRGCTCTCCTTCCTCGCTGTGGAAGCAGATTCCTGGTTTGAGGTGCTYGGAGCACGAAGAGCTGCCTTGGCCCTGCATTTGCTACCCATGACTGGTTTTACACAGCATCTTTCCTGCTCTCTAACCTCTCTGCTGTGTTTCCCCCACAGATTATAACGGGAGAGCTCTACCGTATCCACTACCTGAAGGAGAAGTCGCGCTCCTTTATCCGGAACCCCTACGTGGCTGCTCTCTACAAGCAGGTGGGCTGCTTCGTTTTTGGCTGCGCCATCAGCCAGTCCTTCACAGACATTGCCAAAGTGTCCGTCGGGCGCTTGCGGCCGCATTTCCTGGAAGTTTGTGATTTGGATTTCTCCACCATCAACTGTGCTAAGGGAGTTTACATCCAAAACTACACCTGCAGGGGAAACGACAGCAAGGTCCAGGAAGCCAGGTGAGAGCCCGTGGCATCAAAGCAATGGGTTGCTGCCACCAAAATAGTGTCTTGCGCTAAGTATGTCTTGGGGTTTCTCTGCCAGCAATAGATGATGCAAATGCTGCTTTCTCTGTGAAGGCTGTAACTCTGTCTGCCAGCGACGGGCAGTTTCCCTCGGGAATTGCGGGACTCGGCTGAATAATATTTCTTTTCCTTTCTCTTTACTCCTACACTATTGTTTCCCCGAGCGGTTGCTCAATGTGGGAATTCACCATAAGAGCTGAGCTCATGGTGAGCAGCTCCTGCTGTCCCATGCGGCAGAGCAGAGGACTTCTCCTCCAAGGAGGCTCCGCGCAGGCAGGGCTGCCAGCGCCTCCCCTTGAGCTCTCTGTCAAATCCATCAGATGCTCAATTTTGACATTTCCAGGGGTGTGTTTCACATGCTGCAATTAAGCAACCGGAGCAGTTGCTCGCTTCTTATTTCTTTACGGTTTCCTGGTTATTTGAGGCGAGACGATGAGTTATCGGGCTATCCTGGAAATAACTGCTGTCCCACGAGTAGACCAGGAAGGGACGAACAATGCGAGCATCCTGTCCATCCGTTCGCTTTCTGCCTCGCGAGCAAGCGGGGCGGATAACGGGGGTTTTATAACCCAAAGCACTGGGGGTTGTGGGTCCCTCTACTTTGGCACGCTCTTGGTAGCAGCAGGCAAATCACCATATTACATGTAAAATTATAATACCAAAGATTGTAGTGGCTGGTTCTTAGCACCTGCTTTGTTTTGCAGGAAATCCTTCTTCTCCGGGCACGCGTCCTTCTCCCTCTACACCATGCTGTATTTGGTGGTAAGTAACCTCAGCTTTGCTTGAGATTGAGCTGATTTRTCCCTTGTCCCCCTTTCTTGCGGCACTCACCCGGTAACAATAACAGCAYGATGAGTGTCGGAGATAGAGGCTCGGTTTTAAAAAAGAGCCTGAACAAACCGGTGGTGGGAAGATCCACTCTCAGCCCCTGTGGTGTTATTTGGGATGGAGACTCCTGGGGTGATAGCTGAGTTGTGAAGCTTTGGGATGTAGCCAAGKCTGCAATTAAATCCGAATCCTACTAAATCTGTGGACGACCTGTGCAATTTTGTTCACCCCACGTTGTGGTTTCCATTGGGGAGAGTTTGGGGCGAGCCAAARTGTTGCATCGATGGAAGATGTGCCGTGGCGACTCTGTCGGGGGGTCAAGGCTGCTTCCCAAATGTGCCAGCGGAGCAGGTGGAGCAGCCTCTGCCCGCCTGGATCCGGAACGGAGGGCTGAGACTTGTTTTTCTTTGTCAGTGAGAAATGGCTCTACCCTTCCTGCGCCGGGGCTGGGGCCGGGGCGGCTGCCAAGGTGCTTCCTGCCGGGGCTGCGGGAGGCACGCTGCCCGCACCCCCGAGGGGCTGGACCCGCACGCAGCATCTAGGGGGGATCTGGATAGTGGTTTGTGTTTGGTTTTCTTTTTTTTTTTTTTTTTTTTTTTTATTATTTTTTTTTTAAAAAAAATCAGGAAAAAGTTTTTGGATTCCTTTGAAGATTTGTGCCCCCCCTCATCTCCTGTAAGCTCAGACTAGCAAAGAAACAGCACGGCACTGATAAAAACATTAAACATGAGCTTTTATCTATGAGCAGTGCTTTCCCCCCATCCTTTCACTTTACCCTCTGAAAAGATAAGTGACCACTGCTCCCTCCTGCCTTTTCAGCCCTGGATCCCTCCTCCCTGTGAGCAATTTCTGTAATTTAATTACTAAGCTTTCCAGGCAGTTGGGGGCGGCGTATTAAATTCTTTCCTCGTTTTCCCCCTTATTTTTTTTTTTTATTCTTGGAAAACTTTTGCATTTCTTCAGTAAACATTTTGGCTGTTTCCTCCCAGCCGTGTTACAATGCAGAGCTGCCCCAGCGACGCTTCACAGGAGGCTCAGCCCTCCGTTGCTGCCACTGGAAAACTTTCCAAGCAGAGTTTGGAAACCATCGCTCACACCGGAATTTATTTATTTCCAAGGAGATCTGCGGGCAGTCAGATAAGTCAGCCCCGAGAAGCCTGGCATCTGGAAACAGCGAGGACTGCCAGTCCCTATTAAGTCGGTGGTGGTTCCTCTCCAAATACTTAGCAAGTTTGGGTTGTCCTTCCAGGTATTTTTTTAGGAGATGCTGCTCCTGGGCCTTTTTGGAAGCCAAGCCTGATGCTTTACCTTTTGCACAGGATCATGCCCTGCAGCATCCTTCAGGGTAGGGGACAAACCCGAGGGGCTGTGCCCAGCTGGACAAGCTTTGCCCCCCTCCCCATATTTCCACCCCGCTCACTTCGGCAGTGGCTGCCCAAAGTCGCCAGGGCTTGACCCTGTTTCCACAGGGCGCCGTGCAGACCACGTTGCTTTGCCAGGTTTTTTCCATGTTTTTCAGAAAAGCCAGCGGTTATGGAGCGTGCGAGAAATGAAACGGCCTGTGGCAGCACAGCAGGAACACCGGTGTCCGGGGGGCCGGTGGCAGGAGGTGCACTGGAGACCCCAAAACTGCTTTGCACCAACGCCTGCTGCCTGATTTTCTTTTTAACTTTGCAGCAGGCTTCAAAAGTGGCGTTTAGCTCCTGCCGTAAAGCTTCGGAGCAGAAAGCTGTCTCTGATCTCTCTTTGCTGCCCTTCCCCATCCCCATATGGGAGCACTCAGGCTATCAGCAGCCTCTGCCCTTCTCCATGCCTGATCTGGGACAACGGGCGGCTCCACTTATCCCTCTCCATTGAGAGGTTTTGATGCCCAATCCCTTAAAAATGATTTTATTTTATTTTTTACCTTGTCCCAAAACTGGGATAAGGTTGGTAGCAGGCTCCATCTGACCAGCTGTTCAGTTGCTTTGTGCCTTAAAAAGTCAGGGCAAAAATTATACCAAGTGTTCGGTCATAAATTTAAGAGAGAAAAAGGCAACTTGAGACAAGACAGTGTGGCATGGTGCATATCGGAGGTGAGGAAATGATGATATTAGGGGTCTTTTCCAACCTAAATGATTCTATGATTCTAACTTGTCTTGTAGCACTCTGCTCTCCATCACTCCAGCTCCCTGCCACTGCCAGAGCCTGAATGAGAAATCTCATAGAAAAAGGGAGGCAGAAAATCTGTCATGTTGGAGAGGCTGATAATACCCGAAAATAATTAAAACAAAAAGTAAAAAAAAATGAGGTTTTAATAACCCAAAGGGATTTTATTTAATGCAAAATAAACCCTGCTGTCTTCCCCAGCTCAGTGATTGAGTGGGTTTTTGGAAGCCTGGTTAGAAACGTGGCATCCACCATGCCAGCGCCTGCAGGATTTGATGGAGGTGGGTTTGATGGATTTAATCAGGGGATCGTCTCAAGCAAAACAAAACGGTTGTTCTCCAGTTCCTGGGAAGTGAGGGCTGTGCCGCGGCAGGTTGCATTGGGTACCAGGAGTTTTCCAGGAGCCTTTGCAGAGTGGGGGTATTTGTGGGGCTGAGCACGTGCTGTAGAGACTTGGCTGATCAGCCGCATCCTGAGTGCATTCCCTATTGAACAATACTTCATATTTCAAGGATAAGTCACTTCCCGTCTTTCCTGGCGTTCCCTGGCTTCACTCTTAGAGCCCGTTCTGAATTACAATGTTTTCAAGTTTGCCTCACCTGATGGAGACGGGTGCCAGAAAGCTTTAGTTAGTCTATTAAAAGATCCCTGGATTCCCACGCATCCCACAGGGCTTCACCTGCACCGTGGGGATGGATTTGCCTGGGTGTTTGGAGGCGGTGGATGGGTGACCACGGCTTCCCCATCGCCCGGCACAGCAGCAGTGCCCTGCCTGCAGTATATCCATCAAGGAGAAGCAGCTTGGCCATGGGCTCCTGCTAGGAAAACATGGATAGATGCCAAGCCCCAGAGGGCTTTGGGGGAAAAGTCCCAGGGAAAGGCACTTGCAACACAGTAAAATCTCCTGGGATTTAGTTCTAAACACTGAGACTTCAGGGCTAAGTTTCTCGCAGCCTTCTTGTCACCAAGAATACCCAATTAACATCAGGCCTTTGTATAAAAAAATTTAAAAGGGGAAATTACACTTGGGTAATCCTCTTTGTCTTAATTTTCCTTGCTTTGTTACTCCTTGGCTGAGTGAGTCCGTAATACATATTTATAGCAGGCTGAGGAAAGAGGAGGTATGTAACAGCTTATTCCACGCAGCCCTCTGGACCTGACCCACACCCCTCGGTTTTGTTTCGCTGGACGTGGGGAGTCTTTGCAGAGAGCGATGGGGGCTTTCCACTCCCCTTGAGCATGTGAGACCATAATGCTGATTTTTTTTTTTTAATTTTTTTTTTGGCGGCACAAAGTTGCCTGAAACCACACGGAGGATGCAGAAAAAATAAATTAATGTCAGAAAAGCTAAATTAATATCAGTGGCAGATTCTGGGTAAAAGGGGAGTAAAACAGGGCAGCTTGTATATTTAATGTGCGTTGGTGGATGAGGTTGAAGATTTCAGATTGGAATGGGTTTTAGTGTGTTCTACTCGCTTATATGAAAAATTAGAGATGTTCCTGGTTTTGTGTACCTGGGTGAGCGTGAAGCTTTGCACTGGGGTTTCTTGCTGAAGGGTGGGGAAGGTCCCAGTGCCCCCGTGCTGCTGAGCGATGACGTGCCCGTGCGAAGGAAGCTCCGTGGTTGTTGTGGACTTGGAGTCAAGTATAGCGGTGACCTAAGTAAGCTAATAAACTGGAATTACATCAGAGGCCAGGGCTGAGGTGTGAACTGCGTTGCTGAACTGATGGGGATATTCACAGGGGGGTGGGAGGATGCTGTACACCCAGCAAAGGCAGGGAAGAGGCAAACAATGCATCCCTTTGGTGCTGAGAGGTCTTTGCCCTTCTCCTGTCCTTGTCCCCTGGCCGTCTTGGTGCTAAAAGCCGAATTCTGGAGCTCCCCTTCCTGCAGCTGACTTTGCCCAGCCAGGGCAGTGCGTTATGCTGGGGTGAGTTTGGGTTTGAGGGGTTTTGGCCCCATACCGCTTTGGGTACCGCTCTTTTTGCAGATGGGGCTGGAGATGGAGGTAACTTCAGGTCAGACAGTCAGAAACAAGACCAGCCATTTCCCAGAAGGAAACCTTAGCTGTGACTAAGGGACGTAGTCGATGGAGTTCAACCTTGCGGTGGGGAGAGTGTGAACAGGACGGGATTTCTCGGCGGCAGAAAGCCCCAGGAGGCTGGAGGTGATGCTTTTAGCCTGTGTCCCCTGCCAGCTCCTCCTCGATGGGTTTGCTTTGGGCTTGGATGTGGCCGTGGGCTGTCCCCACCAGCACTGTGGAAGTCCCCTGGCAGAAGAAGGGCGATGTGACGTCGTTCAAGCCATCTGCTTTGTGGTAATTCGGCCTCTGCCAGGAGACAGTGGATGGGAGCTCCAAATAACTCCTGCTCTGTGTGATCCCATTTCACTTCATCCACGCTTGCTCCTGTTGATGCTTCTCCTGACTTCTGCTGCCCTGTGATGGTCTGTGGTGGAAATAACCCTGGTTGTGGTCTTGCTCCTCCATCCCCTCTCAGGAAGGGCTCCATCCAGCCCCACGTTCCTATCTAAATCTGGCAGTCCTTAGCAGGCAGCACTTCAGATTTGCTCCCAGGTTTCAAAAAAACCCTTCAAAAGCAGGTTTTCAGATAAATTGCCAGGAACTTTCCATTTCTTAGTCATAGCACTAATTCCTGTTTTAGGGAAATTCTGATCCTTTCAGACCCCATGCCCTGCCCCTCTTTTGCTTTTTGACCTTCTCTTATTAACCAGGTTTTTCTTTCATACTGAGGGCAGAGGCAAAGTTTGGAGGCTCGCCTTCTAAAGCGCTTAGGGGATCCTCAGCACCCTGGTGTTTGAGCACAGTTTTTGACGTACTGCATGCTCATAATATGCCTGTGGAATATGAAAAGTGCTATTATCATCTTTTTTTTTTTTCTTTATGAATGGGAAACTAAAGAGCAATTTTTCCAAGGCACTTACTGCGGCAGTAAAAGGAGCTCAGTCAAGATCCTTACACTGATCGTGCGGTGTCTGAGATGCATCTGTTTGGGTGGGTTTTACTCCTCCAAGATATGCAGGTGTGGGTGTGAGTTGGGCGCGGGGGGCTTGGGGTGGCACCCAGCACACCCCGTACAGAGCCATGCTGCCTTTGCACGCCTTTTCCAGGGCTAAAGTGTGTAGATTAGGCACACAGTTCAGAACCGTGCTTTGGAAGGAGTGAATCAGTATACAAATATGTTTATTTTTTAATCGCTTCAGCCCCAAAAGTGTCTGCTTTATTGTGTGTTCAAGCTCAGGATTATCTTTTTATTCCTAATTTTTAAATGATACTTTGCTTCCTCACCTATAGATGACCTATTTAGTCCAAGCTTGGGGGATGGAATGGTTTGAGGGGATGTCAAGGCTGTGCAAAAGGGGCAAATGTCAGATTATCCAGCAGCAAATTTCTTTCTGCAGGGGTTTGACATGACAGAGCCTCAAGACTCAAGTAAGATGTTAGGTTTCAAGTCTTCCTGGTAGAACAAAGAGTAATAGTTTATAAGATATAATACTTGGAGCTGATTTTGCTCTGCAACAACATACTGGAACCCGAGTTTTGCACTGTCACCTGGGCTGGGCTGAGACTCTTGAACATGAAAATAATCCCGAGCCTTAAACCATGGCAATAGAAGCATATTTTTATAACTTTTGTGTGCTTTAAAAATGCTACTGCCCACAAAAGCTGTTTTTTCAAGGGATGTTATCTCTACAGTGAGAAGTTGTATTTAAAGATATCAGGGCCCCCAGCTCTCTCTGTCACCACCTTCCCTGGATACTTTGGGATTATCCTGCCCGCACAGTTTATTCTCAGTGGCAGATCACTGGGTGCACAAATACCACCAGACTAAGCGTTGCAAACTAAAAATGCAGTTCTCTGCTAATGAACCGCATAGATATTTGCTTGCAGGATGAAGTGCCTGCTGTTAAATCACTGCAAATGACTGTGCAGGATGGGGTTGTGCTCTTTTACAGCTCCAGCTTTCCAGCTCAGTGGTGGCCGCATTTTACCTGGAGGGAAAGCACCTCCTCACTGGTGATGTTTTTTTGTTATTTTTTTTAGATCTTTCTGGGCAGAGCATGCCTCCTAATTTTGATATGTTGATTGTTGATTCGTCTTTCTCCTGAGCATAGAAATTATAATCACAAACTAGAGAACCAGCCCAGCGGTCCATTCGCTGGGCTCCATCAGCGTGGGTTTGCTGTGGGGACCAGGAGAGCCGTGACTCATCCCGTAGCATCGTGTGYACAAGTTTGCATGGCGTGGGGTGTGCGCCGTGGTGACGTGGCTCCGTTCCCAGACTTGGGCTGGTTTGCAGATATATTCCCCAGAATTGTAACGTGCGCTAGCCAGTGCTGAGCTGGTTTGGTACKGCTCTCTTCCATGTTAATTGGCTAACAATTTGGATAATTTGGAGCATCTGCTCCATTCAAATGACATGATGTTTCATTTCCTCTAAAGAGCCCAGTGTGTGTTCTTTCCAAAAAGGGGTAAATATAATAATGTTTATGCAACAGCCAAACATACTAAATTGGCCAAAACGATGCTTCTCCCTTATCAGCTTTCCAATTAATTCTGCTTTTATAGGTAAATGGTGTCATTAAGTTATTTGTGGTTCCAGGGAACCCGGCAAGAACTTCATGCCCCTTTATATCAAGGCAGTGTAAACTGCTCTGGGTGTGTAAAAGGGATCATAAATGGGTATTAAACCCCTTTCCAGCCCTCTGATGTTGCAGAGTCCCACGAAGCACGCTGGGTCTGACTTCCAGCGCTTCATTTAGGTACAGGCAGAAAATACCCGCTGTGGCTGAGCCCACAGGCAGCGGGTCTGAGCTGCAGGAGCCGAGCAGCATTTTCCAAGCATTTTTACACTCTTCAAGCCATCGAATGCCTCTCTCCTGCCCAAGCCCGAAGGTTGCTGCGGTGTCCCTCCCTTCCCGCAGCCTTCCTCCCCGCGCTGCGCCCGGCCCCGCTCGTCTGTGGGCAGGGGGTTGCCGTTTTCCTGTCCTCTCTTCCCGCCCAGCTTCCCGGTTCCCACAGGAACCGGCCGTGCCCGCCGGCGGAAACAGAAAATGGGCCCAAGATAGTCGCGGGGAGGGGGACAATGTCCATTTGACGTCACGTCAGCTTCATCTTTTCGGGTCGAGCTAGGACCTTGCTTTTCCCTCGCTGGGTAAGAGCGACTTCCCATGCCATGCGGGAGGGCGGCTGCTCGCTTACGCCCTGCAAGCACCGGGGCTCGGGCTGGGAAACGTGATGGCAACGTTAGAGGATTGCATTCTGCATCCACGCGGTCAGCGGTTGCGGTTGTGTCTGGAAATCCTTGGGGCTGGCTCTGGAGGTGTGGCATGCTGCGTTGATTCCTGTTTTTCCTCTGAGAGATGTTGTGGGTCCTGCGTGCCCCAAATTTGGGACCTTGCTTCTGTAACTCACTAAATAGCGGTGGGTCGGAATTTCCAGGATGTTGCGTGTGAACTTGATGGACTTGGAGGCTGAAGCAGGGCTGGGGGATGAGCCCGGATGCTGGGGGTCCCAAGCTCCTGATCCTGGCTCACCGAGGGAGGGCTGTACCCATCCGCCTCTGCCCGCATCGCCTCCATGGGTTAAAATCCCTCCAGCTCCGCTCCCCTCTGCATGGTGGAGGCCACACGTTTGCAAAGAGCATCCTTCTTTAAGAACTACCCCCTCCTTGAGCCACGGGCGTGCGGGTGCCCCACAGAGGGGGTGCTGCCACGCGTGCACGTTTTGGGCACAGCTTCTCCTTTGCTGCCCTCAAATTAACGCAACCTTTTTTTGTTTTCCTCTCTTCCCCGCAGTTTTATCTGCAGGCCAGATTCACGTGGAAGGGAGCCCGCCTGCTCCGCCCCCTCCTCCAGTTCACCCTCATCATGATGGCGTTTTACACCGGCCTGTCCCGTGTGTCGGACCACAAGCATCACCCCACCGACGTGCTGGCGGGCTTTGCACAGGGGGCCCTGGTGGCTTACTGCGTGGTGAGTACGGCAAACCGTGCAAGGAACGGCAGCGAGGATGCCGGTGGGGGTCCCGGGGGGAATAGCGGGCACCTCCCCAGCCCATGCTATAACCCCCCGTTACAGCCGGGGATGTGGCAGGAGGCAGCACGCTCCGGGGGCTCGCGCCGGTGTCACCCCGTGTGTGACAGCGCCTGTAAACCTCGTTTGCAGGGGGAGCGTGGCTCAAGAGCAGAGCACCCTACCAGCCCAGTGGTGGGCACCCGGCAGAGGAGGGTGCACCCGCCGGCGCTTTCCTCTCCCCGTGAGCAAACGCCGCGGCCATGCTGGAGGGGTGAAGCAATTCCTCTTGTCCCTCACCAAACAAACTGCATATTCAGCAACAAATGCTACATTTAGGGTTTTTCCCCATTGGCCTTGAGCTCCTGGAGGCTCCTGGCCAAAGGACCCCTTCAACCAGGCAGCTCAGGGTGCTGAAAAGGCGTTCAGATAAGGGAGCGTACTTCCCTCTCAGCCAGCAGCATTCGCTTCTCCAGCTGCTCTCAGTAACGAGCAGCAGCTCGTTTGCAAGGCTTTCCACCAGGACCCAAGCAGGGAGTCTGGGGTGGTTGGGATTATGGCTCTTCCCTGCGTGATCCAGCCAAAAGCCGTCCCCTGGGAGCGGGAGCTGGTGTCTGCCCAGCAAGGGGAGGCAGGGTGCCTCGTTTGGTGGTGGGTTTTTAATGTAGCAAAAGGGCCCGTGAGAAAACGGCAAACAAAAACCATGCCCGCTTGTCTTTGGCTGCCGGGCTTGTTCTCATGCAATTTGCTTTCCAAAGAGTGACCTGATTGCGCAGCCATGTAACTCGAAGTGACACATGTAGATGTTTAAAGTGGGCAGGGTGGGGGGCAGCGGGTCACATAGAAACAAAGGGGCTGGGGGTTATGGTTGTTCCTGTGTCTGTATGAACTCCTGAAAGCAAGATTTTAACAGCTTACCACTTTCTTGGCTTTTTTTTTTTTTCAACTGTTCTAAAAGTAAAGCAGCCCTGGAGGCAAGGAATTAAGTCACTAATGTTATTTTTTGCAAGGAGAGAAAATAGGTTATTTATGTGCTTTCCACTCATTGATAATATTCCAAAGCCAAGACAAAAATGTCATTGTTGGGGAGTTTTGATGAAGTATTGTTAACTCTCTGAGCAGTAGCTGTTGGGTTTTGGCGTCGCCTGATGCCAATGTCCCATGCGGGGCTGGCAAATTCAGAGGGGGAAACTAGAGAAGTGCCTAGGTAGCACCTCGATGGCAGCCCTGGGGAGAAAAGGCCCTGGGCCACGTGGGGAGCACCGAAGCAACTTGTCTCAGTCCAGGTGCCCGAATTTGTATCGTGTGGCTTTGTTGAGACACCGAGTGCACATTGCCAGGTGGTTTTACAAGGGGGTGTTTACCTCTCCGTGTGCCTTTCTGCCTGAGAGGTGGGATAACAGCAATATATAGGGGGAGTAGGGACCAAGCGATCCATCCCTGGATCCCAGCAGCGGTTTCGGACAGACAATAGCTCTCCGGATACTCGGGATGGGCGTCTGGATGCTTCCTGGCCGGGACGAGCGGCGGGGCTGGCCATCCCCTCCCGGCCCTCCGGCGTGCTGGGAAAGGGAGGCTGTGGCGGCACCGGGCTGGTTTTCCTGTGTCGAGGTAAACCGACGTAGGAAGCAGCTGCCTGGAGTTTCACAGGCAGGCTCGGCTTTGCCGGCGAGCCTGGGACAACCTGGGCTGCTCTTCCCAACCGGCTCGTGGAGGGGGTAGTTGTCTCCAAACCCTTTGCAGGCATGGCTTGGTGGCTGCGGACATCTCAGGCAGCAGCTTAGGACTCGGCGCAGGGTTTAAACCCAAGCCTTGTCCCATTTCATCAGCTGGCAAAGAACCGTCAATGCGTTCTTGTTCTCCCGAGCCTGGCTTTGCTGGTGTGGGCCTATGAGGGGCTGGAAGACTTTCCTCCCTTTTGGGAGATGGCAGCAAGGGACAAGAGGAAGCATTACCCCGAGAATCCCTGGAGTTTGCATTGAATGTATAGTTTAGCAGCTTTTTGCTAAAATTACTGGTTATCAGAGCAATTACTGGTATGTTCTGGGGGTCCTTGCCCAGCTCTCGTGCACGGGATGCTCTGAAGTGGAGGGAGGGACCTGGAGACTCACCACCTCCAACCCACCTTGGGTGCTCCCAGACACCCCTTCCCCCAGCAAAACCTTCAGGAGTCCACTCTGATGATAGTCAAGGGCCGTTAAAATACTATAGTTATCAGGCTGTAATTTTCAGTAGAAACCAATTGTGGGTTTCATCTCCGAGGGCTGCCAGAACTTAAATCCAGGTTGTGCTGCAGCAGACGCATTTGTCCTTTAGTGCCTGAAATAACAAGCAGAAGACATTAGTGTCAAGTGCTTCCAGCTGATGAAACATTCGGACTCAGATCCAGGGTGAAATACGATGAGGATTTCTTAAATGGAAATAGATTTTATGCGCGTTGTAGGTAGCCTGCTATGTGTCGTGTAGTTTATGTCTCATCTGATGGAGAGAGAAAAGGGGAGACGTCGAAAGGACATGCTCCTGGTGTTGCTCTGGTTAGCTTAGATGAGTTGTTTTAACCTCTCTGTATGTACTTAAGATTTCTTCAAAATAATGAAAAGGAATAGGAATTGTTAAGTGGCAATATAGGATATTGGCTTACTTTGTACAATACATGCTCAGTCTTCTGCCATCAAGTTTTCTTTATGGGTGGAGAGCACCTTCTACAGGAAATGGAGCTAATCCAAGTGAAAAACTTTGCACGTTTATTAGTCCTTTTTTGTGTTAAACAGTTCAAGCATTAGGAGGATTTAACACACTGTTTTAACCCCCAAAGATCACGTTTCATGATTCCTGTAAGTGTTTATATAACCTCCAGCCACGTTAAAGTGAAATACAGTTTAAAGAGAAATGAAACCTCTTACCCAGTCTCTGAATTAAACCCTGAAAAGCAGCGAGCAGCACAGTAAAAGCTTAAATACCCAGGATGACACTCCACCATAACTCATTCCTGTCCAAAATAAGGACCAGACTCGGTGTAATCCCCATATGCTTCTTGCACTCAGCAATCTCCTCCCATAAATTGATTTGTCATGGCTATCCTGGTGCAGAAATTGGACATCTTTTTGATTAAATCCAGCTCTCCAAGGTGGGCAAGTGAGCGAGATGGCATCAGAAATCTGCCGAGCCAGCTGAACGGGGGTTTTACAGTTATTAATGACCCAAAAGAAAACCATTGCCAGAGGAGTTCAACATGCTTTTACACTGCGATGCTGCAGCAAGAGGCCAAGCTCCAGCTTGCGATCCTCGGCGGGTTCAGCTGGATCCTGTTATTTAACCAAAGGCACAAACGCTGCCACTTGGATGCCCTGTAAACAGCTTTATCAGCTCTGTTATACAACTAGGCAGCCAGATACCAACACATACACCGAAAAAAGAGCTGTTTTATATGTCAGCTCCTTCCCTGCTTTTCCACGAAGCAATAAAAACCGAGCAACAACAGCTCAGCTTCCTGCATCCCTGGTTATAATTGTAGGAGTAAATTGCCACTTATGGCAGATTCACTGTCTGTTCAGCTCAGTTCCTTATCTGCCCATGCTGATAGGGACTTGCAAAAGTTGTTTCCAAGGACGACTAGACCTGCTGCRTAGGGCTCTGGGTAGCTAGAAAATGTGGAGATGCAGAGGGGAAAACCTTTGCTCCCTCCCTGTGTTACCCAGCCTGGATGTGCTAATCTAGTGTTATTCCTTTGAGTACCTCGGACTTTATTTTTTTTTCCCCTGATTTATCTTGTTGCTTAAATGTTGCACCTGAGTACTGTGGGAGAAAACTCAAACGTGCTGTTAATTCTTACAACCGCGTGCTGCTCCTCCCGGGGCTTGGGCTCGGCAAACCTGCAGCTTGGTCCGAATCGGTGCTTAAGGATGTCTGAGATGAGCCGGCAAATTTGGGCTGGCAGAGGCAGTCAGCGGCAGGACCGAAGTTTGGGGCTTTGGTGCCAGCTAACAAAATGATGAGTCCTCGCCACTTTTTGCCCCGTCCAGAGGATCCGTGCTGTCTGACTCTTTTCCCTTCTGACGCGGCGCTGAGTTTTGGCAAGGGAGAAAGTGCCCCGGTCCTGGAGGACCGATAAGCTTTGTCCAGCGGCTGCCAAGGGAGGATGTGGAAGTTTCCTCCCAGCACTTTGTTTCTTATTGTGTTGCTACCTCCCGAAATTGCCAAGTGCTGGCTTTTTCACATCCGGGAGAGGGGTTACATCACGGGATATTTAGGAAGAAGTAGTCAGGAATAGCTCCTCCTCTCCTTAGGCTTTGGCTTCAGGACCAGACCCCGGCTCCGTACCGGTGCCTTGGTGGGGCGTGAGGAGAGCATCACTCACTGTTGACTCATTGCTGATAACTTTTAATACAGCTTTGATTTGAAAGCTTTTAATTGCCTACCTGATGTCTGGCTGAATGAATTGTTTCACGCCAACTCCATCCCTCAAACCACTCACCATGAGTCAGGCCAGCCCTTTGGAGACCTTTGTTATTTTATTGGAGTGTGGGCCGTGTATCTGTTTCCTGGCTTTTCAACCTGTTCAGCAGAGGTTTGGGTGTTGCGCTCGGTGATTACGCAGTGAGAAATGAAATTGTTCTGTAATGTTTTCACGCTGTGTTCTGTGAGGTCTGAGCATCTTTCCGTATTGTACAGAAAGGTGGTAGTAGGAGCTTGGTATTTCACAGCTCAGTGTTTATGGCAGGCATTCAATAGCACAAAAAGTGCTATTTTTGCAGCTGAAAGATATGTATATATTCTGTAAACCAAATTTTTGAACAAAGCATTTACCCAATGTGGCTAAGCATGCCTTTTCCACTTATTCCTACAGGTGTTTTATGTCTCAGATCTCTTCAAGCCCAAGACAAAGACTTGCCTGCCTCCACCGCCCATCCGGAAGGAGATCCTTTCACCTGTGGACATCATTGAGCGGAATAACCATCACAACATGGTGTAGACCTTCGAGAAATCGGATGGCTGTTGTATTTTATTTTAAACCTTTTTTTTTTTTTTTTTTTTTTTTTTTTTTT